>VZTH01000303.1:134177-389992 GCA_013397815.1 Aleadryas rufinucha
TCTTGATGTTAGTCTTTCAGTCCATCGGTCTCGGCTCGGATCCCCGCAGCCCCATGGGGGGGGGGGGGGGGCAGTTCTCAGAAGCCCTGGCTGGATATTGCAGCTACTTGCAGTGAACACAGTTATTTCTCAGTTGTTGAGCTCTGAGGAGATCATCCTGCTGGCATCCCGGGGCCGTGTCCCCGGCACCGGGGGAGGGAAGAGGCTCGAGGCCGCTCCAAGGAGCAAAAACCTCGGCCGCCATTCCCCCCCCCTCCTGCGAGAAAGCCAAACCCCAAAGAGAGAGCGCACTTCCTGTCCCTCCAGCCTTTAGATACGAAAATTTCGAAAAGCACCACTGGTCAAACGAGCTGTCCATCAGCTCAGGCTCAACCCATCACACCAGTAAAACTTGAAATGTCGTTATAAAGGGATGATTTCCACTGATTTATTTTCACTTTTTTCCCAGTTCACTGATTTGCCAGACCAATGCAGAAAATGTGAAAAATCTTTTAGATTTCCTGTTTCCAGGGGTAGCTTTTTAGTAAATAATTTTCGCTGAAGCTGACTCATATAAATAAGATCTAAATTTGTCCAGAGCCAATATTTGCATGAACAAATGACAGACTTAAAAATATTTAAAATGCGAAGAGGAAACAGTTTGGGGGTGTAGCAAGGTTTTCAAAACAAGGCAAATGAATCCAATATCCCATGTAGTAAGTAAGATGCTCTTTCAAACAGACATGGAAAAAAAGTTCGTATCAAACACAATGAATGCAATACATAAATTTCTGCAAGTAAAAGATAATTTTATGACTCTTGGAGATGATTTCATAATACATTTTATCTGAAAAAAATTATAGGAAAATGAATTTAGAAAAAACTGTCCTTGCTGCCTTCCCGTTTAATTAAATGCTACTATACAGGTGACCACATTTATAACAAGTTTTTTTAATGAATTTGTCTATATACAAAAGTACCACACATAACTATTCCCAGTGCATTAAAATCATTTAAACCTCTGGAATCTTCAAAGTTTGATTGGAATTATGTGAATGTTCCCATAAGACAAGAGGAACAACCATGTTGATGCCATCAAAAGTGAACCCCCAGCAAGGATCTGTAGCCATTTAAATATTTTGAAAGAAAAATAGAAAATGAAAAATTAATAACAAAATGTTTAGAATGGATCCTATCAATTGTTCAATACAAAAATTAAGGCAATTTGGTATTTTACAATAACTGATGTGAACTGTACAATTTAGGAATAGCATACTTAGGGTTCTACTAAAAGCCATTTTTATTGAAAAACTATTCAATTTATTTTACTTAAAAAAACTTACTCATCATTCAAAAATCCCAAAGACAGATGCTTTCCTTCATGCTGAGAAGAACTGAGAATTATTTCATTGTACTATTTCAATTATTGTTTGCAATGCCATGTGTTCCATTTTCTTAATATCTTTCTTTTAAAGAATAATTCCACAAACATCTCTGAGTGTTTGTATTGTTTCTTCTATTACCACTATCATTCAAATCAATAAAATAACTATGAAACACTAGATCAAGTGGAAAGTGTTTGCAAAAGCAAGAATTCTCCAGTATGAGGAGTGACAAGGATTTACTGTTTTGGATATATTGCAGGATTAAGAAGAATGACAGCACATGAAATTTGTAAAGAGTAAATGTATTATTTCTTATATCAGCTAACTGTATAAATTCACAGACTTCTAAGACTTTGTAGCTACATATAGCCCAGTTAACTGAAGGAAGAGTTTTAAATGAATTTATAAATATTTGAACACATGATAATTTTCACATCTCCATTTTTTAAATTTCTTTTCTGTCAGTTTTTATTAATAATAAATCATTACAGTCAATATGATCATCTATGGGCCAAATACATACTTCTGTTTCATCTGCTGTCCTGCAGGGTACATGGAATGGATGTTGCAGAAGTGGACAAAACTAAGCAAGAGAATGTGTTTTACACTGGCCCAGAGCCCCATTATGCTGAATGCAGTTTTGCTTCTCCTGACACTGACTGCATTAAAGACTAGAAGAATCTCTCAGCTTATGCACAGTCCAGCACAGGAGAGGAAAAGGGGTTGCAACATTACCTGTCCCACAGAGTTACCCCTCTCCAGAGATGCTGTTATCGGAACATTGTGCTCAAGCACTGCTCAGCACAGCAACAGTACTAAAATACAGCAATAAATATATTAACAAAGATTCACCATCTTTTTTGCAATCTACAGGCTTCTCTCACTGTAGGGATAATGAACTATAATTCAAAAGCGTTAAAACTTTAAACCTGCATTTAAATAGTAATTATACTGATTGTTTTTAATATCGGCTTAATTTATTTTCTTCAGAGCAGCTGAGTATCTTGCATGATTAAATACAAACTCTGCAAAGAAGTCCATTGTCTCTAACCACAAATAGTATTTTATAATTGCAGCTATTTTAATTTTGAGACAACATGTAATCTATTAAACACAAAAGTTGAATGAGGCCTTTTGACTTTCAATATGCTGTAGCAAGTCATCTGCACATTAAATTTTGTGAAAACTCTGTAAAGCCACCATAAAAAAAGAAAATTGCCTTTTTAAAATCACATTTGTATGGAGATGTGTCCCTGTGGCTTCTTCATATCAGCTGCCAATGACAGAATGCACACCAGAGGTAAATGGAACTGAGCTGCCCATCTGCGTTCTTCAAAAACATTTGTTGGCACACAAAAATTGTGTGCCAACAGCTAAGGAGTGTAACACAGAGACACACATATAGATGTGTACAACATCCAGCTCCTTCATCCTGGAAAATGCAGCTGGAAGAATAAAGCCATGGTAGTAGTCCATGACTGCCATCGAAGTTAACAATGCATCAATTGCAGCACCATTTGCAACGCTGAGACAGAAAGCATCACTATCGCACTGCCTCCAAAGCCTTGCCAAGATGAACATGTGTTGTCAGGGCAGACATCAGTGGAGAACAGAGCTTGACAAGCAAACACTGATTCCACCCTCTTGATGATAATCACTTGCCAATTATGTGGCAAAGGAATTTCTGAATTTCATAAATTAATTTCTGCATGTATAAAAATTTTAAAAATATATAATTAATGTTCTTACCTTCTATTGCTTCATTCTAAGATCACTTTTCTACAGATTACATTAATATCCAAGGAAGTATGGCTCAGATTAACACAGATTTGCATTGAGTCTACACAGATGACTAAAGAAGGTTTTGATTGTTTTCTGCTACAATAATTTTCTAATTATGAATAGGTATGAAATATTTGCAAATAAAAAGTTGAATATACTGAAAAAAGCAACTGAAATGTAATTTGGTCATCTTTAGTACCTAATCTGTAGTTATTTATATATTTATTTTTCTTCCATGCTAAGTCTAGTTGGCATGTAACTATAAAAAGACATTTCCTAAACCTCAGTATAGTCAAGCTGTAAATGAGTTCATTACCCATTAGCCTACTTCCATCAGTTTTTCATGTGACATCTTTTATTATGTATATTTTAGAGCAAAGGTTTTAAAATGATATATACTTCCACTTTACATACTGAGAAAGAGTCTTACAACTGAATTTAAAGCCATGTTTTGCAGGACATATAAAAACATCCTTAGCAAGTCATTTCCTCGGGTGAACAGATCAACACTAACAAATCTCAGCACCCTAGCAAATGAGGGTCTAATGTCTAAACTTCCTCCCTTTGCAGCTTTAGATTGACTAATTCCTTATAGATGTTTCACTCTATTTCAAGTTAATTTGCTAATGTCCAAAGAAATCTTTAAACTCATCAAACAAATGATTTCTCAATAACTACAGTAGTGCTTTTTTATTGTCTATATATCATCCCATTAGTCCGTTCAGTATTACGTCCCCCCAGAAAAGTTGTTTGATTGTTTTCATGAAAGGTAGTGTTGCAACTCCGCTCAGATTGATCCTTCTTCTATGAATTGCAAAATTCATTTTAAGGTCAGGTTGCTAGAGAGAACATAGTCTTATAATCTAAAATGCATTAGATAAAATGGCTCAATACTGAAATACCCTTGTATGGAAGTTGTAGGGCTAATTTTACAAGTTTACATTTTATTTTAATGATACTGTGTCAGTAGCAAACTGACCAGTTGGAAAACCTGATAGGTTCAGGTCTTCAACTATATAGACAAAGCAAGGCAGAAGACAAATGCTAGCAATTAGTCAGTAATGCAGGTCAATTGAATTCTTTGCAGCCAGATCTATGAAAAGCACATGTAAAAACTATATAAGACTCCTTTCTCCCTGATTAGAGTTAGTAAATAAACAGATACCTATCCACAAGCATGCTAACCAATGGAAAAGATTAGCACAGCAGCAGAATTTGGTACTTAATGCACAGGGACAGTACCTGACAGGATAGAGGCATCCTTCCTGCCTGCACCCGACCTGCTGGCCTTGCCAACGCTGCTCTGCACGAACAGTTCTCTGAGTGCCTGTGAGCCCACTGTGCACATCTGACACATCTGCATGTTCTGGCTTTGTACCCTTGTAGGTACAGCCTTTAGGCTGTCTCCTAAGTCATCAGCTCACTTATATAGCAAGAGAGGATGATCTTAAGGGTGAAATTTTGACACTCAGATTAAGTTTTCTCATCTAAATTGAGACTTCCACAGTACAGAATGGAGAGAAACGGATTTTTTTGGAAAGGCCACTTACCACTTCTCACAAGGCATATCTGGGAAAGGTTATGTGAATTGCCCTCAGAAGTGCCTGTTTCCTTTCATCACTTATAGAGAAAACTTAGAGAACTAGCTCAGATGTAAGAATGTACACCATGATTGCTATATTAGGTGAGATTAAGCTCATCAGTCCCCACACTTTTCTGTTGAACCAGTATAGATCACGTGTCTAAAATTGTCTAAAGAGGCCAGAGTCTCACTACCACAGTGAGGATTGTTTTGCCAGTGCAGATACTATAGAAGACAGTTTTAATAATGCCTTCTAAAGAGTAAGATAAAACTTGGCATACAGACAGTGCCATATTCCTGAAACCAGTCAGTCCCTGAATATGTGTGAGGAGATCCCATAACCTGACAACCAATTCTGACATCCCAAAGTTTTAAGAGATCATAAGAAGGAAGGGATGAAAACAGCTTCCTTACAGCTTTTCTTCTCTCTCTAGGTATTAAATTTTTTCTGTTATAGATATGTCTCTATAAAACAAAGTTTTAACTATGTGTTTGACCCCATGATTCTAAAATAGTGAAAAAAAGATATGACTTTGCATCTATCAAAATTTTACAGGTAGATAATGTCTGTGATCACTTATATTCCAAAATATATATCTTTTTCAGTGATGAAGAACAAATATTTTATTACTTTATTCAGTCAAGTAGGATACTAAATATGAAGTGGTTTAGATGAAGTATACTGCGATGGATTGAGCCTACCAACTGAGTCAACAATAAGTTCCTAATTTAGGGAATATATTTTAAAATTAAATCAGTAACTCAGTATCCAAACCTCTATATCATAGTGCTAACATTTAAACCACTTGACATCCTCAGATTAAAAAATTCTAATATTAGGGCATTATGCCTTGCTTACCTGGATAAATGACTAGAATTATTCTTAATACAATAACATTTTTTCCAGAACAGAAGGTCCATATGAGAACTATTTGGAAATAATTACAGCAGAATAACTTATTCTGATATATTTCCCTTCTATAGACAAAAACTTTGTTTTAATAAAATTCTACTGATTTCAGAAGAACTACTCTCAATTTTCCCCAGGTGAAAGATGAGACTCAAGCTCATTGTGTTCTCCTCACCTTCAGATGTTAAACCTACAGTGGAGTCTTCTTTTACTAATATTTTTTGTCTCTAGACTTAGAGGTCCCATTCATCAAATTATTGTTATCCATTAGAGAAATTTTCAAAACATCTCTTCATCTAAGAACAAGACATGACTTTATCCCTTTATACCCTTCATTTTTTTTCCTAAATATGAAATCGTCTCAGCACAGAATATTCAAGCACTACATTCTTCAGTGTCAATTTGGAATATAAACCCGATCATCCCTCATGTCTCTATTTTAAGGGAAAATAGAACAAGGGATGGATGAATGTCATTTCAGAAAGATACACATTTTTATGGGGGAAAAAGAAATCATATTTGCTTCAAGGAACTTTTTTTTTTTTTTTTTTTTACATATTCTAGTATGACATAGACAGTCAATCAGTGCCTTCATCCATCTTGAAGACCTCATTGAAATACCTGACATTACACCTATCAGGTGCCAAAATCTACCAGATTACATGATGGAGGGCTTAGAAGGTGAGGCATGTAAGAAATATATTTCCTTCTTAGATCAGCTAAATTAGAAGCAATGGCCTAGACATCAGGGAAAAATTGTATCAAATTTGAAATGCTGCAGTTGATTTTAATAGTCTAATATCTGTCCTTGAAAATCTGTACTTGAAAACTCCATGTCGTATACAGATAGGATCTTAAATACTTGTAATTAATAGTTATTTACTTTAAAGTTACAACAGAAAAAGATAAATTTTATCTCCAAGAGGCTTTTTTTCTTAGAAGAATACCTGAAGTGGCATGTAAAAGTGTCCTACATGCAAAGACAGCTGCCACTTTTACCATTATTGTCTCACAATGACCTTACCACATCAGAACTAATCTTAGGATTTGCAACCTTTGTATTCCAACAGCCTATATCTACCTATCACTGTGAAACATATTGCCATTCACATGAAAATTATGAAAAAAAAATTGGCATTCTGTATGTATGACTCTATGTAAAAGAACCTAACATAGGTCGGTGCTCCCTATTGATTTAAGTTACACTAACCCCTGTTTGCATCAATTAAGTGAGAGCAGAAACAAGCCCAATCAATAGTTACTAATCTTAAATATCTCTGCAAGAAGTACTGGCACTTTAAAGCAGAACACTGACAAGATTTTGTTTGTGCAAGTGCATGTGGGGGCACGTGTCCACAAGCACAGGTAATTGCAAGGGCCTGAATCTGGGACTTTGACCTTTGTGTGTAAAATCTCAGAGAAGTATCTAAAACATATTTAAACAAGTTGTAGTCCTTATAATTACATAAATTCCAGGTAAAGATGGAAAATACAGTATCTTATAAAATTATTAAAGCTTTAAAAAATAAAGCATATTCACAAAGTTTTTAAAATCAATCTATGACAACCATCTTAATTGTTACATCTTTTAATTTCAGAGTACTTGAAATTGAGACATGAATAACATTGATGAAGTATATTTTTAGCTTATTTCTTAGAGGAACAAAACATAAATTGCTTTGAATGTTTGATTCTCCATCTGGCAGTCCTTAACTTTTTAATCTTTTGGATAATTTCTGTCCATCTGACAAACATAGTCCATTGCTTTTCTAGAAGTTTCCTAAAAGTGGGTTGTTAGGTAGAGAGTCTAACTAAAATTGAGATGCAGGGAGAGCAGAGCCCATAACACGCTGACAGCAACCAGCTGGCCCATCAGATATGTGTACTGGCCCAATGAGCAATATATGAACAGGCCTAAATGAGCCACAGTGCTGTCTCCTGCCTGGATGTATTCCCACAGGAGACAGCTATACTTACTACAGCAGGAAGGAAGAAAAGATTAGGGACATAGAATACAAATCCCTAAGAAACTCAGTTGTTGTCTGTCCCACTTCTCATGGAAGGAACTGTTTTCCATGTACTTTTGTTAACGGTCGCCACAGAAACCGAATCCTAAAGCACTGATGAAAAAGTAAACAGGTATTTTTGATATTTTATATGTACATACAAAGTGCACATAATCCAGAGAGGAAAAGTATTTCTCTTTCTAACACAAAGTAGGTTCTGAGTACATGGGAAATCGAGCTTTGTCTTCCTCAGGGGCAACAGGGGTTGCCTGAACGTGTGCCTGCATCACCTGCTCAAGGCACTGTCAGGTGGCAATGTATTCAGCTCTACAGACACATCTGATTTCTTCTTTTGTCTTGCAGAGGGGATGGTTTAGCAAGCTTGGTGCAGCCCTAGGGGAGCAACAGTGACTACAGAATGAGAACAAATGATGCTCTCTCCCCATTTTCATGGATATTTTCTTTTTTTTTTTCTTTTTTGTGAGTGGGAAGAAGATTGGTTACTTCACTGTGATTTTCTCTGGTTAGGATAGTACTAAGAAGTTGGTTTATTTATTAGGACAAACGGATAGTGTATGTTTGTACTTTCAAATTTTTTAAATGAGACCTGAAGTTGCTTAGCACTATGAAAATTATTCAGTACCCGAAACTAATCATCCAAAATCAGAGACACTCAAAACAACCCAACTCTCTGGTTTACATTTACTCACAGTCTTCACAGTGAAGAACAGAAAATTGACCTGGGTGTTCTTAATTTTGTTCTTATATCACCTATTTTAAAACTTTACTTATCTAATTGATGATATAAAGTATCGTTGAAGCCTGATTATCATCTAATCATGTTGATTACATAAAAAATATTCTGGCCTCAGCAATAGAAGATAGTTTAGGTTCTATACAATTTGCACAGGGAAATAATTGCAGTTGTGTGCATATTCTGCAGTGAAGATGAGGCAAGTAAGTCTCATGATGTTTAAATATAAAACAGTGTACTTTGTAATTTCATGAAGGGTGTGGCAAAATGCCTGAGGATAGAAATAGAGAAATCTGGGAAGATTCACATTCTAGCAAGTTATAACAGTATAGAAATTATAGGCTAAAATACAGTTGCTACTCCCTGGGTGAAATGCAGTTGCTGCTCCATGGATGGAATGCAGCCACGCCAACTTCCCACACATGATCCATGTCAAGGGGGACTAAACGGAGGGTGGAACGGAGTGGAGACACCATGGACAGACTCTGCCAAAATCCTTGCAAGAAGGGGAACTTGGTGATACCTTGTAGCTGATAAGCCACATAGCAGCTGTCAACCAAGGGAGAAGAAAGTAGATTTCTTGCTGTTGAACCGGTTCCACCCTAAAGGCTATCTCAGATGTAACACTGACATTATCCACCTTCAGGATACGATCACTGAACATCATGTATGACCAGAGTCACACAAGCTCCACCTAAATGCAAATATAGTATAAAAGTAAGTAAAAATGGGGAGTAGTTAGGGAAGAATCCATTGTAATTGCTGGGATCAGTCGACAGGAACCTGTCTTCTGCCTCATAGGGATGACTTTCCTGGGGCAGTGATAGACTAATCAAACACAAAGGGTTTGACAAAATCTTTCCTTTCATGTGGCAAATGACAAAGATAAATCAAAAAGACAACTAGAAAAAAAGAAAAGCTGTAGTCATGGAAACATAACAGTTAAAAATTTCTCATGCTCTTTCAGAACATCAAATTTTGATAATCAGGTTGAATTCCCTGCTCCTCAGAGCAAACTATTTGGTGAAACGAGTGTTGGTATGAGTCTTTGACAATATCTTCAGTGGTTGAGCAAAGCCATATGTCTACATTGCACTGTAGTACAACAGCAGAAGTTTCTTGAATTCCTTGGACAGCACAGTGGAGGAAAAACATCAACATTCTCATATAAAACTCCAATTTTAGACATCCAGTTATTTTTGACAAAAGTATCACTTGGGTTTTACAGATGCTCATCTAGGCTTACAGTGCTCAAACAGAAGTTAAATTCAGCTCCTTGTTTGCATACAGAGTAAAAACTGTTTATAATAGTTTTCACTTTAATGTATCCAGCAGTGTAAATTTCTGCTAGTCATACTTTCCCCTAAAAGGCAGTTATTATATGAATTGTAGCTCTAACTAATTTCTGAAGGAAAAAAAAATCATCACCTGCACATCTCAATATGCCAGTACTTAGATATTTTATAAGGAAAAAGAAATAGCACTGTTACTAATTGACTTCTGCTTAGCTCAGCTATTTCATCTGCTCTCAGTGCTCTCTAAAGCTGGCTCAAATGAATGGTGATTCCTCTATGACAACAGCCAGAGAAGCATGCCTGAAAGAAGCACAATATTCTCCCATAAAGTCTGTTATGAATGGCTGCTATAGCAAAATGGTGAATAGTCCAATACTTCAGACAAGGTCGGGTAAGGGACATAGATATAACACACAGGCTCAGTGAAATCTAATTATCTCCAGAATCAGTCTGTAGGATGAAACAATTTGAACTGGAAATCAGTTAACTTTCAAATAGGAGATAAACATTTAATAGTCTCCTCTTCCACTTACAAGAAAGTGGCAATGGTCCAGATGGAGGGCAGGAGAGAGTTCTGCCACTACAGATTTGGCAGAATTAATACGGAATTATACAATATTTTTAGAGGTGGGAAGAAGGAATCAAAATTGCACTAGTAGGTAATTTCTGGTTCAGTACCACTGGGTTTCCAGAGGCAGAAATATCTCCAGGACACCAACATTTTATCATCACTCTCTTTCCCCAAGGCTATCAGCATGAACAGTACCATGATACCGTAATTGAACAATAGAAAAAGAAATGACACTATCCAAATTCCTAAGAGAGGATCTGCAACCAATCATTGTCTTTGGAAAAGACAGAAAACTGCTGCAGTTAAAAGTGAACTGCACTAGAACAATATTTCTCTTTCCAACCCAAGGTCCAAGTATTGTCACGCTTACAAGTGATGATAATAGAAATGTATGAACAAACTGTTTAGTAATTCTTATCCTAATATGTAATCACATAAAAATACATCAGAAAAAATATCTCCAGACTTCCTTAGAATTTTTCTTTTTCTTGAAATGCACATGCAACTCAATCAACAGAAGTAATACATACATAATTTTATTAAGAGAAAGTAGACTCTTCAATAGTTTTGGCAGAGCTTTTACTCTGGGAAGGAAGGTTCATTTTTGCTAGCTTGGCTGCTTAACATTTAAATGTAGTGTTCCTGAAATGTACCTTGTCTTTATGAAGAAATAAAATACCAGTAGAGCAATATAAAAATTGTACTAAACAACATGAAGATAAAATTACTGTAATTTTTTTTTAACCCTGCTTATTCTACATAGCCTTCTAGCTTAACTCTTTAGAAACTGAACAATAGGAATTAATGATGTTGGGATTTATCATCCATATTTAGAAAGACTGACAGGTTGAAGCATTTTTCTTTCTCTCAGAAGAAAGTTAATTTGATTAGATGCTTAGCTGGGTGAGCCATCAGCTGAAGTTTTGACCTGCAATATAATTTCAGAGCACTAAAAAAAAGATGGATGTTACCTAATCCTGCTGCATGAGAAAAACACACGTTAACATACAGGACATTCAGCTAATACTTGCACTAGGGAACACTTGGCAGTTTTCTGGGGACAAATGGCTAAGCCATCATGATTGGCGCAGTAAACATGCAGGCCTAGGAAAAATAAATCAAATTAGTTAAAATTTAAGACAAAGAAAATATTATTCATTCTTTAAAAATACTGATGCCAAAAAAGGACTGTCTTGGTACATAATAGAAGACAACTCAACAAAAACGTCTCTGTTGTCTTAAGCTTAAATATAAATAAACCAACCAGAGAGTGGTCCAGGCTTGCTATTGGCCAAATAATTCAGAACGTTATAGTAGTACCTGACATTGCACCCATGTTTCTGAAGTAGTAACAGATGTGACTTGCCCAGTTAATTCAGTCATCAGGTATCACTATGAAAACTAATACGAAAATAATGTTTTGGGAAGGGAAAGCACCAGAAAGTTCAATTCATGTTCTAAGTGTTATTTTTATGCTTTTATACTGCTACATTTCTACAGATAATAACCAAAACAACTACATACCTACTTTTCATTGCAACCAAATTGTTCTGAAATAAACCTGCCATATGTATATTTATAAACACCAGTGATTTAGTGTAATTTCACTAAAATCTTCCCCAAGGGATCTGTTATTAACAAGAACCTCAGTTACATCACCTCCAGGAGTGGGTCATAACAAGGGTATCCTCTGTTACAAGGCTTTTTGAAAAGAACACCATTTGTATGTGGCTTTACTGGAAACTTCACTACTGCTATACTTTCTTCTTGCAATGATGATAAACAAAACTTACTGCCTGTTTAAACTGTACTTTACCAGGCTAATACAGCCCCAATGATAACAGCTTAGAAATTGGATTGCATGTGACTCTGAAAGTGGGACATATGAGCGAAAGTTTCTGCTTCTCATATGTTTGCAAAGCAAGCTCCAGGGCCCAAATATAGAAAAGTAAGGTACAAAGGCCTGAACATATGTGCTCTGGGAATGTTTAGAAAATGGATATGCCACATCAATGAACTGCAAGATGGTTTACCCCAAGAGAAAGTAGACAAGCTCACACAATTCTGTCATTTAATTCTCTTGGCTGCCAGCAGGAGATCTATCACATTTCTTTAACTTCATTTTCACCAAACTATTTTATTCCCCTTTTTCTTCAAAATGGAGTTTCAGAAAAGCAAAAAAATATTAAAAGATGCCTGAAAGGAAACAACCCATTTTTTCAGGGAAAAAAAAAAAAAAAAGAGCAAGGAATTAGGGAAAGTCATTCCACTAAAACAAAAAAAAACAAAACAAAAAAGGACATACATTTTAAATGACATCTAAAAATCTAGCCTAATCCAAAAGAGACCATGAGCAACCTGTTTCCAGAAACTTTATTGTATTCTGTGAAAATTGTTCTGTAAATAAACCTGTCTAAATTATTTAGATTAGCTTGAAAGATTAAAGTTCTATTTTCATGGGATCTCATATAAAGCTTTTACCAGTAAGTGATCACTTCTGGGACAACACTTCAGAAATTCTCCACATAAAACCCTTTAGTACTAAACACATAATCTTCCTGATAAACACATCCTCTATTTCCCCTCTGCCTTTTTTTTTCTTCTTAGAAAAAAATAACCAAAACTTTAAGGAAGTTCTTCTCATCTCGTGAGATTATAGTTGCTATTCTTAATCTTTCCTTAGGATTTTTTATTTTTAACAATAATTAATTTGCTAACAAAGGATGAAAGACATGTAAAATTGGCAGGGTTGCATAGAAGTGTTTAAAAGGTGTAACAAAATGCATAAGAAACCTGTATAAACTAAGTATCTTAAAATAGAAGAAAAACTAGGGAAGTCCTGAATTACTGACTCTATTTTTCCTCAAGTCTCATTGAGGCAGAGTTCTCACTGGGGTATGTTGAACTATGCACTAGAATCAGAACAAGATGACCTAATTTTATGTTATATTGAATAATGTGTGATTTCAGAAAGCGTCACTTAATTCCTTACAACTTCAGTTCTCATCTTTGAATAATAGGGGCAATGTTTTTTACATTATCAAAAGATGCTTCAGAGAAGTGGAATATATATTATTTCAACTACCTCACCTTGGAAAAGAAAAGCCACAATGAATTCCTTGATGAAATATGTGCTGCATTTTGCTACACGCTGGCAATTTAATAAAACACTACTATAGCCCTTTCCTTCTTCTTCACCTCCTTCCTCCCCTCAAGGATCAGTCAGATGTCAGGGAAAATCACATTTATCTGACATCTTTGAAGTTAGGAACATGGAGAGAAAATGGGAAATATCTTATCCAAAGGGAAGGAAAAAGTCTAATGGTGAAGCATGAAAACAGAGGGTTGCTAAAGTTACATAGATAGCAGTAGAAACTGAGGTATAGCAAAGAAAATGAGTTATGGAATCACTGCAGCTCAACAATCTAGTATGAAAACCTTGCCAATGGATAAAAATGCTGACTCCATCAAGTTCAAATGCTGAACTTGATGCTGAACTAGATACAGGTGGTATCCATGTTATAATTTAAATGTCATTATCTTGGCTTTTCACCTCTAAGATTTAACATCCAAAACCAAATACAAAACAAGTACAAAAATTGTTGCCCCGCTGTTTCAGAGAGATGGTTTTATGACGGCATTCAGGTTTCATGCTCCCAAACTAAGTGCTGACTTAGAAACAGTTCTGTATTCAGTGTTCACCTGACTTAGAAGCAGTTCTGTATTCAGTGTTCACCCATCTGGCCATTTTTTAGAGTACAATATTTCTAAACCACCACAGTGAATTCCTTTATATAAAAACCTGCATTCTTATTCTCCTGTCCTAACTGCTCTGTGAGAATGGCTGTATCAATCAAGATTGATCATTGCCAAGAAAATACTGTTTGGCAGAGACTTTTGAAATTCCTAGCTGCATTCTGCTTTAAGAGCTTCTGGATCCAGGATCATCAGGGGACCCTTGGGAATCCTTTGAGAATCTGCTGCCAGATAAGAAGGTAAGGCCACATGTGTTTGAGCATGAGAAAGCTCTAGCAGCTTCTAACAAGCTAAATCAGCTGCCTGTGACCCAAGCATACCTACTGCCTTTGCTACAGATGCCCCCAATTAGGGGGGCCAAAGATCCTTTTAGTGTAGCTAGGGAGGGGCCAGAACTGAAACACAGCTCCCAGAATGTAGCTAATGGATGCAGGAGCACAAAGAGGGGGTCCCATCTCAGTTCAGACCACCCTACATGCTTTCAGGTACAGTGAGGTGCCACAGGGCAGGTTCCTCAGCAGGTGGTGGAGCAGCTGCCTCTACCAGGGCAGAGGCTTCCACCCCAGCAGAGCTTCAGCGAGTGGGTGCAGCCCTGTGAGTCCTGGGCTGCAGGGAATCCTTGGGGCCTCTCCCTGGGGCTGGAAAGGTGGTCCCCTCTCCCGAGGAGGTGTGCTGCTGTTCAGGAGCTGTGTCACCAGTGGAGAAGTTACAGAGGAAGTGAACAGGCTGTGCAATGTCACAGAGGATTAGAGAGTGATCTACAGCAGCAACCAGGATAGGAAAGAAGACCTGCATTGAAAAACAGATGGTATTGAATATCTGATCCATATTAAATCTCCCTGAAAAATTTCTATTCCTGATCAGATCAAGTCTGGTCTCACATCTTCTGAACTCCTTTTGAAAGAAATATGATTCACAATCTTCAAGACCACTCCGCAATGTAAGGATTGTAAACCTCCTGATCTAGGTTAATGTAAATAAACTCCTTTTGTCTACACTATTTATATCTTCCATATCTTTTTAGACAAAGCTGAGATGCTGATTTGGGGTTTTCTTCTTTCTCAAGCCTTTTCAAAGACAAGAAGTGTTCCATCTTTAAGTGCTCACATTAGAGGGGGGAAGCAAGTCAATTATTTGAGAGGAAACACATAGAAAGTTATGTCAGGATACAAAGAAACTCTTGGCTGTAGTTTTTATGGAAGTAGCCCTTTATAAACTGCAGTTTAGGAAAGTCCTATTAGAGATATGTAGTGAATAATTCAGTGCTATCTTAAACTAATGCCAGTTTTTAAAATTTTCTTCTGAACCTGACCAGTACATCTGATAAGGATGGTAGAGAATAGTCATAATGTACTGTGATGGCTACTCAGACTGGAAAAATTATATGACATGCCAAAGCACCTTTCCATATGATTCATACACACTTGTGCATCAAACATTTATCACGGAAGATCCTGTTAAGGGCTGAAGAAGTAGCCAGGTAGGTACTACTTGCACAGGCAAGTACCTACTAGTACCTACTTAGAAGCTGACATATATGATGAGGAATACAATAATAAGAAATATTCAGGACAGCCTAAATGTTTTCCTGATATTTGAAATTATAGCTGTGGGGGAGACAAAAAAGTTTTATACATACCTGTGTGTCTTGCATGTATATATACATATACAATAAAAACAAAATTTAGGGATCATGCTACTCTAAAGATATGTTTAATTTTTCCAACTGATTAGAAAAGGTCCTTAAGATCAGTGCTCTCTTAAGAAGTCTATTATTATTACATATTGGAAATATTTATCTATGCTTAATTTAGCTTGTTTAGGATTTTTCCATAAAAAATGTATTTTTCAATCTAAAGACTGGTATTAGTCAAGTTTCTTAAACACTTGCAAAGTTTGTCAAATTTGATTTGAAAAAACGTCTTGATTAATGTGTCCTCCTTTTTCTTTCAACTAGTAAAACATCTCCTCATAAAAAACTATTTAAATTAATCATTTTTACCTACATAAAAATACACTATTTTATAACTATTAGTCTGATGCTTCAACATCATGGAGTTATTGTATATATTACACATGGTATAGATCGTTCTGTCCTATAAAATTAAATGTTAGCTGTTTCATTCTTTCACATGACAGCGTGGTTAGATGGCTGTTGAACTACTTACTCACAGAGTTACAGAGGAGTGGGAGGAACAGAAGACCTTTTTGGTGATGCAATTCCATAAGTAGCCAATTGCGATTGGAAACCCATGTTCTGGATGTACAGAAATGTGTTGGCTGTACCAAAACACTGGACAACAGGTTTCTGGCAGGGCCCTGGAGCCATTCAACACTGAATAGCAGAACACTAGAAGACAACCAGAATGGAAAATAAAAAATTTTAAATAAAAGAAAAAATAATTTTTGACAAATGCCTGAAATGTTGTGTCTTTGTAATTTCTATCTGTGCCTTGTCTAGTGGTGCCTGCCAATTGCACCTAGAGGAGCACTAGATCTTCTGTGTACCAAACTAACATGTTTCCCCTTTGAACAGCTGATAAAAACAACTCTACTGGGCTTCAATAAGATGTCAAAACATAAGTGGAGCACTTTGGTCTGATTGAAAGCTGTATGCTTTAAGTCTCATTTCTGCTTGTGCAAGATGGCTGCAAAATGCTTGCAGAATTGAAATTTTGGTTTTCTTAATCACCACTCTGCATGGAGTAAATAATTCATTCAACGGTGGGTATTCAAAAAGTTTTCACCTTAAAAAGCTTCTAAATTTGGTTGGTTTTTTTCATCTATGTATTTCATACTACACCAATAACACCTTGAAATACTGTCCCGAAAGTTTGATTCCATGTTCTTCTTTGCTCTTCCCAGCTGCTGAGGTATCTGCAATGCAGAAGGCCACAGATTAGGAGAAACAGGCTCTGTGATAGTCTGAGGCAGATGGCAGGTAGTTTTTAAATGTCTCCATTACCTTATTCTCCCCACTGTTCCCCCCAGTCATCTTAAGGGAAGCGGTGCTTAGCTTTTCTATCTGAATATGCAGTTAGCAGATTTACAATACCTCAGCATGTTCTCCTCCTGCTGGTCTGCTAGTATTGTTTGAGTCAAAATGGTAGTATTAGCAAAACTCCCATTTCATCAGAAGACTGATTTAATTTCCTGGAACATTTTGAGAAATTACATGAATCTGATTCATTACTTTGCAATTTTTAACATTCATTGCATTGCCATGTTCAATGGTAATTTGTAAAGAACTTATTCTCTGCTTTCGGTACTGTCTCCTCACTAATCCTTTGGTCCAGGTTTGGTTGGTTGGTTGGTTGGTTGGTTTTCATGGGTTTTTTAATCATCACAGGTTCTTTCCTTATCATCATAAATACTCACAAATATTATGATGAGAATTCAGGAAGCTTATTTTAAAAATCTTGTGATATGTAAAGTGTTTTTATTTCTGCTGAAGAGAAAAGTATATCTTTTAAAACAATCATATTCAAGTAAAAATTTGTGAGAGGGAGTTAAAAAATTTAGATAGTTTAAAGTACATATCTATAGTAATATATATTACCAAAATATTTAAAGTAATTTCTCTTTTAAAACAAATCAGAAATATTTCCCCAAATTTTTGATCTGAAGACCATGCCTCTTCAACTTCTGATGTATTTGTATAATTACCGAATAACTGATGAAACTAAGATAATGTGTTTTTAAAAGCATCTGTTGTTACACTTGTTTATCCTATTATTTGAACAAGAAAATAAGTCCGTTATCAAGGTTAATAAAATTTCTCACTTAGAGATGTGCTAGACAGATTACTGATATCAGATTTCAGAAAAATGTTCTAGGGAAAACCCAGCAAACAGACACTATGTTCAGTACAGAGACAAATGGGTAACATTCTATTGCCTATTTATCATGAGAAGATACTGTAATAATCCCTTCTCTTCTTCCATCTATGGAGAAGGAGAATGTTTTCAAAAGGAACAAAGAGAAAAAATACAGAATACCACACTTAATAAGTTTTCTCTACAGAATACAGGGTCAACCTTTCCTCTTCTGCTCTCTTGTTACTTCTTCTGCAGTTGCAGTCTGAAATGACTAGGCCAGACCCCTAGTCTCTGATTTACTTGCTGTTCCAGATATATCCCCGTATAGTAACACACTTGTCTTGTAAGACACTAGTGGTGTACACAGCAGGTCTGAAAGGGCCTCTGCTATCATGAAGTTTTGATTACTGTTGAAAATAAGGACCACTGAGATCTATTGCAGATAACTTAGTGGCTCAAACTAGCAAACATATTCTGATCAACACAAGAATATGGATGTAGTGGGAGGAATATGTAGCTGTTTAATGACAGATAATCTTGTATGAGATGGAAAAATTAAGATGCCAAAAATTTAGGGCATAACTGTACTTCTAACTTACACAACTGATTTACGAGCCTCCTGGATGAACCTGGACCTTCCATATCTTTAGAATATTTAATGAAATTTAATGGAGAGCTTGATATTTTTTCTTGGAGAACATTTCAGTTATTACAAGGTATCCAATAACAAAATATATTCAAAGATCTAGTAGTATGCTTAACAGATTACACCCATATGCCAATGAAATGAGATGCATTCTAAAAAATTATTTGAAGTTGGAATATTCTTGTATTATTACTTCCATTATCACAGAGTCAGCTAGGTTGGAAAAGACCTTTGAGATCATCAAGTCCAACCTATGATCTAACACCAGCTGGTCAACTCAACCATGGCACTAAGTGCCACGTGCAGTCCTTTCTAAACACCTCCAGGGGCAGTGACTCTTATCACCTCCCTGGCAGCCCATTCTGTGAAGAACTTCTTCCTAATGTCCAAAATTATATACACTGATAAAATAAGAGTAGTCACACAAACTAAAATGTCTTAGCCTCACTATTAACTTATGGTTTTTGGCTTGTTTTTAATATGAATGTTCTCACTTCCAGGCTTTGGAAACTGGGCCTGCATAGAAAGACCTGTAGAAACTGCATAGTGCAGAGTAAAAGAATAATAGGCTTAACTTAAAAAAGCAGTCTACAGAACAATTATATGCAAATTAAACTGTACCTTCTGGGAATCATCAGAGGATTGACCAACTTAAAGCACTAAAGTGAATCCTCTGCAAAGAAAAGTGAGACAATACTAACACTAGTTATTTTTTTTTTAACTCGCATTTTAAAGAGTGATTCATACATTTTGTTTAGACAAAGATGCTTTTGCTGTCTCCCTGAAAGATCTGTTGATCAGATTAATATTCTAGTGCCTGAGTACTTCAGTATGGTACAAACAATTTATTTTCTATACGTTTACAGAATAAACTGTACAATTAGTCACAAATTCCTTATATATGTCCTGCTCTCTGCCTCCTTTTGCAAAACACATATAATTACTGTCAAGCACATTCATGGTAGGGTTTTTTTCAGGCATTCAAAGAATATTTTTCAAGTGATTAGTCTTCTTCTGATGAAAGGTCATGGCCAAGGAGTTCTCATTATATAAAAAAAGCTAACAGAGTGTGAAATGAACAGACAGATGAAATATCCCATGTCGTATACTGAAATTCAACTGTCTGAAAAGCAGTAGGTGGGATGGTTGGGTAAACACACAATTAAAAAATGTTTTCTAAGCTAGCAGTAAAACAGTTAAGAATACAGACTGTCAACCCTTTTTTCACCATAGGTTTTTTAATTTCCTTGAGTAAAACATTTAGCTGAGACTTAACTTTAGCTAGTTTAGCAGTCTAAAAGATATTTATCTGACATTAGTCATCTTGGTTCAATCGGGAGCCACCATCACCAAAAAACTATTAATTCTGTCATAAGATATATGTACAAAATAACAGGATGAATCCGAGCTGGTTCTGCCTCTTCTTTTTTGACTGACTCTGGAGAAAGTCTAGGGAAATGGCTTAAATTAGACACTTAAATGTTTTGATGTCCACAAATTGTCCAGATCCAAAAGTAGTTACAGTTTTGTACTTCGGTTGTTTTCAGAATCAACAACTGTGAGGCCTTTCCAGAACAGTAACCAAAAGAGCAAATGAAGGAAAGCCACTTGAGCCACGCAGATAAACACTACAGACTAACAGTATGAACACAAACACTACAGACTAACACTCTATGCTAACAGTAACTGTAAACACTATACACCAACAGAAAGACAGAGGGGTAAATGACTGTATAAACAATCAGGTAAGGCACTTAAAAGGGAGGAACCTCAGGTCCAGTTCCTGTTTCAAGGCATAGGAAGGAACTGAATGTTTGTGTCTCCAAGTACCCTTAAGATGTGGGACACCACTACAGCTTTCTCCCAACAGCCTATAATTTTAGGTGCTGCATAATTCTGTGGCTCACTAGCATAACCAACTGTTACCTTTTAAAAAGAGAAACAAGGGCAAATACATCCCATGTGTTTCACTTACACTTAGTTTGAGATGTGCAAGCCCATTGCTTCCAATTTAGAAGTTACTATGCAGAAAGTGTGGATCCTGATCCTTTGAAACCATCAGATAAATTCAAAGGTGAAGAAGATCTTTGTCCTCAAGTCACCAAAGAAACAGTAAAATCCCAACAAATTAAACAACCTAAAGGAAGGCTACCACGTATTGTTATATAACATGCTGACATTTGTTTCCATCTCTAAGAACAAACTCATGAAAAAGTCATCTTCAGACAGGACAGGACGAAGGCATTATCACAGTCCAGACCTTATCAGAAAGATTAAAACTGAATCTCAAACTGAGCATACAAAATAGTATTAATTACTTCTATAATTTAGCATGATATTTCTTTATGTTATGGCTGCACCAAGTGAGTTCTCTAAAATTCCAGAACAGTAACTGTAGTAATTGTAACCAGAAGACCATTGTAAATTGAGGAGTTAGTGATCCACACAACAGTTAACCTGAGCAGGCAATGCCTGTGTTGCTCTATGCTACACGTATGTCACTGTGCCATCACACCTGTGCTGTGCTGTGCTGTGCTGTGCTGTGCTGTGCTGTGCTGTGCTGTGCTGTGCTGTGTGTATCCCCTGTTGTGTATCTCTGCAGGAGAACCTCAGCTATGCTGTGCTATGTGTATTCCCTGGCTGCAGGAGAACCGTAGCCCATCCAGGGTAACACAGGAGCCTGTAGGCAGCTCCCACTCAGTATGGGGATTGTATTTAGGCAAAGAGGCGGGAAGAAGCTATCGTGAACATCCCCGTCCCCTTTTTTCTTTCCTGACAGTACAATTTATTAAAAGAACTGTTTTCTTTTAAAGAAAATCCTTTAAAATCTCAAAAGATCTTGTCCTTTACAGTCTTAGCTCTGACAAATGGCATTTTAAGTGGTCTACAGAGTGTGTGCCCGCCTTATTATGATGATAATGAACCAGACTTACAGCTCCAACACAGTAACCAAGATACCTTATGGTCCAGCTGAAATGACAGTCTTTAGAAATAAAAACATTTCTACTAATATTTCTGGTGTTAATAATACTTTATCCAGAAAATAGCATTGTACAGTCACCATTTTATTTTTTTGAAAAACATTTAATATATGTCTTAAAATGAAGGGTGAAAGAAGAATTCTTTGACTAAGCTTCAGGTGCAGTCCATACTTCTAACATTCATGATGCTGAAAAAAACTGCTTAAGAGTGAACTAACTGCCCAGCTTTTTAAAAATACACCATCCCTAATATTTCCTTGTTCCTAGTACTACTTTTAAGAATTTCATACCTAATATATGAAAATCTTTAATAATTTCTTACTTACATGACTGAAAACTGCAACCTTCACCTGCTTTTTACCTATATTTAACAGAAACATCTACCTACAAGAATTACTGACACTCATCCAAGTCACTACGAGTTTGTTATGAAAGCTCATTTAAAGTGAAGTCCATATCAGGCTGAAAAGATCTCAGTGCAATCTACTCTCTCTTAAGTCATTCCAAACATACCTATTCAATTAGATAATAAAATATATACATGTATTACATTCTCACACATTAAGTGCCTTTTCTGAAGGAGTTCCCAAATCCTGGAAGCTGAAAAGACTTGCGTATTTAGGAGGAACAACAGTGTAAGAGAGTTAAGAAGGTTTAAATGTAAAAGTTCTAAAGTCAAATTTAGTTCTTACATCTCTATAAATTCTGACTAAGCCACAGACTACACGGAAATACTCCAGATGTCTAGTAAACAAAGATCAGGCACTAAGACATAAAACTCTCATATAATTCCAGCAACTTCTACCTCCTATAAAATATGCAATTACTTAGGTGTTGCAAGAAGTCTTGGGTACCTTTTCGTCCCCGAAGCTGACACTACCACTGATTTTTTTTAAATCTTTTTACTTTTACCTGCTCTATAAGCAGATATAGCAAGTAATTATTTTTCTTTATCTTAGATGCTTGAAGATATATGCTCCTATCTTAAGAGAAGCATACTGTCTATGAAAAGTCTCTCCCCTCAACTGCATGGTAATTAAGCACTACTCAGGGTGCTATCAGAGAGCGTACAAGAACAGAGATACAAGGCAACATGTCACAATTGCAACTTGGGAACAACTGCAAGAGACCGGAGTGCCGGACTGGAAATGTAATGCAAAGTTTTTTCATGAAAACTTTTCCATCCAGTTCAAATTGCTTTTACAGGCTGTGATACTGTATTCCTAGTTTCTTTTCATAAAAAGGATGTTATATAAAAGATAGACAGTCAAAATACAGAAGTATCAAGGAAGAAAACCTTGCAGAATATAAAAACCACTACAATGCCTTGAGTGCTCACTGTCAGACAAACCACAGTTCCAGCGAACAGATCTCTGTTAATTTCCTAAATGACACATTCAAGAAACAAAAGCCATATAAAAGGAATCATCAGTTCAGCATTTAAGAACACATTTGATAGTATATTTTTAAATGAAATCTCCTCCTCCAATAAAAGTGCCATGTTGCAATCTAATTAAGTCTATTCACAGTACTCCACATTGATCATCTCATTCTTCTGCAAAAAATCTCCAGAGCAAACATAATGACAGTGTAATCAACATTTAAATTAATTCACAAGACATTGTCTAATCTCGTCAATACCAGGAAAGATGTAACAATAAGCAGCACAGAAACTGTCTTCACTATCCTGTATGGATGAGTTTCATGAAAGTGACTATCTCAAAATTTGCAAGCAAAATTAAATAATAGAGGGATAATGGAGATAAACAGCACTTACAGGCTTATCCAGACTGATGCTGAGTCTCCTCATCTTCCATATAATTCATTATAAGGTGAAGGCACTTACCAGGATTAGTATGCAAGATGATTATTCACGTATACAATTCATTCATATCCTGATGTTCATTCTATCTCATCACATAAGAGAATCTAGAACACACGTACTTTTCATTTTGAATATGAACTGATTTTTTTTTGAAAATTCATTTGTTCAAAACAATAAAAATACAGATTTTGTAGCCATATTTTAAGATGAAAAATGGATATACATCAAAACTACTAATATAATTCATCCATCAAGATCCCTGTAACTAAACTCTCACCACACAAATAAAAATCCTAAAAAAAGGATTACATTTTGCATCCAAACCTTGAAAGCCCAGAGGATCTATCTGATTGCACCAGAGAAAAGAATGCTAATCTAGCATTCAGGATCTTTAGTCTTTATCATACCTCAGTGAAATACACAGAGCTACTAGTTCCATTTAGGGAGCTGCTAACTGTATTGCCTCAGCAGAGCAGTTTCTGAAAAGTCAAGTTTCAAGCTCTGTAAGACTCATAAATCAGTATCAACTCCTTATACTATACCCTGACATAAATGGGAAAAGCCCCTACACTGTCATTCCCCTTGCTAACATTAAAAGTCTGTATAAAGAAAATACTCCACTCTAGCAATATGCATGGTATGCTGTGACTGCCATTCTTCATACTAACATTATTCCCCTCTGGTCCTCTCAGAATTTATTTTCTTATCTGTAGTCTTACAGCTGAATTGTAAATTTTCTGAAAGGAAATATCTGTATCAACCACTTGTTCAGTACCTAAAATGAAATCAAGTTCCTATTCCATGAGTGTTCCAAGCCCACAACACAAGGCAGACTTTTAAATCTTTACATTGAGTAACATATTTGTCACTTTAGCATGCAAAATAGATGAACATTTTTTGTGTTTCATTATAAACAGAACTAAAGTTTAAGCTTATGTGATGACACCAACACAAAGGCAACAGACATTTCTAGTGTTTAGAACAGAAAGTGTTTCTCTCATGTAGTATTCATTAGGGACGCAAGAGAGATGGTTATCACATCCCATGCAAAATATCCATAGACTACCCAGATAGAAATCTTGTCCTAGGCAATAGCAATTCTCTGTTTAAACTCTGGAAATCTAATCTTGCTGAAGGGTCTGGAGGGGAAGCCTCTGAGGACTGGATGAGGTCACTTAATTTGTTGGGCCTGGAGAAGAGGAGACTGAGGGGAGACCTCATTGCAGTTACTACAACTTCCCCAGAAGGGTAAGTGGAGGAGTAGATCCTGGCCTCTGCTCTCTGTTGACCAGTGATAGGACAGGAAGAAATGTAATAAAGCTGCATCTGAGGAAATTCAGGTTGGACATTAGGAAAAAGTTCTTCACTGAGAGAGTGGTCAATCACTGGAACAGTTTCCCCTGGGAAGTGGTTGTGGCACCAATCCTGTCAGAGTTCAAGGAGTGTCTGGACAATACTCTTGGTCACATGGTTTAGTTTTAGGTAGTCCTGCAAGGACCAGAGAGTTGGACTCAGTGATCCTTATGGGTCCCTTCCAATTTTATATATTCTATGATGCTATGATTCTATGATTTCATTTTGACAGATTTTTTTTTTTCTCTTAACACTGCTACTACTAGCTTCATTACTTTTCTCCATAAAATGAAAAGCTAGTATCTGTAATGAATTATGCTATTAAACTAGGAGAGCTATTTGGAGCATAAATACATGTAGTACATGCTAAAAACCATACAGAAAACATAAATAACAAGATGTATATTATCTTTGTGTAATCTATTGGTTTTATTAAATTCTGCTCAAACACTGAGAAAGAAGAGGCTAAACTAGCCAAAGAGGATTAACACCATAAGAAAGAACAAGAAGGATTAATTTAAAAATGCTCAGAAAAAAATGATAATGTTTCAGAAAACATTACCTTATAGTTTGGCAAGCTGGTAGCCTGAATCACTGAAAAATAAGTAATTGCCTCCTTGGCTTTGAGTGCTACATCTGTTTAATTGACTATCCTCTGTTCTTTGTCATTTCAAAAATTCGAAACACACAATTAAATAGTTTCTAGCAGACAGCCAAGCTTATCTATTCCTTGGAAGATATCAGGTAGCTTTATGTATTTCTACATCTTTTGCAGACAAAAAAAAAAGGCTATTTGTTTGGTAAGGCAGCTGTGCAGCAAATAATAGGTACTTTTCATCAGTGAATAGACAGCCTCATAGTTAAGGAAAATTCTGTTGTATGTCAATCAGTTCAGGGGGGATCAGCTTCCCCTTTTCCTTCCTTCATTACTGTCTTCCATGTGCTGAAGTACTTCTACCTAAAATGTTCTTAGAACGAATCACTGAACCATGTAGCTTGCATGAAGTGCACAAACTAGAGCAGTGAGCTGACAGTTTGGTCAAGTTATAAATATTGGCTATGCAAGAACATCACTGCTGGATTATATATGCTGAGTTCTTATAACATTTGTGCCTAATACTGATTTAATGCATTATTATATAGTACAGTGATGGATGCATAAATAAGCTCAGAGCAGCAGCTAAAAATATTTTTGACACTAACTGTCCCCTTAATTGATTGGCCTCATTAACATTGATATGATTTTCTTATCAAGAGTAGTTTATATGTATCAAGTTTATCATGGTATTTGTTTTCTCTATTTCAGTGTTTGTCCTAGTTGATTTGTTTCTGCTAACTAGATATAATAAAGAAAGTCCTTTAGTCCTATGCACAGCTTTTATCGATACTCACAAAATGTTTTACAAAGAAGGTTTAGCATTGTGATCTCCATTGCTATCAATAGAGAAACTGACATACAGATAAGTCAAGTGCCTTTTAAAGTACACACAAATCAGAGAGCTAAGCTAACAGGACTCCATTCTCAGTCCGGTGCTACATTAAGACAGCTACGTTCTCTAACCCAAGAGATGGAAAAAGCCAAAATCAGGTGGCTAATTACAAGTAACCACAGACAACCAATAATCTTTGNGGAGGGGAAGCCTTCTGAGGACTGGATGAGGTCACTTAATTTGTTGGGCCTGGAGAAGAGGAGACTGAGGGGAGACCTCATTGCAGTTACTACAACTTCCCCAGAAGGGTAAGTGGAGGAGTAGATCCTGGCCTCTGCTCTCTGTTGACCAGTGATAGGACAGGAAGAAATGTAATAAAGCTGCATCTGAGGAAATTCAGGTTGGACATTAGGAAAAAGTTCTTCACTGAGAGAGTGGTCAATCACTGGAACAGTTTCCCCTGGGAAGTGGTTGTGGCACCAATCCTGTCAGAGTTCAAGGAGTGTCTGGACAATACTCTTGGTCACATGGTTTAGTTTTAGGTAGTCCTGCAAGGACCAGAGAGTTGGACTCAGTGATCCTTATGGGTCCCTTCCAATTTTATATATTCTATGATGCTATGATTCTATGATTTCATTTTGACAGATTTTTTTTTTTTCTCTTAACACTGCTACTACTAGCTTCATTACTTTTCTCCATAAAATGAAAAGCTAGTATCTGTAATGAATTATGCTATTAAACTAGGAGAGCTATTTGGAGCATAAATACATGTAGTACATGCTAAAAACCATACAGAAAACATAAATAACAAGATGTATATTATCTTTGTGTAATCTATTGGTTTTATTAAATTCTGCTCAAACACTGAGAAAGAAGAGGCTAAACTAGCCAAAGAGGATTAACACCATAAGAAAGAACAAGAAGGATTAATTTAAAAATGCTCAGAAAAAAATGATAATGTTTCAGAAAACATTACCTTATAGTTTGGCAAGCTGGTAGCCTGAATCACTGAAAAATAAGTAATTGCCTCCTTGGCTTTGAGTGCTACATCTGTTTAATTGACTATCCTCTGTTCTTTGTCATTTCAAAAATTCGAAACACACAATTAAATAGTTTCTAGCAGACAGCCAAGCTTATCTATTCCTTGGAAGATATCAGGTAGCTTTATGTATTTCTACATCTTTTGCAGACAAAAAAAAAAGGCTATTTGTTTGGTAAGGCAGCTGTGCAGCAAATAATAGGTACTTTTCATCAGTGAATAGACAGCCTCATAGTTAAGGAAAATTCTGTTGTATGTCAATCAGTTCAGGGGGGATCAGCTTCCCCTTTTCCTTCCTTCATTACTGTCTTCCATGTGCTGAAGTACTTCTACCTAAAATGTTCTTAGAACGAATCACTGAACCATGTAGCTTGCATGAAGTGCACAAACTAGAGCAGTGAGCTGACAGTTTGGTCAAGTTATAAATATTGGCTATGCAAGAACATCACTGCTGGATTATATATGCTGAGTTCTTATAACATTTGTGCCTAATACTGATTTAATGCATTATTATATAGTACAGTGATGGATGCATAAATAAGCTCAGAGCAGCAGCTAAAAATATTTTTGACACTAACTGTCCCCTTAATTGATTGGCCTCATTAACATTGATATGATTTTCTTATCAAGAGTAGTTTATATGTATCAAGTTTATCATGGTATTTGTTTTCTCTATTTCAGTGTTTGTCCTAGTTGATTTGTTTCTGCTAACTAGATATAATAAAGAAAGTCCTTTAGTCCTATGCACAGCTTTTATCGATACTCACAAAATGTTTTACAAAGAAGGTTTAGCATTGTGATCTCCATTGCTATCAATAGAGAAACTGACATACAGATAAGTCAAGTGCCTTTTAAAGTACACACAAATCAGAGAGCTAAGCTAACAGGACTCCATTCTCAGTCCGGTGCTACATTAAGACAGCTACGTTCTCTAACCCAAGAGATGGAAAAAGCCAAAATCAGGTGGCTAATTACAAGTAACCACAGACAACCAATAATCTTTGAATAATCCAGTTTCAAGCCCCCTGAATTATTAGATTCATAGATTCCTTGTAAGCCTCCGAAGTAATTAAAGCCTGACTGAGAAGCTAAGCGTTCTTCACCTGAAATCCTATGAATAGATTAGCTTGAGAACATAATGTATGATGACTATTAATGTACTGTTTTGCTGTTTGAGCAGCATCATTCAGTAAAACCTTACCCAAATTGTACATGTAATAGATTGACATCATCTTTACAAAGCTAAAGCNTAGGACAGGAAGAAATGTAATAAAGCTGCATCTGAGGAAATTCAGGTTGGACATTAGGAAAAAGTTCTTCACTGAGAGAGTGGTCAATCACTGGAACAGTTTCCCCTGGGAAGTGGTTGTGGCACCAATCCTGTCAGAGTTCAAGGAGTGTCTGGACAATACTCTTGGTCACATGGTTTAGTTTTAGGTAGTCCTGCAAGGACCAGAGAGTTGGACTCAGTGATCCTTATGGGTCCCTTCCAATTTTATATATTCTATGATGCTATGATTCTATGATTTCATTTTGACAGATTTTTTTTTTTTCTCTTAACACTGCTACTACTAGCTTCATTACTTTTCTCCATAAAATGAAAAGCTAGTATCTGTAATGAATTATGCTATTAAACTAGGAGAGCTATTTGGAGCATAAATACATGTAGTACATGCTAAAAACCATACAGAAAACATAAATAACAAGATGTATATTATCTTTGTGTAATCTATTGGTTTTATTAAATTCTGCTCAAACACTGAGAAAGAAGAGGCTAAACTAGCCAAAGAGGATTAACACCATAAGAAAGAACAAGAAGGATTAATTTAAAAATGCTCAGAAAAAAATGATAATGTTTCAGAAAACATTACCTTATAGTTTGGCAAGCTGGTAGCCTGAATCACTGAAAAATAAGTAATTGCCTCCTTGGCTTTGAGTGCTACATCTGTTTAATTGACTATCCTCTGTTCTTTGTCATTTCAAAAATTCGAAACACACAATTAAATAGTTTCTAGCAGACAGCCAAGCTTATCTATTCCTTGGAAGATATCAGGTAGCTTTATGTATTTCTACATCTTTTGCAGACAAAAAAAAAAGGCTATTTGTTTGGTAAGGCAGCTGTGCAGCAAATAATAGGTACTTTTCATCAGTGAATAGACAGCCTCATAGTTAAGGAAAATTCTGTTGTATGTCAATCAGTTCAGGGGGGATCAGCTTCCCCTTTTCCTTCCTTCATTACTGTCTTCCATGTGCTGAAGTACTTCTACCTAAAATGTTCTTAGAACGAATCACTGAACCATGTAGCTTGCATGAAGTGCACAAACTAGAGCAGTGAGCTGACAGTTTGGTCAAGTTATAAATATTGGCTATGCAAGAACATCACTGCTGGATTATATATGCTGAGTTCTTATAACATTTGTGCCTAATACTGATTTAATGCATTATTATATAGTACAGTGATGGATGCATAAATAAGCTCAGAGCAGCAGCTAAAAATATTTTTGACACTAACTGTCCCCTTAATTGATTGGCCTCATTAACATTGATATGATTTTCTTATCAAGAGTAGTTTATATGTATCAAGTTTATCATGGTATTTGTTTTCTCTATTTCAGTGTTTGTCCTAGTTGATTTGTTTCTGCTAACTAGATATAATAAAGAAAGTCCTTTAGTCCTATGCACAGCTTTTATCGATACTCACAAAATGTTTTACAAAGAAGGTTTAGCATTGTGATCTCCATTGCTATCAATAGAGAAACTGACATACAGATAAGTCAAGTGCCTTTTAAAGTACACACAAATCAGAGAGCTAAGCTAACAGGACTCCATTCTCAGTCCGGTGCTACATTAAGACAGCTACGTTCTCTAACCCAAGAGATGGAAAAAGCCAAAATCAGGTGGCTAATTACAAGTAACCACAGACAACCAATAATCTTTGAATAATCCAGTTTCAAGCCCCCTGAATTATTAGATTCATAGATTCCTTGTAAGCCTCCGAAGTAATTAAAGCCTGACTGAGAAGCTAAGCGTTCTTCACCTGAAATCCTATGAATAGATTAGCTTGAGAACATAATGTATGATGACTATTAATGTACTGTTTTGCTGTTTGAGCAGCATCATTCAGTAAAACCTTACCCAAATTGTACATGTAATAGATTGACATCATCTTTACAAAGCTAAAGCTAATATTAGAAAAACGCACCAAAAAATGTAATTTAATCTCTTACTATACCAATGACAACATGAGATGCAGTAATTGACAGAACACAGCCAGATACTTCAAGGCTCCAAGGGATGAAGATTTGTGAGTCTTTCCATAAATTAGGAAATGGAGCACTGAGGGCAGTCTAGTAACAAGCATATGAACTTGTTACTTTTCCACCATTTTTAAACAAAGGTTCTCCACAATTTGGAAAGAAATCTTAAGATTTAAGGTCTTCTAGAATTATTAAACTACTGTTAATTTTGTATGTTTTAAGACAAAATACCCTTGGAAATGTACTATACTGTCTAGAGTAAGTTAAATGTCCTTGAAATTACCTGGAATCTCTCCATTGACCATGCAGGGAGCAGAGACCATTTATTAGACTCATATTTAAACTGTGTGTGCTGAGCAATGAAATATTTATATCATAACCAGTGGACTCTGTTGTAAAGGAATGTTCACTAACTCATCCCTGTGTCTGAACTCATTAAAACCCTCATCACTTAATCAGAAAATAAGAGATTGTTTATTCTAATTCAAATTGGACTCAACCAAAGAATTTATTTTTAATAGTCACAGTCACAGGGTTTCTGTCAGTCACTAAGACTAGAGCCTTCTTCTGAGCCATTAAGTACAATTAAGCTTAAGTGTGAATTTGATGCAATTTGACAAGTATAATATCCATCTTTGCAAAAATTCTTGGCCTTTTTTTTTCTACTTTCTGCATCCATTTTATGTAGATTTTTAGTACACATTTTTAAAGAAAGTACAATTCTTGGCATGTCTGTTCAAAAAAACCCCATCATTTTTAGCAAGACTATGAGGCTAGAGCCACTTTGGACCACAGCATAAACAGACCAGTGCTTGGGTTTGTCACAGCCCTTCCTCTTGAGGAATCTTTTTTGCTGAGCATCTGTTACAGAGCTTTCACAATACAGAACCCAGGACCTGAGACATGAATAAGTAGCAGCATCCACAACAAATGCCTTAGGGAACATGGAAATGTGTATTGCTCTCCTAAGCTTATCTTCCTGCCTGCCCAGACACAACTTCACACTCCATGGAGACACATCTTCTATATTCCTTCCTCCTTTCCCAAGAGAATCTGATGCCAAATGGGGCCAACATGGTCCATCTGCCCAAGAAGGAGCAAAGAAAAATAAAAAAGCTAAGCTTCACAAAAGTGTAGCAGAAAACCATCACAGCTATGGATTCTGTTTTGAGCATTTGTTCCATATCTGTATTATGATGCCTCTTCAGTGAAAGAAACCAGTTATACACTTTCAGATACTGGCATCATGTCTGGCTCACTTCTCTGTTCTAGTCACAAATTCTATATCCTCTCATGCCTTCTCTTTGCTATTCTAAACATCACCAAACCTTTTGTTCCTTTCTCATTTGGAGGTCCTGATGGTATTTCCTAACTCTTGGTATCATTAAGACTAGTCAGGTTTACTTTCATGTTAAGAAAGCTCTTTAAGGAACTTGTGTCCTTTTCTAGAGAGCAAAAGATAAGGGGGAATCTCATTCCTAAACATATAATGCAAATGTTATGTAGTGCAAATTTAAAAATTTAAAAAAACATTTCAGTTAGTATAAATGGTCAAAGAATTCTTCATATCTATGCAAGAAACTATCACTTCTCGTCTAATAGCTATGGCTGTGAAAATATGCAGGTGATGAAATATTGCTAAATTTTCATTAGAAGCTTAGATCAAACACAATGGCAGTTTAATGAAAGATTAGAATTAACCTCACTGAAATGCAAAATTATACTAGAAGACTCTTCATATTACACTAACAATGAAGTGAGATTATATAAGCTTTTGAGACAGCATACTGTTGGGTCCAATTTTTCAGCTGTGCCTTGCAAGGATGAGAAAGAAACCCTATTTTATCTCTGGTGCACTGCTAAGAAGTGCAGCATACATACAGTTAAAGTGAATAGGAACAATAGGTCAGCATGGTGGAACTTGTCAGGAAAGAAAAGCTAGGAAATGTGGAGGTCTACAAAACTAAAATATATATATCATCCCTGCAATGATCTTTGGACTCATGCATTATACTGAAAAAAAAAAAAAAANAAAAAAAAAAAAAAAGGCAAGCATATAAAAGAGAGGCAAAATAACAGTAAGCAACATAAAAGTGATAGAATTTGCAACCACAGTAATTTGATTCAAACCCTGGAAAGCTTCAAAAGGTTCCAAGAACTAAACTTTATAAAACTTTGGCAGAAATTCAAAAACAATCTGACATCTGTTCTTTCTCCTTACACTTATACTTTCAGATGTGCATCCCATATATTCAGTTAACACCAAGCGTGAGAGAGAATTTAAGCCAACTGACTTCTATTGCCTCAAAAGATTTGTTACTATATCATCCTATTATCTCCCAATAATCCTATGAAGTATCTCTGTTATTTACAACATAAGAAGAAAGTTACTAGACTGGTGATTCATCTAGACTAGCACCATGCTGCTGACAATGGCCAGGTTCACCTTCTGTAAGAAGAAATTCTGCTCCTAACACATACAGAATACACTGTCTGTGTGGAGGCCTGTCCATAGCTATCATAAGCCATGGATAGACTTACCTTGTAAATTGTGAGGATTTAGAAGAATAATTTTATTTTTATTAGAATTAACAATGTTTACATTTTCCATATAAAGAACAAACATTGTTTCAGTTTAATCCAGTTTTCTATATCCTTGGTTCCTTGTTGCACTAAGTTCAATGGTTCATCATGTGCTATCTAAAGAAAGGATTGTTTTATCCATTTTGGTGGGTTTTTTCATTGTTGTTAAAAATTCATTCATTTTTTAATTATTAGCAAGGAAAGAGAAAGCTATAATAGATCCTCTATTAAAAAAAAGACCAAACAAACAAACTTATCTTTATACTAGTGCTGTGCTTTCCAGCATCTAAACTCTCCATGGCATGGTCAGTTCATCTTTGGTCAATATGCTGCCCCTCTTTTCTCTGTAATAATGATGAGCCCAGAACCACAAAAGTATGCATGCAACTATTGTTCTATTTGGATGCTAAATTCTCATTTATCTAATATGAAATAGGAACCAAAACACTCAAAGATTTCATTCTTTGAATTTTAAAAGCTCAAGAAAAAATAATAGTTAATTTTTAATTCATCCCATTGAAAGTAATTTGAGACACATATCTGAGATACAAACTGTAAAACCAAAGAAATAAAAATATCTCAACTACTAGTAACAATGAACAGCCTGGAGCAATTAATGATTTTTTTAATGACAAATAGAGGGAGTTTGACTATAATTTTAATCCCTCTGTCATATTTTTCTTTCATATTTAATAGATTAGGACCATTTGCTGTTTTTTAGTTACATCTCTAAAGATGTATTAGGATATGACAAGATCCAAGAAGCCATACTTTAAATAGAACTTATTCATCTTGTAAATATTCCTTTAGAATTTCTGGCTTTTATCATGAGTTTAATGATGTCTAATGGATCTGTTATTATCCTTTTCCTTCAATGGGGTGATAAGAATAAAATATAATTAAGTGTGTTTGAAATAAAGGAACAAAAGCTGACGACATGGGAGGAAAAGAAATTGATACAGCAGTACTGCATGAATGAGAGGTCAAGCAGGCTGCAAATAGCTTTTCTATAGGCACTCTAAAACATAGTCATTCTATGATTCCAAAGCTTATTCATAAGATTTTTGCAGCCTTCTAAACTGGATACATGCCCAATTGAGTTATGAACAAAACAAAACAAATCTGAGTGAACCAGGTAAACTCATTTTTAAAAGAAAATCAAGTCATATTTTACTGAGAGTAAGTTGGCTGTATGAAGCAATAATTGTGAAGATGATATTCATTTTTTGCACATTGTAACTGTGTTTTACTTAAATTAAGGTTATCTTACATGCAAAATGATGTCTGATTAGTTTCCAGTAAGAAGAGAAAAATTTATGTTAAATATCTATTTTCAAGAGGTTGTCTGTATTTTGTTACTCTTTTATAACTTTGCTATATTAATTATGCATTGGGTAGAGGACAAAATCTTAATTTGAAGAAAAATTATGAACAAGATAAGGATGCATATGCAAAACATGAATTTTAAAAAAAATAAACTATTTGTAGAGTCAGTATTTTTCTTGGAAGTTATCCAATACTCAGAAGTTTCTACATTGTACATTTCAAGGCATTATATGAAAATATTTTCTTTTTTCCTAAAAAACATGAAAAATTCAGTTTGGATTTGTATGACAAATGGGAAAAAAAAATTCTTGGAATGCTACCACAAATAGATTAAAAAAATCTTCAATTTTATTTTTCCGATTTTTGAATAAGGAAAAAGCATTTAAGTTACTTAATAGATAGCATGATCTTTCCCTTTCTTATCTAACACTAGAAAACACACCATATATCTTGTGTTACACATTCCTCATTATTGAAAGAAGTAACTGGTTTTATCACAAACATATGACTTCCCATCAAAGTAGCAGAGCTTACAAAAAACCCATGAAAATTTATATTATGCTCTCTTTGTTTCTCAATTTAAGTATATTATTGATTTTATAACCTAACATCCTACAATAAAATCACTTAGTATTATTTCAGCATAGTAAAAAATTAGTATGGGTTTATAAAATGGAGGCAGGAAAAAAACCACAGGGTTTGTATATGAAGCAACAAGGAGGACAAGATTAAGTCATTTTACTTTGAAAGATGATAATGCACCTGATCAGGAGCTGCATAGGAAAGTTATTGGTTCTCTCCTTGGACACTTTTAGCTGCACTGCTTGTTAAAGAGAAGACAATATCTGGAGGTAGATCAGAAGGTAGATTAATCTTTGCTGTTACGTTATTTCAGCTCATCAGTGAGATCAATGAAATGCACAAGAGAGAAACTTATTTAGTCTTTTGCATTCCAAAAAAGCAAAAGCTACCCAATTCCCCACACTGTTTTCTCCCTACACCACCCCTTGAAATTCTTTCTAGATGTTTGTAATGCATGCTGCTCCTTTAGTTATTAACTCCTTTGGTTTATCATTTCCGCTGTACAGGATCCACACTTTTCCCTGAAGCCTAAGGGAATTCTGCCAGTAGAGTACAACTGAAAGTGCTGAGCAAAATAAACAGTGAACTGAATCTCTGCATACAACTAAGTTGCCTCATTTTTTTCTACAAAGTATGAATTTGAAATAAGATAATGCCATTTAGATTTCTACTTCGTGCTTCATAAGTAGGTTTGGGTTTTTTTTTGTCAGAAAGAATATCAGTATGTAATTAATGTCATTTTTCAGGAAAACATTGCTAAAATTTTTTGATTCATTTTCCCTTCTAATACATGGATAATTAAATTTAATCCATCTTTTTTCCATTGTCATATATACCTCAGCTCAATATAGTACCAAAATAATTTTTCAGCGCCTTTTGTCTATTTCCCCCTTTGATGGAATAGTGGCATAAAGGAGAGCATCAAGGTGGACAATGATTTCTTCATGACTTCTTGGTTTTTATGAGTTTAATACATGGCATCACAGCAAGACACTTGGGCTGTCCTATGCAAGGATAACCAAACATTTGGAAAAGAATAAAAAGTTAGGCGACTCTTCCTTCCCTCCCCTTTACACAACAGTGGAGCCACATGGTTTTTCAAGCTTGTTATGCACAATCCTGTTGTTACAGGAAGAACTATTCCATAAGAAGATTAGATATTAGCTTAAGCTGCCTTGATACAACTGAATAAGCATGAGCCTGCAGATATACAAATGCTAAATCTACTGGCATTATAATTTCTTAAGCATTCAGAAACCTCCAAGCTTTTCTAAATGGTAAAGCATCCTACTACACATAAGTCTATTTCACAGACATACCAAATCTGTTTATTTTGAACAGAAGCAGCATTGTTGAAGTTAAGTTATAGTGTAATAAACAGATTAGGGCATTAGGCAACACAATTATTAAAAGTGTAAGATCCTCAAAATGAAGAAAATAAATGAATGCCAAATCCTCTGTCAAACAAAGAATGCAAGGAAATTCAAATTAGAATGCAAGGAAATTCAAATTCAAATGCAAGGAAATTCAAATTAAATCTAGCTCAAAATAATTTACCTTTTGGCATTATACATCAGTAATTTAGGTACCAGTTCAGAAAGTAAATAACACTTCAGGTTGAATGAAATTACCATCTCTTTTGATCCAGTGTGGATTTCCAAATTTAAGCAATCTGTAGTCATGTATTTAGGGCACATTGTTAAAGTATTGTTCGTTACAACAAAGTAGAGACAGGAACTTTTAAGATTGCAACTTGCTCCCGGAAATCTGAATGCATTTCATTTTTTTTTCAATTGTTCTCAATGGCTTATGGGAGAATTGGCTCATTGAAAATAATACAAATGTGCTATATGTAAAATTCACAGGGAAAAGGTTCCTCCACTACCCCCCTTTATCAGAGTTTAACTAATAGAAGGTTAGGTCCTATGCTGGACCTTGACGCAGAACTCTCTCACATAATTTTCATCATTTGAATCAATTCCATCTCTTTTGAGATCAATTTCATCAATTGCTATTATAAAAGAAAATATTACATCCAGAGTCAAAAAAAGTCAGTGATCCTTCCTGAGTAGAAGTTTTCTTTACTATAATATAAAGGTGACTACAGCTGTGTTTCTAGCAGTGTGTACCAGTATTTTCATTCTGAAGTACAAAGCCTGAAGACTAAGATCTTGAAGTGGTTAAAGTTTTCGTAAGAACAAATTTTGCAAATACTACCAGAACCTGCAGAAGCAAGGTTGGGGGTGGGAATGTGGATTGCTTTCAAAAACTTATGAAAATCTAGCTATTTATAGTCTCTTCCAATCAAAGGGACTCTATAGCTGCCCTGATTAGCTTTAGAATATTGTGCCAAAAAAACCCAAACCAGTAGATTTTCTTAAATTTAAACACCAATGACTTAAGTTTCTATCACTTTCTAAACTTCACCAATATTAAAAATCATGTTAAATGTTGAGAAACTGTAAAATATTCAGGTTACAGGATATGTGCAAGAAGCTCCGGCATCCTGTTTAAGCTCTTTCAAAAGAGTGTAACTTGTCAGCAGGTATATGTCTCAAGAATACATGTACCTCTATCTCTAGTCAAGAAAGAACTAAAGAAAGAGCTACCTTTGTCTCAGTGGTAGAAGTATCAGGCCTTAAGAAACTGAACAAAACAAACTGATGCATATTCATGGAAAACAAGAATAGATCATTTTCCCCTAGTTGCACATTATGCAAATGATTGGAGATATGTGTTCAAATCATGCTTTAACTCAAAACAACCTCTTTTTAATATTTAGCCTGTGTTGTCACAGAAATGGGGGAATATCATAGTGTGCTGTTCAGATAGCACAGAAGTCAGCTCTAAAGGCAGTAACTTTTTGCATGTATTTGGATTTTCTGACTTCCCTGCTATCTGTGGACATAGATGCTCAGGGTAAATAAACTACACCAACGGACTCCAGTATATGGTCAGGCTTGAATGTTCTCCAGCTACTGTAAGAGACAGAATACTAGACTATTTGGAACCTTGGTCTCTCTCAGGGAAATTTCTTATACTATTACCCCTGAGTTCAATTTTGAAGAGTTATCTTCTAGGTTTGACTACTCTATAGCATTCTATACCACTGAAGTATTTTCAACACCTTCAAAGGATTAGAATGAATTGATTGATGATGTTTCAGACATCTGAGACAAACCTAGGAAATTCAGAGATAACTACAGTAGGATTTTTCTGATCTTTCATTTTTAGAATTTTTTATTTTTAATGAGTTCTTTTCTGGAAGACTTCTGTGTGGAACTTTCACTGAACTACTTCTGTGTCAGGAAGTCTGGGAGCATGCTTGTTATCCAAGATTTGCTGTCCCCAACCCTTCTAATCCAGAGCATCAGCAAACACATATAGCAAGCAATTTGGCACCTCTACCTTATCTTATATATAAGACTGAACACCTGGAATGAAAAAAATCAAATATCTCTATAGTAAGTTATACTACTTCTTCCTCATCTTCTGATGCTAGCCTTGTGGTTTCACTGCATTTATTCTTCTCTTTATGTCATTGTTCTGCAACATGGGAAAATTCTGTATACTGTTGACAGTACTAGTTGCTGAGAAACACACTGCAACAGTTATTACCCACTCACCAGTTCACTTTTCAAAAATGGAGTTTGAGAAGAAAATTCTTGAGATTCACTCTGCTACTGTGCAATACTCTTTTCCCTCTTGCTTACACATTTGTCATATCATACTTTAAAAACAACCTTGTTTTTTGTAAATCAGGTGGGGTCTACTTGAAATCAGTGTTACTCATTTGTAAAGAACAAGCTTGCAGTGGCTTTAATGGTTTACATTTCAACTCCCTAGAGACACTATAAAGGGCAGGATTATTCAGCGCTTAATGCTATAGAACATGTGTTGTATCTTTCATGTGAGTATTTTATGTCAAATCCTTTACAGAGAAAGCTAACATAAGACTAACACAAGTAAGTGAACAGAACTGATAAAAGAAACTGAGAAATTAAGGCAAGGGAGAAAAACTAGCTTGAAAGTAGCTATTTCAGTGTGCAAGTGTGAAACAATTTTAGAATATACTCTGTTCCTTTCAGACTACTAAATCCTTCCTTTGATTATGGCAACAACAAGAACCACTGGGTTTGGCTAATAACTGAAGAAAACACAGGGCAAGATTTCTTGCCTAAGAGTACCACAATGTCAAACCTTTCTGAAAAGGTCTTGCTGAATCGAATATAGATTTATATTAATGCAGAATTCTAGGAGGGTTACATGGAATTATGAAATAATTTGAATACTTTTTAAGCATAATTTCTGAAGGCTTTAGTTAATTCTATCTCTATTAACAATTCTAGGGCACCTCAACAAAATGTGGTGATTGACTTCAAGCTCATACTAGAAATGCAAACTTTGTACTTCCATGTAATTTTTGTTTTGTTTTGTTTTTTGTTTTGCTTTGGGCTTTTTTCTGTGGTATTGTTATTCTCTGTAGCTCTTTTACAATATTTTCATTTCTTTACCCACTGGCTTGAAAATGCACTAATGGTAAATGATCCTGTGACATGGCCATCTTTCTAAGTAGGAAAGACAAGACTTGTACTTCAGGACATCAGCTGCAAAGGAAAGCGTGTGAGTAGAAGAATCCATGAGAATTGCTTCATTTCATAGGTTTCTACAACACATGTTATTTCTAGCTTTTTCAAAGCATTTATCATTGCCAAATTTAATGAGGACTTGGGCAAAGATTTTCCATATAGTCCTTTACCAGTTCTATGAATCTCTGTGTAGGCTAAATCCATAAATTTCTTCAAATTACATTAAAACAACATTTCTTCTTGTTTTTTTTTTTTTTTTTTAGGGATTTCTAGGCAGGCAGAATTTGGCATTGTCTTCATTCTTTTTATAGCTTACTCTGCATCCTTCACTAGCAAAGTTTCACCTTCAAGTCTTACTCAACTGTTCTAAGCCACAAAAATCCATGCTCAGCAAAAGAAGTAGGTCTCTTTTCTAACCAAAAATAACTTACTGACTTAGTAGACAATGGGACAGTAATGGATATCGCCTTCTTTAACGTCAGTGAAGATTTTAACAGTTTCTCCTCAAGACCATCACAGAGAAGCTGTTGAAGTATGGGCTGGATGAGTGGACAGTAAGGTGAACTGAACAAAAGCTGAATGTCCAGGCCCAGAGGGTCAAGATCAGTGGCACAAATCCTAGTTGGAACACAATAGATAGTGGTGTATCCCAGGGGTCCAGTCCCTTATAACATCTTCACTAATGATCTGGATGATAGGGCAGAGTGTTCCTTTTGCAAATTTGCAGGTGATACAAAACTGGAAGAAGTGGCTGATATGCCAATCTGTGCTGCCATCCAGACGGACCTCAACAGCCTGGAGAAATGTCCTTACAGGAACCTCATGAAGTTCAACAAGAAGTGCACCAGTATATGTTATACACCAATCATCTGGAAACCAATCTTTTGGAAAACAGCTTGGCAGAAAAGGTAGGCAACAATGTGACTATAAGCCAACAATGCACCCTTGCAGCAGACAAGGCTAATGGTATCTTGAGCCACAGTAGATTCTTGTGGATAGCAGATTGATGGACGTGATCCCTCCCCTCTATTCAGCCCTGGTGAGGACACAGCTGTACTATTGTTTGTCGTTCTGGGCTCCTCAGTATAAGGCATGGACATACTGTAGTCAGGTCAGTGAAGGCATGAAGATGGTAAAGGGACTGAAGCTTCTCTCCTGTAAGGAAAGGCAGGAGAGCTCAGCCTGTTCAGGTTAGGGAAGAGAAGTCTCAGGGGAATTTGATCAATACCTGAAGGGTGCGTGTAAAGAAAGAGTCAAGGTCCTTTCAGTTGTCCCCAGCGACAGGACCAGAGGCAACGGGGCACAAACACTAAAGGTTTCCTCTGAAAATCAGGAAACAATTTTTTTACTGTAAGGGTGACCGGGTACTGGCTCAGGTGGAGTCCTCATCCTTAGAAATACTAAAAAAAACCTCAAATTGGACATAATCATATGCAATCAGCTTCGGATGGACTTGCTTGACCAGAGCTGTTGGGCCAGATGAACTCAGAGGTCCCTTCCAACATTAACTGCTTTGAAAATCTATGATTCTGTAATACAGACTTGTGACTGAAGCCCAGTGAAGATACAGAATTCAATAAAAGTGTTCAAAGAATTATAAAAATAAGGCAGCAACATCCTAGATCAAATTGAAACATTAATTGCATCAGGTTTAGCTTTGGCTGACTCTATTAATCCTCCATTTAAATGAGTATTAAATCCAGTAAAATAAATTTCTTTTCCATGTACTAATAGCAACACTTACTTGGTATTACACTATCTGTGTGCAAATACTGCTAATACAAATGCCTTAATATAAACACTCACATGAATGTCCTGCTTGGCATATTCATAGGAAATCACTATACCTGTGAAGTACATTGATTTATCTTTTATCACATATCTTCTCCATTTAGAGACAAACAAAACATCAAGAGTCTTTTTCGTTTAAATTAATCTCTCTACTTTATAACATTAACATTATTAGACTGGTTGACAACTTATACTGATGCTATGCATTTCATTATAACTAGAAGAAATTTAGAGCTGAGGAATATAATAGGTAATTATAGATAATATATTAAGATAATTTTTCTCTCCCACTTCAACCAACTGAAGCTCTTTCAGAAAAAAGTAAGGCTCATCCAGTCAGGAGAAATGCTCACTGTTAACACTGTTCTACAAGTTGTTTGAACAGGTAGTTGTGACTAAGAAGTAATTTACACGAGAAGGACAGAAGCATATAGAATGATCAAGCTAATGAAAGCCCATTATTCAGAATCCTTCACAAAATCAAGATACAGTTAACTTAATTTTATGAATATTTTCAGTGCTTTTAACAGTACCTGGATAAGGAGCAGCTGTGAAGATAAAACATTATTCCATAATGCTTTATGATCATAAATCTCATTTGTGTGTTTCCACTCTCATTTAATTTGATATCAGTTCAGGCAATGGGATTGCATATTTCCATGAGCTTCATTCCATTCATCAGATAATCTTTAGGAGGGAAATACCATCAGTGTTTGAAAAGAGTTACTGGTATGAAAAAAGTAAGCATAACAGTGTTTTATGCTTTGGGGAATAATGGGGAATAAAAATAACATCATAATTATTTGAGGAATAAAAGTAACAGCTCTGCTTATGGGCAGCAGAGAGATTTTAGTCATAATGTATGTGGTGTGGTGTGTTATTCTGTATTATTAGCCCTGCATGGCACTGCAAAAGAGAAATGGTGGCAAATCAGGACTAATATAACAGGAACTGGAGTATTTGTAATTCCCTCCTCAACATCTGTTGCATAAAATGTAATTTGCTCATTTGTACAAGCTGTGCTTCTTTAGAGGCAATCTCCAAATCCTTTTTTTGGATACACCTGCCCTAATTTGTACAATTTGAATGTGGCCCAAAATAGCTTGCATTTTGGTTTCATGTAATTTGAGGATTCTGCAGTGTTTGAACTGTTTATTTAAATTACATAAAACACAAAGCAACAAAGGGGTATGAGTGACCAGAGAGTCTGAAAAAAAGAATAGAAAGAGGAATTTTGTTGGGTTTGTTTTTGTTGGGTTTTTTCCGAGAGGCAGAGCTCTCAAATCACCAGGAAGAATATTAAGGAAAGCAGTTAATATGTAGTTAAAGGAATAGTAATGCATATGAACATATGTTGTTTTACCTAATTTTGATCAACTTAAAAGTAAAAATATCTTTATTCTTTCAGTTGGGTTTAACACACCATCTGGTTTAATTATTCCTTAGGTAGCACACCATAAAGTTAATAGTAACAGTATTGTTAAGCCAATCAGAAAGAACATTTCTGATGTGATTTTTCACCAAGGATGTTTCTCTTAAACCCATTGACTATAAGGTCAATGTAATAAGCTTTTGCATAAGGATTATGTTACTGCCAGTGCTTGACAGATGTTAGTTGAGAATAATCACCTCTCAATTGACTCAAATCTGCTTAGTAAGTGAAAGAATTTAATCATAATCTAAAGTGCTCCTTTAATCTAGAATTTTGGGCAAATTTTTAATTTAAAAATTGTTGAGAAGCTATAACAACATTAAAAACAAGATCTTAAAGGATTTTCTACTAAAAGGAAATAAACTGTAGTTTATAAAAGTCACGTTGATTAAAGAGCCAAAATTCTACAATTAATCTCAGTCCCCATTTCAGCAAAGAAAGATGAAGCCTTCAGAAACCCAGTGAGCCTTCTGAAATCCACTTCTTTGATCAAGTAGGCAAGTGAAATATGGAGTGTTCATTACTCATTGTAATACCAGAGGGACGGTAGAGATTTAGGGATTCACTTCAACATCTATGAGCTGAAAACTGACTTCAATCAGTTTTGCATAATCTCAACTTTAAACAGTTCTAGTGAAGTTCACCATTCCACTCCTGCTTTCAACAGACTTAATTATTGTTTAAAATTTTAGCTAAAAATTGCTTCATGTTGTTTGTCTTCAGAAGCATTATTAAAAAAGAAAAAGAATGCTGTAACAAATTCTTTCAAAACTGAATGTTTCCTTATGACCCCAAAAAATCTGTTTCTGATCTGACCAGAAAAAGATAAGAAAGGGCTATAGAACAGAATTTCATCTCAAAAGATTTATAAGAATTACTTTATCAAACACATAAACACACAGTATGCTATTCTCAATTTAGCAAAATAAAGAGAGAAGATCTAGAATACATTATTGGTAGGGGAGTGCTTGATGTTCTCACCATCATAACATATATTTCCATTCAAAAATGTAGTATTACATGTTCTCATTCCCTATTCCAGACTTCAGCTATGTGTGTGATAAAGAATGTTATATGGTGATCATGAATTAACAAACCAGATATCAGTCATACTGAAAAACAGATCATATTAAACCACTTTAACATCACCACTAATCATTGTTTTCCCAGTTCCAATGGGCTTTGTTGACCATTGTCACTGGACACAATTTATGGCATATTATTGCATTCTAAATCACACCAGTTACTGTTGTGTCTGGTGACCCCAGGAAATCCAAGAGGCAAAAAAATAACTTAATTTCTCAACAGCCATGCTAAATGGAGTTAATGGAAATCATTTGTCATTCACTAAATGCCCCTAAATCTCATTCAACCCCAGACTCCCTGAGAAGAAAACAGCTGGGGAATGGAGAGCTTTAGAGGCAAATGTCCTACAGCCTTGTGCTGTCCTTATATTTCCCTAGGTACACATTTACAGCCTCCTCTGTGAGTATTGGGCTGAATAACTTGTTGATGTGACCAAGTAAATTTGTTCCTTTGTTTTAGTATAAATAAAGAACTGAACTAAACAGAACTGTAACCCATAAAATGATAAATAAATTACATCAAGACAAATTTGGGTACCTAAATGTGTCTTCTCAACAGAAGAGATGCTACACAATAGACATGGATCTCTCCCAGGACTCGTTTGGGGAAGTCCTACAGATAAGAACATGTGATATTGATGAACAGAAGTCATTCCAGCTGTAATTCAAAACTTGAACTTAAAAAGCTTTATCAAACAGTCCAAGGGAGCTAATCAACTTGTCAGAGATATCAGGAGATGACAGTCATCCACAGGTAATTCCATGACTTAGTAAAGACTTATCAGAAGGAGTAATCTCAGCCACATGATCCTACACACTCTTATGCCAGCCACAGCACACAAGAAGCTGTCTGAAAACCAATCTGACCAAAAGAGTTAGCAGACAAACAAAAATTTACATGAGATCTCTTCATCAAATCTGGTGCCTTGGCATTACAGACCCCTATGTAATAAAATCCTGCTTCTAAATCAATTAAATCCCATTTCCATTTAATCCTGAACTAACACTGTCTTTTTTTAAAAAAACCCTTTTTTGTTCTTTATTCTTCTGACATACTTTATTACTCTCAGTTGTTGTTTGACTAAAAAAATCAAGCAATTTTCTATTTCATTTCTAGAATGGATATTCAATTTTTCTGAATTTCCATTTTTCTCCCTAGTTCAGTATGAGTTTCTGAATAAGGGAAATTATACATAGCTTTGCTAATGAAGTCTCAACAATGCTGTCTGAAGTGACATTAACACTTCTCTATTTTCTAATTCACCTTGGGGTCACACATCTTTTTCACAATCCCAGTAATGATTCACAGCTCACCTGCAACTAACCACCACGCCAAGGATATCTGTTCCTGGAAGATGATAGGTGGTCTTTCATTTTACTGAAGAAATTCATGCTGATAATTAAGAAACAGAATTACATAATAGTTAGGGTTGGAAGGGCCCTTAGGCGAAATTCTATTCCAGCCCCCTGCCAAGGCATAGTCACCTAGAGCAGCTTACACAGAAATGTGTCCTGGTGGGTTTGGAATGTCTCCAGAGAGGGAGACTCCCCAACCTCCCTGGGAAGCCTGTTCCAGGGCTCTGCCACCCTCAATGTAAAGTTCTCCCTCATGTTGAGATGGAACTTCTTATTTTTCAGTTTACTGCCATTGCTCCTCATTCTGTCCCAGGGCACCACGAAAGAGAGCCTGGCACCACCCTCCTGGCACCAGCCTTTGAGATATTTTTATGTATTGATGAGATCTCCTCTCAGTCTCCTCTTCTCCAGACTAAACAGGCCCAGCTCCCGCAATCTCTCCTCGTAACAGAGATGCTCCAGACGCCTCATCATCCTTGTGGCCTCCACTGGACCCTCTCCTGTAGGTCCTTGTCTTTCTCAAACTGTGGAGACCAGACCTGAATACAGTACTCCAGATGTGGCCCCACTAGGGCCAAGTGGAGAGGGGAAGATCACCTCCCATCATCTTCTCGATGGAACTCATATGATGCTGCACTTCACTTAACTACAGTTGCTCCCGTTCTATTCTGTGTTCACTAATCATCTCTTGGTGTTACACTTTTTCTTATAGATAACATATCAGTATGATTTTAATATCCAAGCTAAAGGAGATATGTTCACCCTAAAAACATTTCCTTCTTCAAGCATTAGATACAAGGCATTCTTTGATATTATTTAGACCTTTTACTTCAGTACAAAACATCCCAGACTCATACTGTAGCAAATGATGCCATGGTCAAATCATTTGCTCTAAACTAGGGAAACCAGCCAAACAACAAATTCGACATACAGAGACTATTGCAACAGCCATTTGATTTTATATGTAAAAGAAAATTCTTAATACTTTTCATTTAGTAGGAAGCAGCTGTAGTCTTAACTTTACTATGTGGAAAACAGGAGGGGAAACAGCTGTTTAAAAAATCATAACATTTTTAGTGAAAAATGGCTTCAACTTTGGGGATAATTGATGTTGCCAGTAGATTGTTTGACAATTACTAGCAAAGCATTGAAATAAAATGTATTAAAATTCAGTAGATTTTTAAGTAATTATAAATGTTAAAATTAATTACAATTATAAACTGTTGTATAAACACATATCAGCAGTCAAGAATACACAATTGCAGCTTAAAGTAAATTCTTCAGTCACTCACTGTTAGCTGTGACTAGTAGCTACCTAAATCTATCAGGAAGCTCTTGCAAAAGGGAGCCTTGAAGTATAAAGATACCACTTTCTCCCTTTCTGTCATTATTTCTCTTTCATTGCAAGTTCTAATAACTTGATGAATGAAACAAGATACCCCAAATTATTATGGGGTTTTTTTATCATCTTTTTTCTAAGTGAAGAATTACATAGTTGAGGAACAAATGATGCACTGGGATTCAGTGAAGATTAAGCCTCATCCTATTTTTTTTGTTCCCGTGTCAATCCAGTAAAAGAAAATATCAATAGCTTTTCTTCTATTTCAATAAGTGTACTGTTCTTTAGAAATGAGGTCAAACCAATTATTTTCCTGTAGAGAATCTGACACAATATTTTCTAATCAGCAAAGTAACTGTTTTTCTGTAAACACAGTTACAAGACCTAGATGTCGAATTTTAATGTCCATGTGCAGAAATGTACATTTATGTAACTCAGAAAGACTGGACATTTGATTATGACTGCTGGCCAGGCATTAAAAGTACTAAACCATGCAATAGTTTGACATCTCAGTGCTGGACCTGTTCTCAGCTGCTGGCCAAAATCTGATCACCTTTTTCTAAGCAAAATATTCAGCAAAGTAGTAAAAAACACTTCTGTGTCTAACACCACCTGTCAGCTGGGCTTCAGACCAGGCCACTAGCCTGAGACAGCACCTGTGGCTCTGCTGGATGACCTCTGCATTATAGGGAAAAGGAAGACAGTCATATCAATTCTAATAGACTTGGCACCTTTGATATAGCTGATCTTCAAATACTCCTACTTTCATCCCAAAGACAGTTGCAGACAGCAAACACTAATAGCCTGAAATGACTTGGGCCATTTTTCTGAAACCATAAACACGGGATAGTACAAACATTCCTTTCCTCTACTGTCTTCAGACTCTCACAGTGGTCACACTCCTCCTATTTATTTCTCATCGGGATCTAGATCTGCTAAGTGCAAGCAGCAGAAGCCACATACAGCATTCAACTCTACCCCGCACCAAGTATGAACGTGAACAAATTCTGTAAAAAGCTCCTGTTTAGAGAGGAGGTGGAAAGGACTGAATCCAGGAAGGACAAAACTTGACAAATGCTTGAAGCCTAACAGAAGTGCTCAAAAAACCCCTTCTCTGGAATAATTTCCATTTACAAATATGTTTGTGGCAATAAAACAGGTCACAGCTTCAAAGATGTATTTTCTTCCTCATCTTTGGCTCAGATACCATGGAAGCAAAAATGTCCCCCTGGCTTTCATCTGAGACTTACTGGAACTTACTAGGCATGGGTTGGTCCTGGTGAAGTGGCCAGTCATTTCTCCAGATATGCACCGCATGTATGAAAGGAGGAGAGAACTGTGATTTTATGTGGAAATAAAGCTTCAAATGAGAAAAAAATTCAAAAGAATCAACTAAGCAATAAAAATGTGTACAAAGTTCAGTTCGAACTTTCAAAGGCCTACATTGGTCCATGAACGTAACTTCTGTACTCATTACCATTCCAAGAAAACAATTATGTTTGTCATTCTTCACAATGAAGTGTAAGCAACAAGAATTTTATGATGGTATTAGCATCACTGTGATACTAATTCCCACAAGATTAATAGAATACAAATCCAATTTATTCAGATTAATTTACCTTCATTTTCTTCTTTTACACACAAAATGGAAAGACTCCTATAAATTAATTGAGCTATTTATTCTCTAAAGGAGAGAGAGGGACATGCTTGTTGGCAGTGGTTTATGAACCTGAAAGGTAATGGGGCCCATAAAACTCTTTGACACATGTTTTTGAGCTTCACATAATTAGTCAGTACCTCCTACTTGAAGTGTAAAAAAACACTAGTTTCTTTTGCCTGATCAACTACCAGCCAAATTTGCTGCTCACAAGAGTTTATGTCATAAATTTTTAGTCTCTTCTCTTTAAAAAATAATATTTAAGTTCATTGAGGTAGTATGTCTTTTTTAAAAGGCAAAAATAGAAGATGCATTATGACTATCCTGCAAAAACACACACCACAAGCACTGTTTTTTCAATGTTATTGAAAAGATATGAAGAAAATGCATTTATGTTTAGAAACACATTGTTAATGTACAATCAATATTCTTCAAGGAAAATTGAGATTCATCTTCTTGAACGAATTGAGATTCATCTGTTCTTCCCAGAAAGAGTGACTGGGCATTGGAATGGGCTGCCCAGAGAGCTGGTGGAGTCATCATCCCTGGAGATGTTTAAGAAAAGACTGTATGTGGCCCTTAGTGCCATGGTCTAGTTGGCAATGTGGTGTTAGGTCATAAGTTGGATTCAATGATCTCAAAGGTCTTTTCCAACCTAATTAATTCTGTGATTCTATGTGACCTTATATAGACCTGCTTTTTCATATGTACAGAATCTAGTCAGGCAATGGGGAAGAAAACCTGCTATAAAACAAGGCTTATGATGGGTGTACGTAGACTCTACTTGGTACAGACAGAATCACTCTCCAAAATAGGCTTTAGGAATAAAAGATACTAACTTCCAATATTTGTAAAAGTTTCACATTTAGATGAAAAATTTTTCAAATGTTGTAGGAACTAAAATGAACAGAGAACTGAAGCACGTTTAAAGTAATACCTCAAAGCTACCTTTAGAAATCTAGTATGTTTCAAAACAAGCTATACACTTAATTTCAATAGAATAAGAAATATTGAGTTCGCTATGTATCTTGACACTATCTGCATGTGTATCATATGTGGAAGATCTTCTTCCTTTGTTAGTTCTACCGGCTCACACACTACCACAAATTTCCAGTGTGTTGTTTCAATATTAGTCATCTTAAATCCAAGTAAAGGAAAAAAAAGTCTTCTCTTTTCACTGTTATTACTCTTTCATTATCTCCAATTGATTTAAAATGAGGCTTTTCAACTGTTTACAGAAAATAAATCATTCCTCATCTTGTGTGCTTAAACTTGCTAAAATTCCTTGTTTTTAGGAAATAAACATTATGGTAATTTTCTTGGAATAATATTAACTGTTAATATATGTAGGTTTTAAATGTATAACGCAACATTGACTCTGTCTGACACAAGTCCCAATAAGATCTACTTTCAATGCAGGAGAAAATACATTTTCATGGTCATCATTATTGTGTTTCATAGATGTAAATGCTGCAGCATTTCATGAACCTCGTGGCCAAGATTTCTGTTAAGTGTACACAGCAAGTAAATGAATTTGCCAACACACATTCTGCAAGATCTTGATTTTCCTGTCTCTCAGCTAAAATACTACAAAAGCTAGGAACGAACACTTTGACAGATTGTAACCACTTTAATTCCTCCACTACAACAGTTCTCGCATTAAGCAAAGAGACAGAAGTGGAGGCTCTCAGCAGGTACAGCTTCCTGACTAGCAGTAATGTTTCAGACTCAGGTGCCTGAGGGAAAGACAGAGATGCATTTGTTTGCAATGAAGAAAATTAAAGTGGATGATCCAGAGTATCATATGGTCTTCTCATATGTGTATCCCTCTGCTTATTTTGTTTTTATCTGAACTGTGCAAGTCTGTCAGCAAAACTACGTGGAATTGAATAGGAGACCAAAACAGGAGGGCAAAATACGAGATATCCATAAGATAAGAGAGATGGAGGTAAGAGGAAAAGCAACCAACACACAAACAAGCCTCAGTGTGGATTCAGAAGCTTTCATTATTTAATGACAGGATTTTCTCAGTCAGTTCTCTATCACATGTACCTGATTTAACTCCAAATTTTATTCCTCCATTATTTCTGGAAATGAGTATTTTTTTCCTTCTAACTGAAGTTTAATTAAAAATTGAAACAGCAGCAACAACGCCCAAATCATAGCACTACCTCTGATTTTCCATGAAAGAAAAAAAGCAGATTTAGAGATGTGGAAAAAAAATGCTACATTTTGATCACTTAAGTTCAGCTACAGTGTTACATTGAGATAATAAATATGTGAATTTATAGAAATATAAAGTGAGAAGGCTAAATCAGAAGCAAAGTAAGAACATGAAATTGGTCAAAAGCATACTTCAGAAGTGTTGCTCTTTGACTTAACAGAAGAGCTCTGTAATTCTCACTCCGTATACTTTATGTCACCATCACTTTCAAAGATCAAAACCAACTAGCTATGATTTAAGTTCTAGCTTCCTGACCCCCACTTTTAAGACAGTTGTTCCTGTTCCTGGGAAAATGGATGTTATTCAGCCAAACCATAGGTGTCCTTTGTCACACAAAACATATTACCTCAGTAATACTGACATGCATCTGAAATTTAGGGGCCCTTGTCATGACAAATGATACATAACCATCACATCCACCAGGGCTCTCCAGCATTGTGGCAACTTAAAAGGCTTGTTCAAATTACACGCACTGAAACTGAAAGCGTATTTTTTCCTCAGCACTTCAGTCCTAACCTTCTGTGAATAACCATATCTGTTGCTTAATATACCTTCAAAATAATTGAAAATGGCAGAAGAAAACCCAAACTAAATTCTAACAAGGTACTTAGACTCAAGACAACAGTATGCTGTATCACAGAGTTTATAATTGGTCTCAGAGAACCTGATGTAGGGGAAAAAAAAAAAACCAAACCATAAAAAAGCCCAATTCTCAAATCTCTGCAGATCTAGCAGCTGGGAGAAAATTCTCTACACATATATCAAGTTAATTTTTCTGAGAAATCACTAACAAACTGTGATTCACATAGCAGTACCTGTCATGCCAACTAACAGAAAAGCACTTCAGAAAGTGGCAAGACAAACAGTAGGGGCAATTCACCTGACCTTTAGATATGAAAAATAAGGAAGCAAAACTGAAAAATACAGAAAGATAGAAAACTAATAGTGGAACTTAATGCCAACACTGAACGCTAAATTCTAAAAGAAGCTCTCAGGAAGGAAATGGTTATCAGTTATCATAAACAGTGAAAGGAAAAGTAGTGAAATATATTGGGAATGTACTCTAATAAGATAATGTAGGAGATGTTTTCTTGTGTTCTACATATTTGATCTTTGATGGAGAAAAAAAACAACTAACCTATAAATTCTAGGAAATTAACTAAGAAAATGAGAGAGGTAGGTGCATCATTTGATTTTTGTGTCTGTGCTTAAATTAAAATACTAAGAGGAAAAGATTTGTTTGGCTCTGTGAAACTGAGGATTCTAAAGGACATCCTTTTCCTCTATATAGAGATGAATTATCTGAGGAAACATTAGACAATGATTCTAAATACTACCTATTCTCAACACAATGTCAGTCTTATGAAGTCAGTGTAATATTTATGCCAAAGAATATACTGGTATACCTACATTGCTGTCAAATTTCAGAATGGAAAAAGATAAGCATTAACCTGTTTCATAGGAACTGCTTTTGAAATGTCACCAACTCAAATATTATAAATTGGTTTTAAACTAATTAATTGCAATTATATCTACTTATTGAAATATCCACTCCTTGTAATTTCAACTAGCATTTCATGCAACTTAAGAGTTCACAGCAGCACTTCAGAGAACTCTGCAAAAACATGTGAAAGGAAGCCTTTCTACCACCATATTAAAAAGTCTCTACAATAATGTTTGGCCAGGACAGGGTTAATTTTTAGCAGTATCTGGGAGGGGGCATGCCTAGGACAGAGAGGTTATTCCATACCACCTCAGGTCATTGCCAGGTGAGGGGGACAGGCCCTCTCACTTCTAGGGAGAAGGGGGTCCTTCTGGTTAAGAAAATATGGCAGGGGAACTGTCTGGTCTTGTTTATTCTCATAGGGTCCACAGTGACCCTATGAGAATACACATTTTTGCATGTGAAACACTCTCTTTTGCACACTTTTATTATTAACATTTTTGCTGTTACTGTTCATTTCTTATCTCATTGCTATTTCCAGTAAATTGTTCTTCTCTCTACCCATAATGTTTTGTGCCTCCAATTGGAGGTGGGGTGGAGGCGAAGCAGCATGTGGGGGTTTTTTAGAGAGAGTACTAAATTGGAGATTACCATTTCTAAACCATGACAAGTAAGGCATTCTACATCTGTAGAAAGGATTAAGGTAGAGATCTCTAGTTACACAGACAGCACAACCAGAACTGAACAGCTTTTAGATAAAGAATGTCCATGAAGATATATTTACTGTGAAAAAGGGTGAAAAGCAATATATTCCTTGAACAAAAACATATTTATAAAATAATGATTTATACAAGGCAACAAATCTCTCCAGATGAAAAGGACCGTAAAAATAGCACTTACACTGAAGAATGGAGAATTAGAGGAACAACTTGGGTCATAAAGTCCAATACCCTCCCAAAAATAACCACATAATGTTTTTCATGCAAAGCTTTTATTTTCTTCGTATCTGCTTTTATATTCAAGGTAAGCATTTCAGGTCTTTTTTGCCCCTGCAGCTTCTTATAAACATGTACACATTGTTCACCTGTAAACCTTTTCTTACCTAAATCAGTAGTAAAGTGTTTCAAATGTTTTAACCACACTATAAAAGTTTGCATGGTGAAAATGTGTTCAATATTGTTTCATATGGAAGAGGCTTAAAAATGAGAAAAAATGAATGGTAAAGCAGATAACCTTTCATACACACTGAAATTCACATAGTTTCCAACTTCTGGGGGAAAGACAGTATTTTTAGAGTGTCCAGAGTGTAACAATACTGGCAAAGAAACTGGAGAACTTACAGTAAGACAAAACATTGCAAATAATATTCAGGATACAAACTGTTTGCAAAGATGTCTTCAGAAAATCCCAGTAATTTATGCCAACTACATCCCTCGAATTGTACAAATCCTTTGCTGCATTAGTTCAACATCTTGACCTACAGTCTTAATCAATCTGTATCACAAGCCCATTTTTCTGTTTTTTCTTCCCTACAGAAATACTGAACCAGTTACTTGGCATTAAACATTTCAATACTAAATGTGGGCCTTGAAAATAAGAAGAGCAACATTCTAAAGATGCTGTAATGAAGGACTGGATTAATGTGATAACATTAAATGTTAAAATCTTAGCAATCTGTCTATCTGCCAACAAAGACAAGCACTTCTGCAATACAATTTACCTCAAACTCTAGACTCTATAGTGTATCTAAAACAGGTCACATGAACTGCACTGTGAAAATGTTTACACTTTCACTGACTTTAAAATGAGATTACGGTAAATATAGATTACTACACTGCAGAAATCTAAAGTAAGGGAAGACCCATCCTCTTCAGAGGAAACTGAAATTATTTGTCAGCTGTTTCTTTTAATCTATGAAGATCTGAGTTCCAGAACATTTATATTTGGGTTTGTTGGTTTTGTTTGTTTGTTTGTTTCCCAGCTGTAGTTGAGAACTTAAAATGAAAAGATCTGTGAAAGTTCTATAAAATTGTATCTTAAAAGAAACATTATTCCAGATATTATAGTCTACAAGCACATGTTAGGTCAAATGCTTTAGAACAGGTAATTTCATCAAAAAATTATTACTTTTCAGTAACATTTAGTGATATAAAATTTTAAACCCTTTTAGTTTTATTTTAAATATTGATATGGTTTTTTTCTGAGCACATATATACACAACACCATATAAACTCTTACCTTAAAATGAATGTTCAATAAAGCAGTACTGACAGGAGATACTTAGAAAGCTCTGGAAAACATTTCTGATGTTTTTCAACAAAATTATTTGTAGTAATAACTCAGATGATTATATTAGTTCAATTCAGAAAAGAATTTTCTGGTTTTTATGATTCAAGCTGATACCCAGAACTACACTGGAATTTGTTCAGTATACAAAAAAAATAATAGAAACAGTCACATTTCTTTTAGGTTGAACAGAAGAAAAGTGTCTACCCAGGGTACAACTAAACAGAAAGCTCATTTTGGTTCAAAAAATGAGAAACTAGTGAACCCTTTCAGTAACATAAGAGAATGCTATCAGTAACAGGTAACCTCTCAATATCTGTTACACTTATATTTTGTTTAATTTAAAGCAAGAGAACAAAAGTCATAGACTGGTTTGGGTTGGAAGGGACCCTTAAAGATTATCTAGTTCCAACCCCCACTACCATGGGCAGGGGCACCTTCCACTAGACCAGGTTGCTCAAAGCACCATCCAGCCTGATCTTGAACACTTTCAGGAACTGGGCATCCACAGATTCTCTGGGCAACCCATGCCAGGGTCTCACCACCCTCACAGTAAAAAACTTCTTATGTCCAATGTGAATCTACTCTCTTTCAGTTTAAACCATTGCCCTTTATCTTGTCACTACAGGCTTTTGTAAAATGTCCTTCTCTGTCTTTCACACAAAAAACAACCTTCACACAGAGACATTTCCAGTTCCAGACCTTCAAAACACCAAAATGAACAAAGGGGTCATAGCATAAATTGCTACTTTCAGCCGCAGGTAAAGGCAGAAGAATGCTTTCTTATGTAAGGTATGTGATCCTAAAAACATCTTAAGATCCTGCCCTGTTAAAACACTCTCCTGTTGGAAGAGCAGGATATGACAGTGGAGGAAGACTCTTGAAGCCAAGGGTCAGATAAAGGCATGGGTTAACTCGGGCTGCAAGAGAATGAGGTAGCCTAGGAGTGTGACCATTTACTAGGGCATGTAGTGATAGGGTAAGGGGCAATATTTTTAAGTGTTACTGGCTTCAAATTGAAAGAGGGGAGGTTCAGATTAGATATTAGGATTAAATTCTTTAATGTGAGGGTGTCAAGGAACTGGAAGAGATTGCTCAGAAAAGTTCTCATCCCTGGAAGTGCATAAGGTCAGGCTGGAAGGGGCTCTGAGCAACCTGGTCTAGTGGAAGGTGTCCCTGACCATGGCAGGGGCTTTGGGACTAGCTGACCTTAAAGGTCCCTTTCATCACATAGCATTCTATGATTTTATGAGGTGGAAATATAAAAATTAAATAAATATTTTAAAACCAGCAAAACTATAAATAAGTCACACCAAGCTACAGCCTTGAAGGGAATTGTAACAAGAAAAATTGAAGCTAGAGGTGTCTCTACATATAGTTTATGTTTTCTCTGACAACAGCATATAATTTGGCAAAATAAATAACACTTTCTTCTAGAGAAGCAACTTCCTTATTGCTGTACTGGGCCACAAGCACCAAAAAGAAGTGTTAGGACATGCAAAAGCACAGACAATACTGAGTAACTGCATGCTGCTCAGGAGAAAACCAGAGGGGTTACTGCTCAGAGACCTCTTTAAAAAAACAGTCAGTTACACTCCTCACCCCAGTTAGATCATTTCCTGTTATCTGAGAGCAATCAAGTGTTTGAAGAAAGACATCCAAAGATGCAGTCCATTCAGAGTTCAAAATAATACACAGGCCACACATTTTGGAAGAGATCCAAAGACCATTACATAAATGCAAAATCCTCTACCATTTTACTTGTTATTCGTGAACAGTCCTTTTATTGAAAAATGTACACAAAGTCTTTGAAATAAACCTCTATACCAAAAAATATTGGAAAACAGTCTAAATACCATTCATATTATTTTCAAATAGTCACCACATAACATTTTCCTGTTTGCAGGGCTGACATAAAAGCATATACATGAAGAGATGACTTCCAAAACGTCTACAATAACCAAATTTGCCAACCATCTGTGCAAAAAGCACTCTAACTTAGATTTAAACACAGAAAAAAAGAAAATAGATTCCCAGCCCAGCAATGGAACAACACACCTGATCTAACATGAGACTAAGCATGGAAACATTCTAGTTTGAATTTAGCAACAAAGAAGATGCAGACCAGGAAGATTGTAGTTAACCAAAGCAGCCTGGATTTGCCTATATATCTAACACTTCTATATGTAGCTCAGTATCCGAGTGCATTTTTGAGTTATTGACAACATTCAAGGCATACCTCTAAAAAATAATATTTGACATGCCAGATGCTGGACTAGCTGTCAATGGGTTTTTCTCACATAATAGCCTTACGGTTAGAGCACTCTCTAAGAAAGCACTAACTTTCGTCTTAAAAACTGAGATATTTCGCACCATCAGCTTCTAGCAGAGAAGAGTAAGTGGGAAGATACCCACCCCTAAGGGTTAAGCTCAGAGAAGGACTTGCTACTACTTCTTCAGTGGCATCAGTAAGGAAAGACCAAAAGATTAATGGGACCCCAGTAAAAGAAAATCCAATCTAGCCCATGTTTACACCTTTAGTTAGAGCAGTAGGGCTCTACTCCACCCCCCAGTACTGTTTTCATAGTATATGTTAAGAAAAAAATAATATATTACATAAACAGCATAAAAAAGCGGCTCAAGAGGTCTCAATCTCTGTCCTGTCAATCCTGCCGAAAGACATGAAGTACTCCTCTGCCACATATTTAATTGAAAATATCCCTTTTTCTAGTTTCCCCTCCCTACCTATTTCCCATTATCCATCTATATGAGTGGTTATACTTGCAATGGAAGTATGAATTACCAGAATTCAAACACATTTGAGAAATTGTAATGGAGCTTACTTAGCCTTAAATGGTCAAATTCAATATTGAAAGTAGTAAGAAGACATTTCTTATGTTGATGCCAAGGAGTTCTATGTAATACACCATCTGGCCAGACTACAACACAACTGGTGAGTCAATCTCAGTGTCAGTTTGGTACTCACATTGACAGGTAGTACATTGTAGAGGCCATCAAGTTCAAAGCACTGGTTTTATCTCAAAAATGGAACCTACTTCAAAAGGGGCAGCTGGGACATTACATAAAGAAACAGCATTTTAATATTTTACTTTTCTTATTTAATGTCACAAAAGTATTGTTATTCATTTCTATATACAAATTAGACTGAAAAAAGTATGACTAATGACAGTTGCTCTCTATGTCACATCCTGCATGCAGGGTTTGGGAAAAATACATACACAGCAATTCTTGCAGAAAACATAATAAAATTACAGATCTGGTGAACAGATTTTTAAAAAAATCTCTGGTTTTCAGTTTTGAAAACAGAAGAAATTACCTGAATGATAACAGATCAATAACAGGAGCTGTAGGCTATCATTTAGAGGTGACTTATTTGCATCCAACGTTAATGGGCAGTGACCATTTACCATCTAACAGCTGCTCAGTAGCCTCTGCATGATGATATGGTAGCTCCTGTTGTAGAAGTGGCCAGGTGACAGTCATAGCTGATTGCCATCCCTGCTGGCAGTCTCAAATAGCATAAGGGAACAAGAAGACCTAGAGACCATAGTAGAGTGTGTCTTTTAGACAGAGAGCAACTCCTGAACAGGACAATGAAAAGGTATTTCTCAAATGTGCAGTGTCTACCCAATATGTAACAGGATCTCAAGGTGAGGTCAATACAAAATAATATAATGTTCTTCATGGTTTAACCCCAGCGGGGAACCAAGCCCCAGATAAACGCTCACTCACTCCCCACGTGCAGGACTAGTGAGAGAATCAGAAAGGTAAAAGCCAGAAAACTTGTGGATTGAGATAAAGACAGTTTAGTAGGGAAAGCAAAAGCCGTGCACACAAGCAAAGCAAAACAAGGAATTAATTCATCCCTTCCCATGGACAGGCAGGTGTTCAGCCATCCCCAGGAAAGCAGGGTTCCGTCATGCATAACAGTGACTTGGGAAGATGAACACCATCACTCCAAACCTCTCCTCTTCTTCCCCCCATTTCATATACTGATCATGATGTCACATGGTCTGGAATGTCCCTTTGGTCAGTTGGGGTCACCTGTCCTGACTGTGTCTTGTCCCAGCCTCCCACGTACCCCCTGTTTCCTCACCAGTGTGGCAATAGGAAAAGCAGAAAAGGCCTTGGCTCTGCGTAAGCCCTGCTCAGCAATAGCAAAAATATCTTTGTATTATGTTATGGGAAATACTTTGCATTTTGGACTTTCATATTCTTTTTTCCTAGTACTATCACCATTTAATAAGCATAAATGCTGGGTTTCATACTGGTTTTTCCATATGCAATATTTAAAGCAAGAAGGTAAATTTTCCAAGTACCATTCAGTTTTGGTAGCTCCTTTCAAAAAAACCCCATTTACTCTCCCTTAGAAGTATTACCTTAACAGAACTGCACAGGGCTCTAATGTTCTCTTCCTTGTGCTTACAAAACAGTATAAAATAAAGAAAAGCAAAAGCTTGTAACAGCCACAACTTTGCTAAAAGCTGATTCATATATTGCCTAAAAAGTTACCATTTACATATAAAAAGCTCCTCAATATTTATAGCAAAGTCAACTGAATAAATGCACTAAAAAAAGTAGTTCTGAATCAAAAATATCTTATTTAGATTCCTGATGTAGCAGGCAGCTGTGATACCACACAGAATTTCCTTAATTTGACCAAACTTTCTAATGTGGTAAAATGCATACTCCAGTTCATGAATACTCCCTATTCATTTTACCTTTATAACAGTAAAAAACAGAATGTGAGATATTCACTGTAGGTACTTCTCTCTGGTTTACTACTGTTCATTAAACAAGTCTGCGAGATGCAAGTCTGGAATCCAAAAATGTCACAACTCTTTTAATTCTGAATTGCCACGAAGGTGGCCACGCTCTACCAGAAGAGCCTTCTGAGGCTGTTTTCACATTTAAGGATGGTTCTGCTAAGTAAACTAACTCCTTGTTGGTCACACCAAGGACCATAAATAGCCTACTTCTACTACTTAGTTTTTGTCTTCCCCTGTTGAGAGCCTACCAAATCAGACAATTTTCCTTCCGATGGAGAATATTACATTATATTTATCACTATAGCAACTAACCTAATTGATTTGATGCAGGTTTCTCTTCCACCATAGGATGGAGCCATTATCCCTAAGTATAATCTAAACATTTAAGACAGAAAAAATTATCAGTTTATCATTTTACCACATCAATATGAATATGATTTGGCTTCAGATATTAAATATAAATGAAAGTCTAATGGGTTGTACATGTACATCCAGAACATTCTTTATAAATATGCTTATCTGTCAAGTGGAACTTAGAGTATGGTGTTTACTGGTTGCTCCCAGTAACAGGGATGACTACTGTACAATAAATACACTTCCAGAAACAAAGATTCACAAAGTAATTAGGAGAAGGAGAAGCGATGTTCAAATAACTGATTCAGGAATAAGCTTTGTCAGCCTAACAGATTAAAAATGGAAAGAGGCAAGATAGATCAAAAATTATATTTACAGTGCTATTAAGAAAGGAAAAATGGAAAAGTTCATTTCCAGATTTGTTTTGGAGGCTGCAGGGTTTGATTGCAGTAGAATGATACAGTGAGAAATAATAAAATATTTGGTTCCTATAATTAGTTTGATAATATATTCACCTTTATTGGTATACTTCCATATACCTGACAAAAAGGTGTGGGGGAAAATTGAGAACACCTTACATAGCCAAATTCTTTCCTTTTACTTCCTAAGAAATATGACAATCCTGTTATTTTTAAAGCATTTTTAAAAGTCATTATGTCCCCCCAACACCAGATCTGCTTTTCTTCAGAAGAAGGCATCAGATGAAAAGAAGACTGATTAAATCCTAGCTGATTTTTAAAAGAATTTGTAAAATCTGAACTGCTGCTTTACCTAGAAATAGCTTCACTCCTTTTAATCTTGATTTTTCACAGAGCAAAAACCATTTTTTGCAATGTCTCAAATACTACCACTAGAGAAAATGTTCACGATGCTTCATTAACATTTGGAATTGCAATTGTCAGATCAGTGAAGCATTACATAAATGGTGGAGTGTTTTGACACTGCATATTTTAAGCAGCGTGGTGCTTTTCAGTGCTATATGAAATGAAGAGTGTACTACATATCTGAGGAACACCATCTACACTGGCTGAGAGAACTAATTAGAAACTGGTCTTTAAGGACACCAGAAAATGCCTTCAGATTATCAGCCAACACTTGCATTTTTCATCGGTAAAAAAATGCAAAAAATAAACAATGAAGAATATGTAACAATTCAAATGGATGACTTCATTCCTCAGGACAAAACATTGTCAAACTTCTCAGTGCTGAAAATAAAAAATGTTTTAAGTGTCAGAGGTTATGCTAACTCTTTTTGAGGCCATGTTGATATAAAATATATGCACAGAAGATCTCATATATTCTCATAAAAAGCCTGTGACTCTCTGGACACTTCTAGCACAAACTTAATAAAATATTTCCTGTCACTAATATCAAGCTGAATTCCCTTTACACTTGAACTATTTATTCTGTAATATGCACTTCCAGTATACAATAAACTCGTTTAAAACTCACTGTGTTTAATATATCCTCTATATTAACACATTGAATACAGCATTATGTACAAAATTATATTATTGAAAGTGTGGCCTGTTTAATATGATTTTATTAATGAGAAGTGTAATGCAAAATGTGCTAAATTACAAAAAAAAATTCCTTAAAAAAATGTTACAAATTTTTTTTTCTACAAAAAAAGTATTACAAAATACGTTATTCTTTTTGGAATAATCCACTTTCAGTGTCATCACTATGAAGATCCCCTGTAATATGCAAAAAAAAAAAGTGAATTAAAGGTTCTCCTAACCAATTTACAATCTTGTTTCGAGAAAGCCCCAGAACACATACACAGAGAAATGGTCAATGTAATATAGTTGGAGAGAATGGAATAGAGGGTTAAGAAATGCAGCAGGCATGCTCCTGCAAACCAGCATCTATTTCCTATTCATCATAGCCTACACCTATTACAGCTCAACAAGACAAGCCTAGTGCAAAATCTTTTATGCTACAGCTAATGAAAGCAATATGCACCATGGGTAAATTACAAACTCCATTCAGCTCAGGGTGGGAAAATACAGTGTAGATTCATTCTGGCAAAGCTGTGCAGGTGCTCCCTGATAAATTGCGTATTTTTTTATTATTGCATAAAAACTGCTTTTTTTATTCTCTTTGCAAGTTTCCCACTCTGGTGCTATGGACCAATTTGCATTCCCTAACTTGAAGTGTGGGCATTAGCTTGCTGTCCTTTACATTATATAACTGCTTGAAAATGATTCTTGCTGAAAGCAAAGCAAAGCAAAACAAAGCAAAACAAAACAAAAGCAAGAAAAATAAAGACCTTTAAAAGTATTCATAGTCCAAGTACCTGATTCTTACAGATACCTTATCTGCAACAGTGTGATAACCTGAGATGCAGCTCTAAAACTGGCAACATGGACTTACTAAGCTAATGAGGATATGCTAAGAAAGTGCCAAGATTTTCTCCTATGGAATTTCAGAGGATCACATATAATCCCAGGGATGTTAAGACATCTGTCACTTGATTAACTATGTGTTTTCTAAAAGAATGAACACAAGCAAACCAGGTCCTCTTCATGGAAGGTCAACAGAGTTAGGAGAGTGTGTACGTGGAGAGAGCAGCCTGAGAGGAATCTGGTAACATCTTAAAATAAACAGTGAACTGTGAATCAGAGTTACTAACGCTAGAAAGTTTGTTTCTAAAATCCAAGAGATGTTACTGTTTGGACTGGAAATGCCACATCTANAGCATTATGTACAAAATTATATTATTGAAAGTGTGGCCTGTTTAATATGATTTTATTAATGAGAAGTGTAATGCAAAATGTGCTAAATTACAAAAAAAAATTCCTTAAAAAAATGTTACAAATTTTTTTTTCTACAAAAAAAGTATTACAAAATACGTTATTCTTTTTGGAATAATCCACTTTCAGTGTCATCACTATGAAGATCCCCTGTAATATGCAAAAAAAAAAAGTGAATTAAAGGTTCTCCTAACCAATTTACAATCTTGTTTCGAGAAAGCCCCAGAACACATACACAGAGAAATGGTCAATGTAATATAGTTGGAGAGAATGGAATAGAGGGTTAAGAAATGCAGCAGGCATGCTCCTGCAAACCAGCATCTATTTCCTATTCATCATAGCCTACACCTATTACAGCTCAACAAGACAAGCCTAGTGCAAAATCTTTTATGCTACAGCTAATGAAAGCAATATGCACCATGGGTAAATTACAAACTCCATTCAGCTCAGGGTGGGAAAATACAGTGTAGATTCATTCTGGCAAAGCTGTGCAGGTGCTCCCTGATAAATTGCGTATTTTTTTATTATTGCATAAAAACTGCTTTTTTTATTCTCTTTGCAAGTTTCCCACTCTGGTGCTATGGACCAATTTGCATTCCCTAACTTGAAGTGTGGGCATTAGCTTGCTGTCCTTTACATTATATAACTGCTTGAAAATGATTCTTGCTGAAAGCAAAGCAAAGCAAAACAAAGCAAAACAAAACAAAAGCAAGAAAAATAAAGACCTTTAAAAGTATTCATAGTCCAAGTACCTGATTCTTACAGATACCTTATCTGCAACAGTGTGATAACCTGAGATGCAGCTCTAAAACTGGCAACATGGACTTACTAAGCTAATGAGGATATGCTAAGAAAGTGCCAAGATTTTCTCCTATGGAATTTCAGAGGATCACATATAATCCCAGGGATGTTAAGACATCTGTCACTTGATTAACTATGTGTTTTCTAAAAGAATGAACACAAGCAAACCAGGTCCTCTTCATGGAAGGTCAACAGAGTTAGGAGAGTGTGTACGTGGAGAGAGCAGCCTGAGAGGAATCTGGTAACATCTTAAAATAAACAGTGAACTGTGAATCAGAGTTACTAACGCTAGAAAGTTTGTTTCTAAAATCCAAGAGATGTTACTGTTTGGACTGGAAATGCCACATCTACACCCTAATCTCATCCTCCTGAGAAGCAGCAGTACTAAGTGTCTGTCTACCCTCTTTATCATAGGGGAGTGGGTAGAGATGTGTTGAGGGCCAAGTCTGAGGCACAGTACCTATGCCTACCAGTTTCAGAGCTTGGCCTTTGCCCGAAGCGTTACCTCAGATGGGAAGAGCGCAGATTTATGCCCAGCAAAAGCACCAGGACAAATATGTACTTACTGCAGTAAGCGATTAGGAGACTAGCCAGGATCATGATAGCCCAGAAAGTTGAGGACATGCTTGGCAAGGCGTTGGCATCTTTCCTACTGCTTCTCCTGGGAGATGGAGCCATTGAAGCCACTTCCCCGGTGAGGGGAAAGTCAGACAGTTTCACCAGCCAGCTCTCCCCTTGACTGATGGCCTTTCTCCACATGTAATCCTCAAGGAAGGCATCTTCCAACGTCTCTGCTGTTCATCATCAGCAACATGGTCCTGTTGCAGGAATCATCTTCCAGCCAGAAAGCCAGGGCGACTCTAATGCATGCAGGGCTTGGGCACAGTGGCCACAGCCAGCTTCCCTCCTGTAACTGTGGTGGGACTCACTGGCCTGGAGGGTTTCACTGCGGCTTGGATGCCTCGCGTGGTACTGAGCTTCAAAGATGTCCNCCGGGACACTTTAGGCAGAGGGTCGGCAGCGGGTCTCCTCCTCTCCGTGTGCCGCCCGCTCCGCTCTTAGGCTCTGCCGCTACAGCAGCGCCGGCCCTTCATGTAAAGGGAAGCGGGAGGAGGAGGAGGGGGCCGGCGGTCACGCCCACAGGTGCACAGCGCTCCGAGCGGAGCGGTCTTTCCCCCGCGCTGCTCCGCTCGCGCGTCCCCGGCGGAGGAGCGCGCCCGCCCCGGAACTGGCATCGCCCCCCGGCCCCGCGCCGCTCCCCTCTCCCGCTCCCGGGGCGGTGCCCGGCGGGTTTAGGGAGGGAGGAGCCGCGGGGCGACTGTCCCTGTCCCTGCAGAGGCTGCTGCCAGCCCTGCGGGGCCGGCGGTGGGCGCGGGCTGTGCGGCGGACAGGGGCCGAGAGAGACGAGCCCTGTGCCTCGGCGGGGCAGAGCCGGCTCCGGCCCCCAGCGTCTGCCAACGGCCGCCAGCGGAGAGGTGGCGCGGGGCGGGGAACGGAGCAGACGGGAAGGGAGCGGAGGCGGTGCCCGCCCCGAGCCCCCTCTGGGAGTCTTTGCTCTCGGCTGAGACGGCGTCTCGACCGAAGGAGAAGCGTCCCAGGGAATTGTCTCTGCCCGTCTCCTCACCTGTACGGTGCGGCTCGAAATCTCCACGGTGTATTGCGCCTCGACACGACCATAAATGCTAAAGGAAACAATTCCTCATTATGTATCCATCTGCGGTCCTTACGGGGACTGCTGTTGGCACGCGGTTTCTGTCGCTGAAATGGCAGAGACACATCGGTATGAAACCCACTTTAGAGGGCTTGAGTTCACGTGTGCCAGTATCCCTTATGATAAAAAGTTTAAATGTTTTAAGAGGGACCAGGTAGTTGAGCTTTTCCGTTTGGAGTCTCCATAGCAATGTCTTCAAATTAATATTTTAAGTTCTGCAGAAGGTAGTCACGTTCCAAGTACAGGCAGGATCGGCAGACTAGAAGAGGAGCTTGGTCACAAAATGTCCCCATTATCTCCTCCTGTGTTTTACTTGCGTAATGAAAATGCAATGAAAAAGCTGATCCATATTCCTTCAGAACCCCCAGGTTTGTCTGGTTGTTTGCCATTTAAACATCTGGACTTAAAGTTGCATATGAATGATGCAATATTCACAAGACAGGACTGCAAGGACTTTTTTAGTACAGCTGCACTTGACTAGATACTTGTAACTAAGTTCAGTTCTGCACCATGAGGGCATTGCCAGTGTAATGCTTTTGATTTTGAGATTTTCTACCAGAAAAGTTTCATCGTGAACTGGTAGGGCAATAGATTAATGTGTTCAAACATGCTTCAGAGATGAAATTTTCAGTATTGTTTGGGTACCAGAACATCTCCTTCCAATATGTGACTTTCTTTTCCCTTATTTTCATGGGAATTTCTTTTCTAGTATATTTGAAAACTAGAATAGAGCACAACTCAAGCATTAAGACAACATGCTAAGCTGTATTCGCCTTCCCCATATAATAATCATAATTTAAAAGAGCATTTGTATGTAGAGACTAAATCTTTGTATCACCTTGCATCCCTGACTTAGACACTATATTTTCCTTCTAAGTCAATATAAATTCGTCATCTCCCTTGGGATCCTGAAGAATTACTTCAATTTGATGTTGTAAAGTTGTACAGCTTCATGAGATATTTTGAAAACTAGGACTTTCAAAATTCCTATTCTCAGACTAGATGTAAATAAGTGTTAAGCAACAAAAATGGCTCTGCGTGACGTGCTGCTGTTTATTGCAGTTCCGGGACTAACATGTAAATTAAGCAGTTTTCTGTATTTACGAAAAAGTTTTATTTCCATTATAGCTGTAAGTAATGAATGTCCAGTTAAATTGCATATTTTAAAAATTACTATAAAGAAAACGCACAAGTATCTTGAAATGAGACATGTAGTATGATGTGTAGATTAAAAAACTCTAAAGCCATAAGGGACAGCTGCAGCAGTATATAGGCCACTATGCCTTTCAGTAGAGTCCACAGAATTTTATATAGTAAATCTTACAGTTTACCCAAGAAGTTGTGGTTAGACAAGAGGATTTCCCTTGGAAATACATCCAGCTTCCAGTCTGAGGAGTGGGAATCATGATTACTGTTCACCTAAATAGAGCTTGAAGGTTGATGCAGAAGCTGAAGTCTTGCTTTGATAATTCCGAGAACTGACATTCTTCACTTGAGGCCAGGTTAATTTCCATGTTGGAGAACTACTCAGTTACTCAGAAACTAAGGCACCACTCACTGAATACAGGAACTACAGAGCTGGGGCCTTTGTGTTTCTATACAACTACCTGTATTAGTTTTACAAAGAAATTTTAAATCAAGAAAGATATTCAAACATTACATTCTAATTTGATTGTCAAAGACAAGACTTAAAACCACTCTTAAAATGTAATTTTATGTCACTGCTGATTTGTTTTGTGGGCGCATGTTGGTCTCCAGTAATGGCCTGGCTGTTCTGCATGGTCTTGTATTGAAAAGTATTTCCCCCTACAGTGACACCATTCGCAATGTGAAGTCTTACTCAAGGAAAAAGTGGCAGAATGTGATCTCAAATTAATTTGCTTGTCCTTTTCTTGGTATGTTCCTCTCACACTGATTTTCAAGGAAAATGTGTGAGGTCTGTTTTTATCTCCTCCCTATTCTCCCAAGAAATTCCCAGTATTCAGACTTGTGTGCACAGAAATATAAGAAACGGTGATTAAAGTCATGGACAGGTGTCTGAAAGCTGAAAAGAAAATAGAAACCCAAGTTAAAGGCTGTATATCAAAGTGAAATACCCTTTTCAGAATCAGATTTGTTCCCATACAGTCAAAGACACAGATGTCTCATTCTGCCATTGCTGTTGGAAGAGCTAATATTTACAAGGAAATTAAAATAATATTTAAGCTCTTTACTAAGGTAGGCTGTGCCATTTCTCCAGCTGAAATGATAAGCAAAATGTATCTATTGACTAGAAAAGGCATAGTCTGAAGCCTGTTGTAGGCTGTATCTTTGTGTCAGAGTTTGTCCATGATGTGTATATGCATCACTGCTTTCTGCTAGCATGTCAGACCTGTGAAGCCTGTGTAGTGATGTTGACCTCTATTACAGGTGAGAGGATAACCTACAGAGGATAAATCTTAGCATTCATTTAGCATCAAGCATGTACATCGTAGAAGGTAGATAATGTTCTTCAGGTCTTTACAGAGAGATCTGTTCTTTTTGAATTTGCTTATTTACTTTGAAAATAGAAGGTTTAAATAAGTAGTGGGTAAATTACATGGCATTGCACTAGTTCAGTATACTTCAGAGAGAAGTACCAATCAATGGCATTCAAGCCAACAACTGAGTTTTTGCTTGGGATAAAATAAAATTATTCAGTTGATTCTAAATGCTGATTTCAAGGAAAGAACAAGATATCTGGTTGGACATTATAGATTAGATTTATTAACTTTGAGAGAAATATTAGCAAAATAGATGTAAAACAATAGAAGCATTTAAAACTTCTTTTTTACAGTGTTAAAAACATGAATTACATACAAGAGCTGTGTAATATAAACTTGTTGTTTTAGCTCAAAAGAATTTTCAAAGGAAGAGCAGTAGAGCTTAATACTAAGAAAGTAAGCTCCTCAACTTTATATAACCATGTATGCTTTCAACAAATTAGTTAAACAACTCTGTATGTCTCTTCATAAAAATCCATAGCACCTCTTAAACAACCATAGCAAATATAAAAAAAAAATGCAAGAAAACTTCAATTTTATTCATCTTCCTTGAGATGGAGACCAGTCAGGGGATACAGATTTATGGTTGAAGAAAAATAATAGTTTTAGTTAGATTTTATGAGAAGATTTACTATCTTTGTATTTACTGATCTTAGGCCATCTTTGGAAAAAATGTTTTAACTAGACACATGCCTCAATGATTTTTTTTTAATAGCTATTTAGTGCCCAGAATATTGACCATCTATTTAGTAGGGAAGCTTTTGCTATTGATTTACCTGAAGCGGAAAATTGTTGTATTTGTGAACAAAGAAAGATTAAGGAAGAAAGAGAGACAGTGTGTAGTTGCATGCTCATTTTATTGTGAAATTATAATTTAGAGAGCTCAGTCCTTCAATAACAGAAATCATATTTGAGTCTAAATGGCAGCGAAATGCATACATCTGAAACTGTGGGATAAGAAAATTTGTTCTTACCCACTAGTTCAGTAAGGCTTTATTTTCAGAGTACTTCAAAATTTGTAGAGAGATATTTTGATACATGTACAGGAAATTGGCTTTTTTATGGTATGTAACAGTAAGGTTCTTAAGAACAGTTCTGTTAATGCATAGTCAAATTATATTTAGAGGGAAGCTGTTGACCAAATCTAAGTCATGTTACTTTATTGCATTGTATTGTCTGCATGTCAGGTGTTCCCAGTGATGAGTACTTTTGTTGATTTTTACAAATGCAAAACTACAACTTTGTTACTTGTAGACTGTGCCTTTTCACTGATCTTCTTTCTTTAACAGATTCAAGGTACCAGTTAGTAGTGTTCTTTATTTTTTTCTAGCCATTATTAATTTAGCTGGTTTTGGGGGTTTTTTTCTAACTTTAATTATCTGCCAGTGATATTATAGATATCATATGACATAGATAGGGTTTGAAAGGCTATATGTGGTTTTGATTTAACATGAAAACTTTCATAAGTTATGGGAGATCCTCACCCTGTAAAACAAAATCTATGAAGTTGTTCACTGACAGCTATGTTAACCTGTCCAGTTATGTGCAAAGCCAAACATTTTAAAAAAGCAAGAAAGTGACAGTGAGAATATGTCACCAAAACAAAACATTTTTATACCTGTCTGTATAACTGATGTGTTGTCACAACATATACATTATCATCCTGATTGAATTTTATTGGTAGTCTTTACACTAAAATGAAGAAAAGCAATGGAGGAGAAATACTTAAAGGTGCATTTTAATTCCACTTTGTGTCAAAGACAAGTCTGCAGTTTTTATTAAAAAATGACATCAATATTATATCCTTTCAAAATGTGTCTGCCATTTTTAAAAAGAAATACTAGTTGAAGATGATCAAGAGATTAAATGAACTTTTTGTAAAATTACTGCATTCTCACTTAGATCTTTAAAATATAGAGATTGAAAAAAACCCACTTTACTGTTGTCATGCAAGAAGTCCAAATATCACATCTAAAGTTGAGTTAAAATAAACTTCATCTCTTTATAGCATGTATTAATAAAATGTTTATTTTTTATGATGTGGGTGTGTAAAATTGGTTTTTTTGCGTTGAAATGTTGTTAGCTGATGTGGCAGATAAGTACATTCCTGTCACTTAGCAACCTTCACTAGTTCATAAAAAAAAAAAATTGGGGGGTATCTTAAATGCTATTATAAAAGTGTCTGGAATTTAGCAAATTACCAAATCACTCAGAAGTGAGTCATTACCTGAGCTACAGTGATGTAATATACTGGATCTGACAGCAAGAACAAAAATAACTAGCTTGCATACATGGATAATTAAGGAAGGTGAGTTATTTAAAAAAATTAGGAAAGAAATCAGAATATGAAACAGCAAACAAACCTGAAATAAATCTAAATATGTTAAATTGCTTTCATTACAGCAAATAGATAGAAAAGAGACAGATATGAAATCATGACTATGAGCAAATTTCTGTTTCAGAAACTACATAAATTACTAATCAGATCTGTTGCGAGTTAGGTCTAGTTTAATTTTCTGCAATCAAGCAAAAGGGCCACTGAATTCAGAGCCTGTTCCAAAGTGTCCAGAAAAATCTGCTTTTGATTACATGGCAAATAACACATGCAATTCTTTTACAATGTATTTAAAGTGAGGAAAGAGTACATTACTTGCTTGTGAATTTATTCCATTTTGTCTTTTTTTTTCCTCTAATTTCCCTCTACTTATTTTCCTTCAGTGACACACCACAATGTGATAACTTACACTCTTGACATTTACACGTGTTAAGAAGTGTACAGTCACAAAGATCTAATTTTTTTTTATGTCAGTCCTGGTTTTTTTCTGTCCTGTATCTGTTAGCTTCCCTGCACAGTATTCTGTAGGAGAGAGAAATCAAAGTATCCTATACTTGTCTGTATATACAATCAGCAACTACCCATTCAAGAGAAAAAAAGCATCACTGCAGATCTGGCAACTGTGTGATCCTGTTTTTCAGGGAGTGTGCTCTGAAGCCACCTATGGATTTTCTATGTGAACCCTTACTTCCTTGGACATTTTAATACACACACCAGAGAGGTAAGGGCATATGAGGCTATGTCTCCTTGCCTTTTTTCTGGAAATCTTGCCCTTTCTTCACAAACCTTGCTATAGGAGAAGAAAGAGGTGGTATTGTCTGGAGCTGGAGTACAGGGATATGTTTGAGAGCTGAATTCTGTTGATAATGAAGCCAATACATTTCCTGAGCAGCTCTTTGACAATGATTTAGATTTCTCTTGTTGCCTTCTGGCTGCTGGAATCATGAATTCTTAATGTTTTTTGGGTTTTTTTTTGTTTTGTTTTTTTTTTCTGTAATGACCTAGAGAATTTTGATAAAATATTCTAAGTGTTCTGTTTGAAGGTGAGGTAACGCACAAACATTTAAAAAATATATTTTTAAGAACTCATCTCTCTGATAGTGAGTTCAGATGTGTAAGCTGTAACTTGAATTGTTAAATTCACCATCCAGCAATATGTTTGATCAGTGAATAGTAGGAAATTTTATCAGGAAAATAAATCCAGCAAGCCAAGCAAAGCTGCATATTTAAAAGCTAGAATTTTCCTCTAGTGCTGATAAGACTTACAGACAGTGTAGTTCCTTTACATTCTCTCATTTCAACTATTTGTTCTTTAGAGCAGGATGAAGTGATGTTTCTGGTATCAGTATCCTGTCTTTCAGAAATCAGCTAACTTTCTGTAACCAAGAAATCCCTCAAAAAAATCATTGCCTTCCTGAGTGGAAATTAAAAACTATTGGTTTACTCTAAACTGTAGTGTACAAACTGCAACCTGTGAACCTGATGGACTTATTTTGAGAAGCAGACAAGCTGTGTCTTGAATGATATTGCTGAGGAGCTGACAAGAGTTGAAATTGCCAATGTTTTTTCTGGTCAGCTGAAATCCTCAGTTCATCATAAAACACAATCTGTTTCTATCATCTAAAATAGGATTTTAGATCTAGGGTAGGAAAAGAAAAGGTACTAGAAATTGGAATGGACAACAGTAAATTAGAAATAGGAGCAATTTGGTAGAGATCTTGCTGGTAAAATAATTTTTAGTTTGGGATTTTTGACTTTGGGTGGAACATTTATGGAGGGCAGTGGAAGGGAGAGCAAGAAGGGTGATGTCTTGGTTTTAAAAGACAGGTGTCTCTAAGGAAGGCAGGAACCTCCCTTGGAATGGAAAATGCAACCCCCTTCCCTTCAGATTATTATAATTTTGAAATTAAGGGGCTTTCAGGCAAATGTATGAGGAATAGGAATAACAGTTCTTTACTTATATATAACAAGGTAAACAAACAACAGTAACTATGGCAGTGATACCAAACAGAAGCAGTAACCCAGTGCCAGCCTCTCTCGGCTCTCAGGCCCTTTCCCCTTCAGTGCAGTGACGCTCACGGCCGGCAGGGGGCGCTGGCGGCTCCCGGTGAGCAGGGCGGGTGCGATGGTTCCCCCGCGCCTGCAGGGGGCGCTCCGGAGCGAGCTCGGGCACCACGCGGGAATGGCGGATGGAAAAGCTTCCCTCACAAACCCCCTGGGGCAGCTGATCCCGGTGCCCAGCCGGACCCTCGGGAACAGTAGGCTGGAACAGCAGGGACCAACACAGAATCCCGGGCAGTAGATGAGATGTATCAAATGCCGGAGTTGAAATGGGAGTCCCCGGAGGTCTGGGCAGGCAGGGGGTGTGCTGGTACAATGTAGCAAAAATCCCACAGCAGCAGCAGCAGACGAACGGCGGTGGGGGGAGGAGGCAGAGCAGCGTCGGCTCAGCTCCCCAGCAGGGCAGGGAAAACGGGCTTAGGATCCCGGGTGGGGAGGGGTCTCCCTGAGACACCCCAGCAGATGGTGGAAAGGTGTCTCCTTTTAGTAAGGTAGGGTGTAAAAATAGGGTCCCCTGTGCAAGAGCCGCTCCCAGAGAGAGCAAGCTCCACTCACGGTTGAAGGAAAAGCAGCAGAAGGTAGGAGCCTGTGGTGATGGTGAATTCTCTCCACAGCGATGCAGCCTCCTTCCCCTCTGAACAGCCAGATCACAAGTGAAGTTGGGCCCCACCCAACCCTCTCTTCCTAGGTAAAAGGGGACCAGTTGTCCGGGGATCCTCCCCAGTGAAGTCCTTTGTCTCCCTCAAGTACCTTGGCAATGACTCCCTCTCAGCAATGTACATGTGTGGGGAAAAAATTCTTTCAAAAGAAAAAGAAAATAAAAAGAGAACTCTTAAAACCCCAACAGGTGAGAAGGCAGTAAATGCTGAATTAGAGACGGGTATTTGCTCATAAGGCAATGGACATATTTGATTCTAAAACTGTCACTTCCATGTGCATCCTGCAAACTTTTGTTGATGCTGAAGCATGGCTTCGGATAAAATGTTTGGCTTTCACAGGGCACTAAGCTCCTGAAGTTCAAAACTGAGAAATGCAAAGTCATGCACCTGCAGAGGATTAACTCCTATGGGGTTAATGGACTATGGACTAGGGCCCATGATGTGGAAAGTAGCTTTGCAGAAAATGACCTGATAGTCGTGGTGGACATCAAGGTGACCAGAAGTCAGCAACATGCTCCTGCAGCAAAGAAAGCCAGCAGCCTCCTGGGCTTCATTAGGCAGAGTGTTGCCAGCAGGTCGAGGAAAGTGATCCTTCTCCTCTAGTTAGCGCTGCTGAGACACATCTGGAGTGCTTTTTCCTGTACTGAACTCTCACAAGAAGTAGTACAGGAGAGCACAGGAAAGGTTTGTTCATCTCTCCCTCTAGTGCAGCAAAGAACTGAGAGAGTGGTTAAGGAATCAGAGCCCTGTTGTACAAGGACAGGCTGAGAGAGCTGAGATTGTTTATCATCAAAAAGAGAAGGGGATGTGTGTGTGTTTGTGCGTGTGTATGTGCATGTCTTAGTAATGGGTCCTGATGGGGCAAGACAGACTCTTCTTATTCAATGAAAGGAAAAGAGACAATAAGTACAAATTGAAACAGAGGAAATTCCACTTAATTATAAGAAAAACATTTTACTTTGAGGGTGATCATGCACTGGAACAGGTTGTGCAGTGACATTGTGCAGTCTCCATCCTTGGCAATGTGCAAAACCTGTCTGGAAAATGTCCTGAACAGTCTGGTGCAACTGAGCCTGCTTTGATCAAGGAGGTAGGATTAGGCGAATTCCAAAGGTCTTTACCACCTTCAGCTGCTCTTTAAAAAAATAATTGAATAATGCTAAATAAAAATAAATAAATAAATTTGTATTTTTAAAAATTATAGTTACTTATTCTTGCCTCTTTTCAAGGTATTTGTCTCTTATCTAAGACACTGAGTAACATTTGTGCTTTCAGACAGCATGGTGAGGGCTGGGTACCTCAGCACAGGATCTGACCATAAAGTCAGCAAATGGTGAAGCTTAAGAAATAACTTGGAGATATCCACTTTAAAAAGTTGAGGACAAGGGTAAGTCCTGTCCTCTTACTAGGACTCTAAGTGCTTTTCTGTCCACCCAGATAACCTACTCCTGAAGGCTATTACCTAAAATCCTTCCTTTTAACCAAGTACTGTGTTTAGAGGAGAATGAAGTGGTGGCAATAGGACAGGTGTCACTCCACATCCTCGAGGCCTCCTAGTCATCACAACATTTGTTCAGGATGTATGAGACCTCAGTTCAGTTCTCGTCTCTGCTGTGGGCAAATCTGCATCAATCAATGGTTCTATAATGGGGCACTTACAATCCCCTTGTTGAAACAATGTCGCTGTACATGTAATAAATCAAGATTTACAGGGCAGAAGGAGAAAGTATAAAAGTGAAACTAATTCTGTAGCTGTTTATGTGGGTACTCACCTTGAGAGGAGACCAATCTTTTCTTGCCAGATCCCTGGACAGTTCTTATAATTTTAACAATGACTGTATAATGTGCTTAATTATGGAAAAGACAGGCCATTGAAAAAGACTGATATCTGAAAACTTTATTTACCAGGTCTTAACTTCCATGCTTTGTCTGCAAATTGAATAATACCCAGTGTAAGTATGTAGCTTTCATGGCAAATTTCTGAATAGTTACATCTAGGACAGGTTTCATTAAACAAGCAAACAAATGAAATTTTTACATTAGTATTCATAACAATGTTTTCTGACAAGATCAAACAAATATTATAATTAATACACTGTTATTCATTCCACCGAACACTTTCTTTTTTTAGGCTCACATTTTTCTTCATCCTACCCAGACTATTTTTTTTCCTCTTTCATTAATGCAAACACTTTATTAGGTTACTGGAAATAATACTTTCCATAAAAAAATATTTTTAAGTTGTCCAAAACTTGTTTGCCTTCTCCTCTACAGCTTTATTTTTTACCCTTTAAAATCTACAAGTTGCAAAATGAGAAGCCAGATGCTTCTTCACCATGTTTGGGATTATTGCAATCCAATTTAAGCAGTATTATATACTTCTGCATATAAACTACACTTGCTGTTTGCACAGAACCCATACCTAACACTGGAGCCTCTGTGGTATGCAGGGATACATGGACGTGCTTTCCTCTGCCACGCCTGTGGTACTGCACCACTGGTGCCAGCTCTGATGGGGTTACCCCATCTCTGCCCTCACTTTTGTGGGGTCCTGGGTTTTCAGAGCAGGATTTGATGTAGCTGAGGGGTGAATACCTGGCATAGCAGCAAAAAGGATTGTCAGAGTCAGCTGCCTGTGGATCTGGTGCACGTTCTGATTGCAGCTGGCTGGATAGATGCAGGAAGCTGGGGAAGACTACCCTTGGTGAAACTTGCCCAGAGGGAAAGATAACAGCACTATCTTTCTTCATTATAGAAAAGTATATAATATTCAAACCTGTGGAATATCCAGCATTATAAGTAGGAAGACAGAATGGCTCACCTGTGCATGTTAACTTGGCATAAACACATTTCATAGAATCATACAATAGTTTGGTCTGCAAGGGACATTTAAAGGCCATCTAGTCCAACCCTCCTACAACAAAGAGGGCCATCTTCAACTAGATCAGGTTGCTCAAAGCCCTGTCACACCTGACCTTGAATTCTTTCAAGGCTGGGTCATCTGCCACACTGGGAAATCTGTGCCAGTGTTTCACTATCCTCATTGTAAAAAAAATTCTACCATAAATCTAGTCTAAATCTACCCTCCTAAAGTTTTAAACCTTTAGCCCTTGTCCTATTACAACAGGTAATGTTTGACCCCATATTTCTTATAAGCCCCCTTCAAGTACTGAAAGGTCACATTAAGGTCTCCCCAAAGCCTTCTCTTCTCCAGGCTAAACTGCCCCAAATCCCTTAGACTTTTCTCATGGGAGAGATCCTCTAGCCCTGTGGTAATTTTTGTGGCCCTTCTCTGGACCCTCTCCATTTGGTTCATGTCTTTTCTATGCTGAAGACCCCAAAGCTGGATGCTGTACTCATTTGATTCACAAGACTGATAAGTGGTAATTTGCCACATGTTCAGCTTATTAGAACTGGTTCATTGGCACCCTAGAAAGGCATCTTGGTTTTTCTCCTGTTGGGCACACTAATGAATGGCTGGGAATATTGATTTTGTGTGTCTCTTTGAGACATTGCTTTGCTGCTCCCCTATGGAGCTTCATTTCCTCCATCATGACAATATCGTGCAATATTATCTCCAGTTGAATAGAACTGCTTTGCGTTTGGAATAAGGTGAGCCACAGAATCTGTTCACACTATTTTAGGTACTGGATTGAAAAAAAGGTATGCACATTTTTAAAAATAATTTAGCTTGAAATGAGGAAACAACGTATTTATTTACAAGACCACTAATGAATATTCTAATTCACTTCTATTCTTGCGCTGAGGGTAGCAGGACAATGAAAACAGAACCCAAACACATTTCTGTGTCATCATGAATTAAGGCAATCAGAAAAATTTCTTGACAAGTTGCCAGCCTTCATCATTAGCGACTTCTCTGATGCTCATTTCACAATGAATTTTTAAATCTCATCAGCTGTGTGAACCATTTTTGTCAGGCAGGAAGGACCTTAACAATGTTTTTGTTTATTATCTGTACCTCACATGAAACTAGCATGACACTTCAGGTCTGATGTGAATGTCTCTATGTCCACAGGCTCTCTTTCAAACATGTTAATTGTTGATATCTGGTATGACAGAAACATTCAGTTATCTGTGTTGCTTAAAAGTGTACTGTACTGCTCCCCTGTGCACCCCCAAAATCACCTGCTATAATCAAAATTCCCTGTCTCACACAAAGATCTCTGCACTTTATGTTAGATCTGGATAATATTTTAAGCATTTAAGTCATAGGAAGAATTGGCTTCAATAAAAGATTGAGTAAAATCCTTATAAATTTTAAAATACTATTTTGAGAAATTCTGAGGATGAAAACTGTGCAGATTTTGACTGATCTGCATGTTCTTAAATTCAGAAATGACAAACATTGAAGATAAAGGAATTTTTTTTTACACAAGACATTTGAATTATGTCCTCAGAGGTTATTTCTCCTACCTTATGATTAACTGTGGTGTTGGATGAAGCTTTTCTATACAATGTTCTTTTCTTTTTGTCTTGTCACTTTTAGTTCCAATATAATTTTAAGAGATGGCTTTTAAATCATTAGACTTTTCACCTAATTGCAAAGCCATTACAGGCGAAATATGGCAAGAACTGAGCCTGTCAATGCACCCATTTCTTTCAGTTTAATTGTAGTCGATCCAGCTTAGCTTCTTTCTGAGCTACTTTTAAACTTAGATAGCATTCTTTATGATATTTCCCATAAACCAAAATGTCATTCTCGGAAACTGTGATACTTTCCAAATGCTGCAGAATCATGCACATTTTTCTAAGGTTATTCTGATGTCAAATGAGAAGCAAAATAGTAGATACCTTTTAAATAATATCAGAAAGTTGTCATCTTGTCTCTTTAAGGAAAATCTGGTGCAAATAATTTTGACAAAATATTTTTCATAAGAAAATATTATCTCGATGAAACCAAAGCTTTTCATATAATTCTTTATCTTTTTAATAAAAGTTTCATAATGAAGAATTTTTTTCAGGTCCAGGGCAGAATTTCTAACCGAATTCTGACAAACTGAGATTTGCTCTGTGGTCAGGGCAAATTAGGAGATCTGGATTTAAACTGTTTACTTTGAGCTGCAGAAGGTAACTGAGCCTGGGCCTAACACTCTAAAAGTGACTGCCCTCAGTGCTTGAATGCTGATTTTTGAGGTAAATCTACCTCAATCTCCTTTAAGATCTCTTCAGAGCTTTTTATGTATCTTAGCTTTTCCCCTACATGGAGGCAAAACAGAAGAGAAAATGTCAACTATGATGAATAAAATAAAATTCTTTTGTTCTCAGGTCAGGCTGTTTGTCAGAATGCAAAAGAAAATGCTGTTTAGATGTATTTGGTTAGGAAGGCTCATATTTTAAGGTATAAGGTATATTTTAAGTTCCAGTTAGAGCTTCAAGTCACAGCTCTGTGTTGAGTCATAACACATAATTCTCCTTGATTTAAGTGAAATTATGCCTATAGGTGCAGGTAGACAGCTTGAGAATTTCTGTTTATAAACTTTCACAAAGAAAAAACCCTGTAATTTTAATACTAAAAAAAAAAAAACTTGTGTCATTTTAGTAAACAGTTTTATGCACGTTTTATATAGCAATAAATTTCTCTGCTTACAATACCATGCTAGTCTTTAATGGAGTAGATTCTAGTTTCTAATATTCCATTTCACAACAAGATAAAAGAATTTAGATCAGTCAAGGAATTAACCAAACAGTTGAGGACATAGGTTCTAAATAATCGAAAGTGTTAACATTGCTGATAGCCGTTATTAGAACAGTCAGGACTAAGAATACCAGTTGCATAATATAATATCTTCTGTATTAATCTGAGACACTCAAAATAGTGGGAAATGATCAGAACTGTCAAGTGGGCAAATGTACATATAAAAACACCAGAAGATACTTTTTTGACTTCAACATAAGATTTGTGAAACACCTTGGCTATTGGGAATTAATTACTAAAATTTATCTATTTAAAATGAAAAGAACTGTGTGAAAGCCAAATTATGTATTAGTTTTACAATGAAAATAACCTGTTATATGATAATAACAAATAGTGCTACTGAACAGACTTAAACTGGCATATTTAAATAAAGGGAGTCTTAATTTATAAGATTTAAGAAGTATAAGTTGCCTTTTAAACTGGACTAGACATTATGTAAACCATGAGAAAAATGCTATTTTTCATGTACCAAAATAAGTACAGCTTCCTGACCATCAGCTTTTTAATGCATTTTGATTGAATAGGAATTGTCTAACAGTAACTGAGGTCTGTACATTCTGAAGTCTTGGTTACCGAAATAAGGAAAAAGATGATTTACTGTAAAACTGCAGCCTTGTTAATTACTGCTTAGAAGCCATCCATCTCAGTATCATTCAGTTACAGTAGGCAAATCCTTGTTTAGCCTTCCCCCAGTTTTCACTGAGGCTTTAGAGTTCTGCATCTGCACATGACCTGAATTGCTTTTGGTCAAGTACCTATCTTCTGCCTGCGACCTGCTGAATCTGTGACACAGCCATGGCAGGGTTCAGATCTGCTAAGTACTCTCACAGCGTATCAAATGCTCATTATCAAAAGAGCTATGATAAAGTGTAATCATGTCTGCATTCTTTCTAAAACTTGTTACCGAGGTTTAGAAGGGTAAGCTGTTAGCTCTCACCTTTGAATATTAAACAAAGAATTATGACCATACACTCACGAAACCTGAGATAACTTGTATTCTAAACCTTTCTCCAGAAGAGCATCTTCAAATTCACCTTTCTTGCTTCCATCAAACAGGAGCAAGTTTTGCTGTGCAGAAAACACTTTAAACTGAAGAGTAACTCTCTCTGTGACCAAATAGGGCATTTTTCTCTTCTTTCTCTCTTCTCTTTCTTTTTATTTTTTCTTTCTTTTTCTTTCTCTTTCTTTCTTTTTTCTCTTTTTTCTTTTTCTTTCTTTCTTTCTCTTTCTTTCTTTCTCTTTCTTTCTCTTTCGTTCTTTCTTTGTCTTTCTCTCTTTCTTTCTAGAAAATTTATATGCAGCCCAAGATGCAAGTACTACTTCACTTAATTCATTTAGTGACTCCATCTTTTAATTTCTCAATTACAAAATAGCTAAAATAATTATAAATACTAAATATTTATACTAAATACTAAAATACTCCTACCCAAACATTTTGATTGCTGTTGATGAAAGACACAATTTAAAAATGCATACATCAAAAGTGTCCAAGTATCATAGTATTTGATGGAATTTCTTTCCAAAATGAATTGATTAAGGTAATTTTTTGTAAGTGTTGACCATACTGCCATATAAATGATTCATTTTTTTACTTTTCTCCAATAGGCAAGCAAAAGATGATACGCCGCTTGATTCTTACTGGATGTACTGGTTTTGGCTGGAATAGTTAAATTTTTTCGTACTAACTTGTGTGGGGCTACATTTTGGATTTGTGCTGAAAATCCAGTGATAGTGCTGATAACCCACTCCTGTTTTCATTTTTGCTGGGCAGTCCTCTCACAGTGTCAGGGAATGTTCTGCTTCTCACTCAATCCCATGAGCGAGGAGGCTGGGGGTGCACAAGAGGTTGGGAGGGGACACAACAGGGGCAGCTGACCCAAGTGGCCTAAGGGATATTCCATACCATATGACATTCTCCTCAGCAATAACCCTGGGATGGCTGGATGTGAGACAGGGCTGCTGTTTTTCTGAACTGACTGAGAATCAATCAGTTGGTGGGGAATAATTGTATTCTTTTGCATTACCTGTTTTTCAAAATTTTTATTTTCTTCCCTCTTTGTTGTGTTTTTTTCCTTACCTTTTTTTTTTTTCCCTTAATATTATTAAACTCTCTTTGTCTCAACCCATTAATTTTCTCACTTTACCCTTCCAATTCTCCTCCATCCTAGTGCAGGGGTGTGAATGAGTGGCTGTGTGGGGTTTGGTTGTCAACTGGACTTAAACCATGACAGTGGGCTGGACACTGCCTCTCAGTCTGCTCACTTCATTCATGACTGCATGGGAAGAAAGTAGGCAAGAAGGAAGGAGAAAGCACAGGAAAGAAGAATGAACAAAATGGAAACATTTTATTCTAAGAGTTTGGCAGCAGTGTGTTAGGTTCTGCTGAGACTCTAAGGTGAATTTATATTAAGTTGTGAATTCAACCATAGTGTTTTGAACCCTTAGTAGATCCAGGTGCAGAGTAGTAGGTGACAAAAAATTTGAAAAAGACATTTCTTTAAGGAAAGGAGGACATTCTTCTAAAAACATATCACTCAAACCAAATTCAAAGGGCTTGGCTGGGAACCTTTTCAAGACTCACAGGGTGAAGAGCAGAATACCATTTCTGCTTTTAGGATCCCATTAGTTTATTTTGTAGCTTGTTTGCAATGACTAAGTGTAAGGAGTTCTTTGATAAGAAAAACTGTTGACAAACCTCACCAAAGAGCTAAAGCTTACTGTAGCCCAGTGTCTCACAGTGGACAGAAACTAGGAATATATCTGAGGAACTGGGAAGAACTGGTATGAGTGAACAACGCATTAGGTCAGAAACAAGGTTCACGCACCTTCAGAGTTCAGAACTCAGAAGATTGGGAAGTTAATTTTCAGATCAAGAGACATTAAAGCAAGTGGAAGTACATTGTTGGCTCCAGTCAAAACAGATGTGCATTCAGTAAGTGGAACTGGAACACCTTCTGAAAGAAAGTGATGTTTGATTTTAAAAAGGTTGCTTTGATTTTCTGTGGAGCCACATAAATCCATCTCTGTAGGGATTTCACTTTTCAGTAGTTTTTGCTGTTCTAATATAATGCTTACTTCACTCTTCTGACTCAAAAGTTAGAAAGTGAGTGCTTGACTTTGACTTTTTCTATGGTACCAAGAGCTGCAGAAATGGCCCACTGTTGTTATAAAACCAATTGAATGGGTAGCTGCAGGGTGTTGGCATACCACAGCTTGTCGCAATGCTGACAACGAAACAATACACACAGTGACTACCTTAGAAAATGAACAAATGAGAAAGAAATGACCCAGAAGGGAATATAATATTTACTTTGTAATTAGGATCTTACAGTAGGGATTGTATTTTGTGACACTTATTCTCTTGTACAACATAATTTGAGATACTGTGAAAACCTGCCCTGATATTCTTGTTCTGAGGTATTCCATTCTAGAGATCAACCTTTTTTCAGGATGAAGGTTCAAAAAAGTATGTTCTGCATGTTGTTCACATGTATATATACTTGTTAATGAACACACAGACATAAAAACTGTCTGGATTTTTGCCAGAGCCCAAGTAAAAAATAGTTAGTGCACTAGCTGTCAAACAGTACACCTTAGGGATATACAAAGTGATTATTTTATGCCATTGGCTTCTGGCTCCTCCTTTGCCATGCCAAATGCCTTTAACTGGCGTCCAGGCTCTTCATTGCAGAAAGGGAGCCTGGATGAATATAATCATGTGTGGCATAGTTTTACATATAACTTTTTGATTATATTTTGTTTGCTTAAACCCGGTACTGAAGTTTCTATGACAAGGCTCAAGAACCTTAATTTTGTGATTAATAATCAGATCACAAGGTAATAGGCAAGAAAGAAAGAAAATAGAAATAAAATTATCACATAATTGGATAGACTTAGTATCATGGCTTAACCCCATCTGGCAGCTAAGCCACATGCAGCCACTCACTCACTTCTCTATAGCGGGATAGGGGAGAGAATTGGAGGAATAAAAGTCAAAGAAACTTATGGGTTTAATAGGGAAGGCAAAATCTGTGCACAAGCAAAACAAGGAATTTATTCACCTCTCCCCATGGGCAGGCAGATGTTCAGCCAACCTCAGGAAAGCAGAGCTTCATCACACCCAATGGTCACTGGAGAAGACAAATACCATCACTCCGAACCTCGCACTCCTCCTTATTTTTCCCCCAGCTCTATAGGCTAAACATGATGCCATATGGTCTGGAATACCCCTTGGGTCAGCTGGAGTCAGCTATACAACCTGTGTCCCCTCCCCACTCCTTGTGCACGCCCATCCTCCTTGCTGGTGGGGTGGTGAGAGGAGTAGAGAAGGAAGGCCTTGACTCTGTGTAAACCCTGCTCAACAATAATAAAAGTATCCCTGTGTCATCAATACTGCTTTCAGGACAAATCCCAACCATAGCACCATGCTACCTAGTATGAGGAGAAGTTCATATGCAACTATTCCAGCTTAACATCTATTCCAGCCCAAGCCAATAGACTGGGTTAACCTGGGAAGGTCAAATATATGATAAAGAGAATGAAAGAAATGGAAAGCAGGGGCATAGCTCTTCACATAATGAATAAGTTTGCTTAAACTCCATTAAGTTTTGTTTCCCTGAAGGGGAAACTATCCTGGGTAAAATGTTGCTTCCATCAACAGCAAGGGCTCTGAGAAAAAAAATCAGATTGCAATTTAAAACCTATGGGTATAATATATACATAAATAAATAAATAAATAAATAAAATATTATCACTTACAATAGTTGAGTAGTTGTAGCTCCACAGCAAAGAAAATCACCAGGATGCATAAATATTCTCAGAGCACTGAACAGTTCAGTGGAAGGCAGTAGTTTTATTTGTTTTTATTTACCTAATATTGGTTTATATTCTCAGACCTAAGTAAAAATAACTTCCTGAGAATGAAACTAGACAATCAAGAGAAATAACTGAGAGCATATTCATTTGCGTCCTTCTCTCAAATGTTCTTCAGAAGAACATAATGCCCTCTATTGATTCTAAAGACCAGCAAAGTTAAAGTTAGTTTTGTAGGAGTCCCTCCAAGGCAATTTCCTTTCTTGGCATTCCACAGTCCATTATTCCATTGAGATTCATGCCCAAGATACTGTCATTTATTCACTTTTTTACATGCTACTATTTTCTGGTCACTGTGTGGCTACTTCAGCTGCTTTGACACAAATCAGAGCAGCTACATTAGGAGCAGAAGTTTGTTATGTAGTCAACAGAGAGCAGTAGACAGTGCTCAGGGCCGGTTCAGAATGCTTAAAATTAATTGAATTGGTATTCAACTAGTCACTATAATCAATGGAGATTAGCACACAGGTTTTATAACAGTGGTGAATTCAGCTGGGAACTAAATATTCTTTCTATTGATTGCAAAGCTAGCCAACTCATGACTGGAGTAGATGTTATAGACATTTAAACTTAGATGATGTGGACTTCTAAGCCTATCTGTTTCCTCAGCTCAGACACTCCATAGTCAATACATTAGCGCTGGACTTTGCAGCTGGGGATTCCACATTAATATACCCAGGCTGGACTACATGGATCAGAGGTGACAGCTTTGACCTGTCTGCAGCTATTCCCCTCTGAGAAGTTTTAATTTCTCCTTTGCAAAGGCTTTGATTGCTATCTGGTCCCACAATACACACCCATTCTGATCATCATTTAGGACATAAGCACAATGAGAGTTAGGAAATCCAGGTCAAAGAAGAACCAAAACCATAATTGCACCGGGGAGGTGGTATTTGTGAGGACATGATAACTGTGTTCTGCAGATCTGTTTGAGAATTTAAGTGTGTCTCTTATCTAAATTCTCAGAGACTTACTATTTTTCTGATCCAGTTTGAAGAATGCAGGCTTGGTCCATACCAGCAGTTAAACAATCACTTGAATTTTGCATGTAATTCAAGCATTTTAATTAATTTAAATGTATTGGAAGTAAAAATAAAGGGATTATTCATGTATCAGTAGAATCGATCAGAAATTATTGTCCTCGAAAACTTTGTTCATGTCTTGTCTCTTCTGGGGATCATTCAAAACCTATGAAGTTCCTAGTGAAGTACCAACATTAGTCCCACTTGGAATTACTAACCATGGAAAGAAAATGACAAAGCTTCTACCATACTGTACTGTTTTCTTGAGTTGACTTAAAAAATAGTTCCATGAACATGTTTATCACAATTTTTTCACTGGAAAGATCTTTCAGAATCTCATCTGAATTTGCAATCTCCATATATTAATAGCCAATATATATATAGGTATATTTAGGTCTATATACCTATATTGATTTGTTTGTACCTGAGCAGTTTGAAAGAGACCAGTTTTCCTCATTGTTTACCTCCACTTCATATTTACAAAGGGTGGGATTATCTCATCTCAGCCTTAAATGAACCATATTTATATATAATGCCATTTTGACTCTCTCCAGCTAGGATGTTTCACTCATTGAGATCAAAGTGGTGTGAAATATTTTAAAAGTTTTTGCTTCCATTAATGCTGATTTATTTATAGGCTTGTGGTATATTCAGAGCAAAATGATAGGGCAATGAAATATTTGCCGATGAAAAAACCACTGTCAACTGTAGTATACTTTAAATCCTGAACTTTGTTATTAGCAGGAAGTAAAAATGTTGGAAGCAAAGTTCAGAACTGAGGTGCAATAGTTTGGAATATAAGAGAAATTATCTAATTGAGAAAGGCACACATGAACTAGAATAAATCTGGAAAGGGAACAAGTCTGATTTGCTGGAAGTCCAATAAAGTCATTACAGGCATCTTCCTGTTCTAATGTGAGTTTTGCAGGGCTGTTATCCTGTTTCCCTACAAAGTCAGTGTTGATTGAAATGCCACTTAAGAAGGTTTACCCTTTTACAAGCACACTTATCATGCTTCTGCCTACTCTGCTGATGTATACAAGAGTCTGAATGGCTGTAACATACAGGCCAACAGGACATGAGATTTGAGTTAAGTGCAGTGGAGCCTTGATAACACATCCACACTCTAGTCTGCAAAAAATGGGATGTTGAATCTGACCTGTCTTGCAAAGCACCTTGAAGTGTACATGATGTTAACTCTTGTGTGGTGCTCAAATCTCCTGAAGATTGCAACATTGCTTTATTGATGTCTGTTTTGAGGTGACAAACCACTCTACACAGTTCCTCCTCAAATACTGATTTTATTCTGTTATTCCATGAAATGAGAATAGCTGGGGTAAGCACACTTTTGTAGATGAATTGTTTGAAATCTTTGCTTTGAGAACTTTCCCCCTGTGGAGAAAGGAGGAATACAAACCTTCCCAAGATTAGTGATGACACACATGGATTGGGCAGTGCCACGAGCACTGGCAGCCAGGTACCAGGAGACATGAGGGGATCCCTATGAGCTGCACCAGCCAGGCCTCATTCCACAGCCCTCAGAGAGGGAGCAGGGCAGGCCAGGAAGGCAGCTGGGGCATCCAGGCACCCCTGTAGGAACGGCGACAACAGGCTGTGGGTTGGCCCTGCTGTGGTGGGGCTCGAGAGCCAGACCCCTACAGCATCACGAGGACAGAGTGACAGCTCTGGGCTGGGCTGAAACAGGGCCCTGGGCCATGGAACAGGGGTGTGGGAGCCCCAGGGAAGCTGGATAGGACTGTTGAGGGCCATTACTGCCCTCAGTGCCCTGACATTTAATGACCTGTATGTGAAACATAAAAGGTCAGATTGTCTTTGTCAGAAAGAATGGTTACATGCTTCTTGATCTTCTGGGCTGATGACCTTTCTGTTCACATTGTTTCCACAAAGATAAAAGAATCTGGCAAGGAAAAATAAAGAAACATTAATGTGAAGAGCCATTTTTTGACATTTCCTACCTACACTAAGGAGAAAAAAAAAAAGGATGGCAATACACTAATCATTTTTTAAAAATAAACAAGCTAATTTCAAATTAAAGCACTATGGATTCTAGTAAATTTAAGAGCCAGATTATTACACTTCTTGTTTTTCTCTTGCTGTTCAGGAATACAATAAGCCCTTGTTTTATTTAACATGGAGATCTGTTGCTCATGGATTGCATTGCAGATGGCTTAAATCATTATCTATTTCTTACCTTTTCTTTCAGAAATTCTCTGCTATACAGAAACACCTTTTCCTTTTCAGCAATAGAATATCAAAGTGTCAAAAGTGACCTATATATGCATGGCATGACTGCTAGAAGAGCATGTCTTTAAAATCTCAGTAATGAAAATCTTATTATTTATTCATGGCATTAGTTGATCACAAATATAATAAACCAGTATTTTTCATTTACTGATCTACAAGGCTTTTTCATTTCTGATTTAATTTCACAGCTGCATAAACAACATCAAAAATCAACACACTTAAAGCACTCAGGTAAAATAAGGGATGACTTACTACCATGAAATGGCAAAGTGTATGAAAATAGATGAATTTGAATTGTGAATTGAACAGTAAAAAATCTTTCTTAACAAGGAATTACATATCTTTGGAGTTTAATTACAATAATGACTGTCACTATAAGATTAATGATGAGCAGTTTTTCACTTCAAACAATTTCAATTGAGTTAGCGTAGTGTCATTATTCTTAGACTAATAAGGTCAAGCAAATGAGGCAAAAGCAGGCAAAAAATGGAAAACCAAACTGTACTGAGAGAACATTCCGTGCTATTCTATGTTATTTAAAATATTTCAGCAAGATGATAAAATACGAAAAATTTTATATATTTTTTTGTTAACCATGCAGAACCATAGGATCTAATACAATTTTCAGAACTGTGAATCAGAAATAATTTGTACATTGGCATCTCTCACTCTTTTCTGGAAATGTGATAAACTTTTCTAGAATGTATATATTACTTTCTCAGTTAGATATCTCATACCAGTACTCATGTGCAGGAAGGCCATCTGACTATATGGTAGGGATAAACTCTGAATTGGTGATTGTGAGGTGATATTTTAATGAACTGGATAATGTGACCTCAGGAGTCACTTTAGTTTGTGCCCTTATACCTTGATATACAAAGGCTGTAGCCCTTTTCCTTAGGGAAGAGATATTTAAAGAAAGAAAGGGTTGTTTTTACTTTTTTTATGTCAGAATCTGAGAAGAGGAAGTAGGTCCCTAATCTTCATTTTCAGCCTCTTTTCTGGAGACTTTGCCTTTGAGCATTTTTTGCCTTCTCAAAATTTTTTGTAATGTTTATTTGAATCAGGAAAAATAATTTTCACACACTGCACCACAAACTCTGGTCCATAAATTTAGGCCACCTGAGGACACATATAGGGGAAGTGGAAATGACATGCTCAGTCCACTAAACCCACTAATGGAGAACATTCCATTAGGCACAGACTGGTTTACTTAAGATATTAAGTGTCTTTATGAAGTGTTAAAATACAATTTAACAAGGCCCTAGTAAAAATGGTTAAAGTACCCTGATCTATAATCACAAATTGTATTTTGGTTTTCTATGTTTGATATCATCAGAGTTCATCCTGTTCTACTTTTCTTGCAAATCCCAGTATCCTGGTCTTTCCTTTTTTTTTTTTTTTTTTTTTTTTTTTTTTTTTTTTTTTTTTTTTTTTTTTTTTTTTTTTTTTTTTTTTTTTTTTTTTTTTTTTTTTTTTTTTTTTTTTTTTTTTTTTTTTTTTTTTTTTTTTTTTTTTTTTTTTTTTTTTTTTTTTTTTTTTTTTTTTTTTTTTTTTTTTTTTTTTTTTTTTTTTTTTTTTTTTTTTTTTTTTTTTTTTTTTTTTTTTTTTTTTTTTTTTTTTTTTTTTTTTTTTTTTTTTTTTTTTTTTTTTTTTTTTTTTTTTTTTTTTTTTTTTTTTTTTTTTTTTTTTTTTTTTTTTTTTTTTTTTTTTTTTTTTTTTTTTTTTTTTTTTTTTTTTTTTTTTTTTTTTTTTTTTTTTTTTTTTTTTTTTTTTTTTTTTTTTTTTTTTTTTTTTTTTTTTTTTTTTTTTTTTTTTTTTTTTTTTTTTTTTTTTTTTTTTTTTTTTTTTTTTTTTTTTTTTTTTTTTTTTTTTTTTTTTTTTTTTTTTTTTTTTTTTTTTTTTTTTTTTTTTTTTTTTTTTTTTTTTTTTTTTGTTTGTTTGTTTGTTTGTTTGTTGGTTTGGGTTTGTTGTTGTTGTTGTTGTTGTTTTTTAATAACTTTTAGTTATTATTACAACGTCTAAAGAAATGTGTATTTCTATTTGTTTTGTGCGCACTTCTTGTCAGCTTTTGGCTATTATTGCTCTGACCTCTTTTGATACCTTTAGGGATCTCTGTTATATTTATTAATGTTCAAAATCTACTGAAATATCTGGTGAAATAGAAATCACATCAAAGGTTTTTCAGAAGGAATGAAGTTCTGCAACTCATGGGGATAACTTGAAGAATAACAGTGATTGTGATAAATATAAAGAAATGCATTTTCTGTATTTATTTATCTGCCTTTCTAATGAAACCTCTAGGGAGAGTGCAGAATCTGGCTTATACTTAGCTCTAGCTATATCAAGAAGCAGACATAAGTAATGTATTAACAATTTACCTTGTTTACTCTCTAAATTCAGTGCATAGTCTCACATTGCTTTCAGCCTGTGAACTAAGGAAGCTACTTCCTGACTGACGACAGAATAAATCAATCAATAAACATGATTTTCTGTTTTAATTAAATTAATATAATTTGGTGTAATCTTCAAGAGGACAATAGTGCTAGTTTTTCAACCCACTTCATTAATAAATTAGTTTGTCTGAAAGCTGGTGCTTTTTCTAAGCTCTTCTGAATGTGAATCACTTAAATAGAAATTAAAAACAGAATCATCTTTCAAATTCTCATTACTTGGGAACAGATGTTTCGCACTTGTTGAAAATAGTGCATACACCTTTTTACTTGTGAGTGCATATTGGGAAAACACAAACAAATCCTTCTCGTTTGCCATGTAATCTCTATGAATAAACTGTATCTCTCATCAATCACTATGTAATATATATTTCCTTTTAGGTAAGAAAAATAAAGTATAACTAATCGTTGAAGTGATAAAAAGCCAAAAACTAAATCTCAAAAGATGCTTAGATCTGAAGATGTTATTGACTCAAGGACCAGTGTTAGGATAGCACAGAGAACACAGCTCGAAGATCCAGCTAATAGACTAAAAATTATATAAAAAATCAATACTTATTTGTATATCATTAGCATTTCTTCCAGAATTCAGCAATGTAAGAATCCAGATGGGAATTGTGTAATATAACTTGGTGCAGAGTCAAATTTGAGTTTATTGCCTTTGAAACTGACCTATAATGTGAGAATATAAATGGGATTCCTCTATAACTTGCACTGTCTACACGCAACTGGTGTTCATCAGAGTAGCCCTGAAGCCTAGGAGAGAAATCAGCCAACTTGTTCACTCAGACTTCAAAGTCTAGACAGGATCTAGACACTGCGACTGAGGACATCACAGTCGTAACCTGCATGGTCACAGATCATCTGTTATATACCTGCTATATTTTTATGCATATAATGCTATACATTTCTGCATATAATACTACATATTAAGTGGCCTTACACATTCATTTCACTTGAATTATTTTGAAGGCAAAAAAAGGTGACAAAATCCTGGTAACCTTATACAATTGACAATAGCAACTAATACTAGTGCATGATAGGTGACCATTTACTGATATGAAGAGAGCATTAATCACAATGTCTTGAAAAGAAGAAGAAAAAAAGAAAGTGCAACAGCATATTGTTTATAAGTCAGCAAAATTCATTTACTAACTTATACTGAAATATTTTTACTACATATATTGCATTGCTAATGCATAGAAACCATATATTTTCCTTGCTCAGGGTGGTGTAAGCTCTGAAGACAATAAATCTGGATATACAGTTAGTACTGTTCTCTCTTGCCCATAAATTTACTAAAAAGCAGTTTCCAAATATATATATTGCACATATAGAACTCCCTCTAGACAGAAAAGCAATATAGTAAAAATAAGTTCTTTTTCACAGTCCTTTTATGAGAAGGTATATAGCTTCTCTCATTCAATATATTCAAAACTGAGTCTTTCACTCTAAATCATCTGATGTGGTATGATCAATATAAGTTACATTATTCTGAGATTATAATAAATGAAACGCAAACCATAAGATTATCATTATTTTAATATAACTTAGGTTTTGAGGGTCAAAATAAAAATTCAGAAGTTGAATCCCCAGCTTGACCAATTATACTATGTAAACTATAATTTGTGAGCTTATAAACAGTAAAGCAAAAAATATGGATCTAAACAAAGTTGTTTTAAAACGCCCTGAAAGAAGAATATACCACTTACATAGCAAATTTTCAATGTTTCTTTTGCTTTTCATGTGATGTAATTGTTGAAAAATGTCCTCTGAATTCAAGCTGTCCAGTTACCATTCTTTTCCCTGCCTTGCCCCAAGTCAAACCTATTAAAAAATCCAAACACAAAACATGGAGTAGAATTTTGATGAACTATGCTTTTCTGCTCTGTGAGATAAGATCTGTGTTATGTAGAACAACTTCAGCATTCTTTTTCTCCACCCAGGTCCTCCTTTTTTTCCTTTTTCTTTTATAGAAATACACTGAGAAGTAAGTCAATAATATACCAGACCATTTTTCACAGTTGTGTACATACAGTGGTTCATTACAACTAATATTAGAGGTCAGCCTTTCACATCTGACTGGCTTTCACATCTGCCATGCTTCTGTAACTCCAAGCAGTAGAACAGGTTGCCCAGTGAGATTGTGCCATCAGTCTCCGTAGCTGGAGGTTTTCAAGACCTAACTGGATAAAGCCCTGAGCGACTTGGTCTGATCTTACAGCTGACCTTGCTTTGAGCAGACCATTGAACTAAAGGCCTCCTAAGTTCCTTCTAGCCTCAGTTATCCCACAATACTGTGATTTTGAATGATATTTAGAATTTCTGGGGTAGATTCACATGTACACAGTGTACTGCAGTGTCATGTACAGAAACTATAGAAAGGCATGTCTTCAGAGCACTGTGTTATGCCAAGTATGTGTGCCATAATGTGTCACTTTTGAGGATATTGCAATTGTTATATATTTAATCCAATGAGAAATGACTGTACAATTTCTGAATGACATTTATGATTTCAGTTGCCTTTCTCAAAGAGACTTGGGACACTCAAAACATCCCACTGCTCATGAAAACCTGCTTTTCTGATGGTGATGCCTTTTCTTGGTCTTAGAATCGAAAGCCAAACATGGTTAGAAGGGAAAAAAGGGATTTTACCTCGATATTTATTTTAAGGATCCTTGGTACATTCCATCCAGGTGGAGCACACTGGAATACATGTTGAAATGCACACCGAAATGCGCCCCCGTGAGCACCCCCTGAAATACACATACACAATAATTCGGGTATAAAATTATAGGCCTTACCAATTAACATATCTATCAAAGAGATATGTTCCCCAATGAGAGGCTGAGGGAACCTCCCCTCCGAGGAACTTTCCCCCTGTATCTTAGTTTACAAAATGTGTTCCAGAGAAGACCTTGGTGTCTGAGGCTTCTGAGATGTTTGGTCTCCTGGCTTAATGGAACATTGGGTCTATGCTGGTTATCAAACCTGAAGAATTAGAAGTAAGTGGGCTAAAAGGCCCTTAAGAATACATAAAAGTTATGTAAAAGTGTATATAAAGGGGGTATATATAGAAAGCAAAAAGCATCCTGGCATCAATGGAAGTAACACAGTAGAAGCAACTACTGCTGTGGTTGAAGGAGCTGCTCTAAACCCCTGAGGAGCAATCAAATTTTGTTTAAAGGTTCCAGTGTTAGGTTTTTTGTTTACAGATTTGGTTTAAATTACTTTAAGTTTTATTTTAGTTGCAATGCAAGTAATTTTGAATTTCACAGGAGTCTTCCTTAAATAAATAAGCGTATTAAGTCCTGCTTTGATATCTATGGATTACAAGTTACTGTACCTGTTAATGACATTTACCTATCCCACCATTTTTCAACTTCTTTTCTTCTTCCTTTCAAGTCCACTGAAGCAGTGCCTTTGCCCACAATCCATCTCCATTCTTCATGCATAACTAAACAAGCTTTCTTTTTTTTTTTCACTAGTGCTATGGATCATTTCTTTTGTTCCATTGTTTTCATTAAACTTCTGACTACATTCTTAAAAGAATTAAAATTAATTACTCTGCTATCTAATTCAAAATAGAATTTTTATTTATTTTAGATTATAGATACAGTTCAACAGTGCTGAAAAGACCTTAAGTGACAAAATTTGGTTGGCATTACATTTGTTGACAAAATTGTCTTCTGAACTACCAAACAGTATTCACAAAGGTTTCAGTGACTAAAGCAAGTCAAGAAAAATCTTCTATCACATTATAAAGCCAAACAAACCTCTATTTTAAGGGTTTGGCCTCTAAATGCTGATTACTATTTTACTGAAAGCCGTGGCAGTTTAGAGGACAGTGACAGTGATAGGATCTATCATCACATGCTGTTTAGAGATTGCTTATGCTAAAATGAAAATCTCTTTTTGATAGCATTTTTTTGTCTCTTCTTGTGGGGGTTTGGGGTTTTTTTGTCAGAATTTGCAAGCAAAACAGGATTGAATATGGTAGATTTTCCATGAAATCCTGGGCTGTTGTACTGTGCGGTATGGGTCATAGAATCATAGGAAAACTTGGTTTGGAGGGGATCTTAAATGTCATGTACTTCTAACCCTGTTGCAATGTTCAGAAACATCCTCCACTAAACCAGGTTGCTCAGGGCCCCACACAACCTGACCTTGAACACTTCCAGGAACGGGGCATCCACAACTTCTCTGAGCAACCTGTTCCAGTGCCTCACAACCCTCACAGTCTTTTCCCTAATATCTAATCTAAGTCTCTCCTCTTTTAGTTTAAAACTGTTCCTGCTTATCCTATGCCTATCTACCTGGGCAAAAATTCTCTATCCCTCTTTTTTATAAGCCATCTTTAAGTGCTGGAAGGCCACCATGACATCTCCCTTGTGCCTTCTTTTCTCCAAGCCGGACAACTCCAACTCTCTGAAGTTTGTCTTCATAGAAGAGTTGCTCCCATCCTCTGATCATCTTTGTGGCCTCCTGTGGACTCAATCTAACAGGTCCATGCCTTTCTTGTGCTAAGAACCCCAGACCTGGATGCAGCAGGTGGATGCAGATGTGGTCACATGAGGGAAGAGTAGAGAGGGTAATGCCGCTTCTGGCTTTAACTCATCACTGAAGCAGTGCAGTAATCTGGTGATAAACTGCTTTTTGTAGGGGAAGAAAAGGCAAAGCCAGCCTTCTGTTTATGCAAGAGCACTGAGAGATACTTCATAAAATACAGCTTCCATGAAACAAATATTTCATCTGAAAGGAATTTTTAAAAAAATTTGTGTAAAAAAATGTATACAATGCTAAAATTTACAGTGACCACATTCATAAAAATATGTAAATTTGGAGTTGATAAAAGTTATATTTCAGATGTACTATGTCAGGCAAACAATATTTTTTATAGAAACCAGACTGTGGATGCACTAAAACACCATATAGCATATTTCTAGAGCAAGCTTCTCACGTCAGTGGAAATAGCTGCCACTGTGGAACTCTTGTTGACTTTATTGCTTATATGTCCCAGTAAAGAGCTGATTGCCTTAACATAATTCAAATTAGCTAAAGGCAGTGTGTAATCTATTAAAAAGACACCCTGCATTTAACCAACTGGCACTAGCCTAAATAAAATAAGTCTTAGTTTTCATTACATGACCCTATTCATTTTATTTCTAATCAAGAAGTGTTTGCTTTCTCACTTTACTTTTCCTATAGCATTGTGATTTCTAAATGGAAAGCAACTATGGTATTTCAGGGATGGGGGCTTTTCCCCGTCACTTTTCCTTTAAATGCATGTTATGGGCCCAATTTCAGCTGAGTATTTTACACTGCTTGCAAAAATGAGTTACAAGTAACATTATCAACATGGGTGTCCTGCAATTGCATTTGTAGGCATACATTTTATTTGTTATAGGTTTAACTGATCTTGACTGCATTGCTAACACCATATTTCAAGGGAAAAATTCCATGAAAACTGACACAAAAAGAAGGATGAAATGCAGGATTTTTTTCCATCTCAGTGAGTTCTATCATTTTTGTCCTGGTTGGACTGGGACAGAGCTCATTTTCTTCTTAATATCTGGTATAGTGCTGCAGTTTGGATTTAGCATGAGAATAATGTTGATAATGCACCAATGTTTTGGTGTTTGCTAAGCAGTGCTGATCCTGAGTCAAGGACTTATTCGGTGTTTCATGCTCTGTCAGCAAGCAGGTACACAAAAAACTGTGAGGGACATGGCCAGGAGAGCTGCTCCAAACTGAATAAAAGGATATTCCATATCACAGAATGTCATGTCCAGTATATAAACTGGGGAGCTGTACAGAAGGAACCAGTGGTATTCGAGGATAGTTTGGTTATTCGTCAGGAAGTGGTAAGTAACTTTATTGTGCATCACTTGTTTCATTTGGGTTCTGTTACTATCTCTTTCTCCTTGCTATTATTATTATTATTATTATTATTATTATTNTATCCCTCTTTTTTATAAGCCATCTTTAAGTGCTGGAAGGCCACCATGACATCTCCCTTGTGCCTTCTTTTCTCCAAGCCGGACAACTCCAACTCTCTGAAGTTTGTCTTCATAGAAGAGTTGCTCCCATCCTCTGATCATCTTTGTGGCCTCCTGTGGACTCAATCTAACAGGTCCATGCCTTTCTTGTGCTAAGAACCCCAGACCTGGATGCAGCAGGTGGATGCAGATGTGGTCACATGAGGGAAGAGTAGAGAGGGTAATGCCGCTTCTGGCTTTAACTCATCACTGAAGCAGTGCAGTAATCTGGTGATAAACTGCTTTTTGTAGGGGAAGAAAAGGCAAAGCCAGCCTTCTGTTTATGCAAGAGCACTGAGAGATACTTCATAAAATACAGCTTCCATGAAACAAATATTTCATCTGAAAGGAATTTTTAAAAAAATTTGTGTAAAAAAATGTATACAATGCTAAAATTTACAGTGACCACATTCATAAAAATATGTAAATTTGGAGTTGATAAAAGTTATATTTCAGATGTACTATGTCAGGCAAACAATATTTTTTATAGAAACCAGACTGTGGATGCACTAAAACACCATATAGCATATTTCTAGAGCAAGCTTCTCACGTCAGTGGAAATAGCTGCCACTGTGGAACTCTTGTTGACTTTATTGCTTATATGTCCCAGTAAAGAGCTGATTGCCTTAACATAATTCAAATTAGCTAAAGGCAGTGTGTAATCTATTAAAAAGACACCCTGCATTTAACCAACTGGCACTAGCCTAAATAAAATAAGTTTTCATTACATGACCCTATCCATTTTATTTCTAATCAAGAAGTGTTTGCTTTCTCACTTTACTTTTCCTATAGCATTGTGATTTCTAAATGGAAAGCAACTATGGTATTTCAGGGATGGGGGCTTTTCCCCGTCACTTTTCCTTTAAATGCATGTTATGGGCCCAATTTCAGCTGAGTATTTTACACTGCTTGCAAAAATGAGTTACAAGTAACATTATCAACATGGGTGTCCTGCAATTGCATTTGTAGGTATACATTTTATTTGTTATAGGTTTAACTGATCTTGACTGCATTGCTAACACCATATTTCAAGGGAAAAATTCCATGAAAACTGACACAAAAAGAAGGATGAAATGCAGGATTTTTTTCCATCTCAGTGAGTTCTATCATTTTTGTCCTGGTTGGACTGGGACAGAGCTCATTTTCTTCTTAATATCTGGTATAGTGCTGCAGTTTGGATTTAGCATGAGAATAATGTTGATAATGCACCAATGTTTTGGTGTTTGCTAAGCAGTGCTGATCCTGAGTCAAGGACTTATTCGGTGTTTCATGCTCTGTCAGCAAGCAGGTACACAAAAAACTGTGAGGGACATGGCCAGGAGAGCTGCTCCAAACTGAATAAAAGGATATTCCATATCACAGAATGTCATGTCCAGTATATAAACTGGGGAGCTGTACAGAAGGAACCAGTGGTATTCGAGGATAGTTTGGTTATTCGTCAGGAAGTGGTAAGTAACTTTATTGTGCATCACTTGTTTCATTTGGGTTCTGTTACTATCTCTTTCTCCTTGCTATTATTATTATTATTATTATTATTATTATTATTATTATTATTATTATTGTTATTATTATTATTATTACTTGTCAGCATATTTTTATTATTGCTATTTTATTATTATGATAATATTTATTTAGTTTATTAAATTGTTCTTATCTCAACCCATGAGGTTCACCTTTTCTTTCTGATTCTCTCCCACACTAAGTAGGTTGGAGGAGTGAGTGATGAGCAGCAGCATGGTACACACTTGCTGGCTGGGGTTAAACCATGACAGTNACTGGGACAGAGCTCATTTTCTTCTTAATATCTGGTATAGTGCTGCAGTTTGGATTTAGCATGAGAATAATGTTGATAATGCACCAATGTTTTGGTGTTTGCTAAGCAGTGCTGATCCTGAGTCAAGGACTTATTCGGTGTTTCATGCTCTGTCAGCAAGCAGGTACACAAAAAACTGTGAGGGACATGGCCAGGAGAGCTGCTCCAAACTGAATAAAAGGATAGTCCATATCACAGAATGTCATGTCCAGTATATAAACTGGGGAGCTGTACAGAAGGAACCAGTGGTATTCGAGGATAGTTTGGTTATTCGTCAGGAAGTGGTAAGTAACTTTATTGTGCATCACTTGTTTCATTTGGGTTCTGTTACTATCTCTTTCTCCTTGCTATTATTATTATTATTATTATTATTATTATTATTATTATTATTATTATTGTTATTATCATTATTATTACTTGTCAGCATATTTTTATTATTGCTATTTTATTATTATGATAATATTTATTTAGTTTATTAAATTGTTCTTATCTCAACCCATGAGGTTCACCTTTTCTTTCTGATTCTCTCCCACACTAAGTAGGTTGGAGGAGTGAGTGATGAGCAGCAGCATGGTACACACTTGCTGGCTGGGGTTAAACCATGACAGTTCTCTCCTGACAATTCAATAACAATCCATTGTTCTCCTAGCAAGATTTGTCCAATGCTAATTTGTTATCATAAATTCTACTGTGATCATGTGTGAAGCATCAGACATCAAGCCCATTCTGGAATCTTTGCTAAATTGATTGATTGTAATTTTATTCCTCTTTTAGATTTTTTAAAAAATTCGTATTATTTACTTTTTATAACTGAAAATGGTTATTCTTATACAATTACGTCTGACAAACAATTTCTGACTCATGATTTTATGAAAGCCTAAAAAAAATATCTTGAAGTCTATGAAGCAAATGAACAAGAAATAAGTGTTCTTCAATAAAAGCCTAAAGCTGAAAGACGAATAGCCAAGTATTGCACCTGGCCCTATGAGGGCAGAAATCCTTTTCTAATTTGCTATTTAGGTATTAACTAAGAAGACTAAAAGTCACAGATGCTAAAGGCAGTTTCATATGTCATCAATTACCACTTTGAAACCAGACACATTTTCTAAATGACAAACACAAAGATCGTAAAGGATATGTCAATACTAGTCCTTAAGTAATAATGAACTTAAAACCTTGAGGGAGGGTCAGACAGATTCTGGAGTAGAGTAGGTTATAACACCGTCTTCATTTAATTTCATAACTGATCTTGGAAAAATAAACCAGAATGAGGTGAGAAAGTCTTTTTCATCACTGATGGAGAATATAGGTAATAGAGTTGCCTGTACATTGGTTTTAATTTACTTAATATCCTGAAAATGTAACTTAATAGATGAAGGACAGTAAAGGAAACAGATCTCTGAAACAGCCTGAAGCCCATTCTTACAGAATCTCAAGAGCTGGAGCCTACATTGTAGTAATAGATGTTACATGAAGTCCTTGGGGATATTGGTAGAGGACAGTTTGTCTTCTGGCTTCCAATTAGTCCTAAGCTCAAGCTCCACTATACTGTCAAGACATTGACAGTTATATTTTTATTGATTTTAGAGTGACTGGTTTTTAGGTTACTTTTCTAACAAGGTCTACTCCTCCCATCAATATAAATCCTTCATTTCAGCTACAACCTGATATTTTGCAAGAATTGTCACTTGGTTTTCCTGACTTCAAACAGTATGGCAATTAGCAGGATGGAGTAAAATTTCATATTACCAGTCAAACTTCAGCCAAGAGATGTAATAACTGTCCAGGTTCCAAAATCTGAATTTGACTAATTTCCTTCTTATATAATTACATTGTTACACATTGCTCAATTTGCTAATTGACTACATAATTTGCCTGACATGCATATATACATTAATCAGTAGTCTTGCTGTGCATTGGTCATGGGCATACCTGCAATATTTGGCAACATCTTGATTTGAAAGGATATTTTGAACTGCAATTGTGTGTGCACATTTGTGTACATATGTATGTACATATGGCTTTCATCAAGTACAGATAATTCCTTTGAAATTTTGTTTTGACTAATGTCTTAGTGCCAGCATAACATAACATTATTTAGCACCCCTCAGTACAAGAAAAGTCTCAGTAACTTCCCTGCTTGTTGCCATGTAACACTTTTATGACCACCTATAGCACAAGATATGTCCCAGAAAAACAGGAAAATAAAATAATAAAGTCCCTTTGCATTTTAGCTTTCTCCAGGTTTTAGTTTGGACTGAAGCTTTCAGAATTTGAATCAGGCATTTAAATACCCTCTAAATCCCAATTTTTGTACATCTTACTGGCTCAAGCCACAGTAAATTTGGTCTGAGAATTGGTCAGTAAATTAGAATATTAATAAAAATTCCTAGAAGTATTGTTGTTGAAGGGCAAGACATGAAGCAGAGGAGGAAAAAAGCAGAAGACAGGAGATGTGGTTAAAAACAAAGAGTTTTGAGAGGCTGAGATCAAATAGTCCACAGGAAATGGATGAGCATGGAGACAAAGGGTGAAGGGAGGCAAGATCTGAAAGGAGTCGCACAGTAGAAGAGGAGATTTGCAACAGGACAGGGGAGACTGTTGCCTGTTTATTGCAAAAGCTGAAGTACATGAAGGCTGATGTTATATTTGCAGAAGCTGAATGTTTGTATGGAAACTAGATTCTGTCTATGCCTCTGTTACTGATTTTCACTGTATTTGATAAATCATTTCTACAATACTTTCTAAAGGTGCGTGTTCATAATAGTCAGAACCTACTGCACCTCAGTAACAGCAATATTGACTGTTCAGGGATGTAATTAAAGTTGATTTGCTATGCTGTGAATATATGAAGATCCATTAATGCAAATAATCTGAAAAATAAGGTCATAGGTATTCAGACCGGAGATTTTTTAATCTTAGTCCTTTGGTGTTTCAGTTCTCTCTCTTCAAAATGGTGACAATGCCTACATGTGAAATTGAATTTATTAATGTTTATGAAACAGTAACACATTCTCTGACAGTGCTGTAGAAACACTTCTGGGGAAATTAAGAATTCTGTCTCCAGACCAGGTTTTTCTTTTTTATGAAGAAAATAAGGAACAGGGCCAATGGGAGGAGACCAGGCAGTGGATATTGAGGAGAATGTGAATTACTGAACAGATCTGGGAAACACACTGTGATATTGTGGAGACAGGAGTCCTAAGGAGAACAAAGGTAATTAGATGATACATCACAAGACATATCTACAACAGCACTGCATTAACTTTACAGCGAGTACCTTTAATCTAGTCAAAATTTTTCCATGGCTTGATTTTTCAATTAAGAATGGGATTAAATGGAATGGAATAGAATAGAACAGAATAGTTCCAGTTAGAAGGGATTACAGCAATCATCTGGTCCAACTGCCTGACCAAAAGTTAAAGTATATTATTAAGGGCATTGTCCAAATGACTCTTAAACACTGACAAGAATGGGGTATTCACCATATTCTAGGAAGGCTGTTCGGCTGTCTAATCGCTGTCTTGGTAAAGAAATACTTCCTAATGTCCATCCTAAAATCCCCCTAGTGCAGCTTTGAACTCTTCCCAAGCATCCTATCACTGGTTACTAGAGACAAGAAATCAGTACTTCTCTCTCTACTTCCTCTTCTCAGGAAGATATGGTGAGCAACAAGGTTGCCCTTCAGATTCCTTTTGTCCAAACCAGTTTAATCCAGAGTCCTCAGCTGCTCCTCACAGGACATGCCTTCCAGCCCTGTTGCCAGCTTTGTTGCCCTCCTCTGGATAAATTCAAGTACATCCTTCTTAAATTGTGAAGCCCAGAACTGCACACTGTGCTCAAGGTGATGCTGCACCAACCCTGAATACAGGGGGATAATCAACTCTTTTGACCAGCTGGAAATGCTGTGTTTGATGCACCCCAGGATGGGATTTGCCTTCCTGTCTGCCAGGGCACACTGCTGGGTCCTACTGACCTGCTGCCAACCAGCACCCCCAGAACCCTTTCTCCTGGGCTGTTCTCCAGCCACTCCTCTCCCAGTCTATCATTTTGTCTGACCATACTCCATCCCAGGTACAGAATTTAGCATTTGTTCCTGTTAAATTTCAGACCATTGACAATTTCTCAGTGCTCCAATACACCTAGGTTCCTCTCCAAGGCATCTCATCCCTCAAAAGAGGCAACAGCACCTCCCAGTTTAATATTGTCAACAAACTTGCTAGTGGTGCATTCACCTCCTTCGTGCAAATCAACACAACCCTTTCAGCCCTGCCGTTCAGCCAGTTCTTCACCCAATGTACTGTGTACCCAGCCATCTCACGGTTGGACAACTTGTCCAGAAGGATACTGTTAGGGTCAGTATCAAAAATGTTAATAAATCCAGTAAAGCTACATCTGCTTTCTTCCCTTCATCACTAGGGAGGTGACCTTACACTGAAGGATATCAGATTGGTTAAACTGGATTTTCCGTTCGTGAACTCATATTGACTATGCCTGATGATTGAATTCTCCTTTAAACTTCTCTCAGTAGCACCCACTATGATCTACTCCACAATATTTCCAGGTACTGAAGTTAAACAAACAGGTCTGTAGTTTCCTGGAACTTCCCTTATGTCCTTCTTTTAAACTGGGAGAATGTTGGCAAGCTTCTGGTCAGCAGGGACTTTCCCAGACCCCCAAGACTTTTGAGAGCTAAAGTGTCCCTGCTGTAACATTGCTAACTCTTCAAGTACTTTGGCATGAATCACCACAGGCCGTACAGACTACTCTTCTTTTCTGACACAACACTTGCCAGTTTCAACTGTACTTCAACATTTTCAATATTATAAATTTAGCTTCAATTTCTCAGTTAGAAAAAAAACCCCAACCTTTATTCCTCTCCTTCCTGCATAGTCTATTTTCCAAGACCATATCAGATATGCAGGGAGTTGTGGACACATGGATTTTGATTATATTTACTAATAAAATGATACCTGAAACCAGTGGTTACATTGAAGAGCTGATAAGTGGTAACAAAATGGATTTATATTCTGTTACCAGCTACTGGGTAACTGACGTTTAGTAAATTGCTGATCATCATTTAGCCTCAACTTTCCTTTCTGAGAGTTGGATAAAATTATTACTTTCTTTGTAAAATACTATAAGAAAAACTGTATAACTAAACTGTTAGCCTATATCCTATAAATAAATTTTGTTTCCTAAATTCATACTGATATTAAATGTTTATTCATTTATTGTTTTGTTTTTACTCTAATGCAAAAAAAGCATTAAGTTGCTAATTTCCTAAACTCAGTTTGCTTTGCTTTTGCCACAGATTACACTCAATCCTACACAGTTCCTATGGGGAGGCGATGCGTGGCATTCTTAAATATGTTTGAGTAGCAGCACTAGATTCTTCTTGGGCTGGCATCATATTTGGCAGATGATGGGTTGTTTAGGTCCGTTTCGGAGCAGTTCCTGGTTCATTCCACAGAGGTCACTCTCCAGCAACCACCACCAAGACCCTGATAGGTATGATCAAAGGACAGACACTCATATAAATGTGTTACTTTTTGAACAATACACCTAGAGAACTTAGAACTAAAGGAGATTATGAGAATCGTTTTTATTACCTCACCAGCCCACTTTGTGATGTCTTTTCTGAGTAACTGCATTATTTCTATTTGACCACCGACTGACAAGTTGGATAGTGTGTCCACACCTTCATAAAATACGGTAATTAAATGTCTGAATGAATTGTCTCCTTTGCCAGGTTTCATTTCACTTCTTCCTAACATTGCTGTGTTTTTCTCATTTATGATCATTGGAAATTAAATTGAAAATATAAGGTTAAAAAGAGAAATAGTAAATTACACATACAATAAACATCAGGGAATGGACCAGAGGCAATAAATTTAATATAAACAGATGATACAAGTAATCTGATGGCTCAATATGTATGACAATACTTCTCTTAATATGTCAAATACATTCTGGAATGGAAAATCAATCATCTAAAAAAATAATACAGTACCAAATTTCTACAATTATGAGAAGGGTATTAGACCTTTTTTTTTCCTGGAAAATTTGGTCCAGAATTAAGAAAATATCCTTTGTAAAAATTCAAGAAGGATATACATTATTGGACAGGAAAGAAAAACCAACAAATTAAGGTATAACTTGGTGTATTCACAATAAAGAATCAATTCCTTGTTCCCACACAATATAGTATATATAATTATATACAATATATTCATGAGAACAAAATAGAAGGTGGTTAGCCATGTTCTGCAGTTTCTCTCAGACTGAGCATTCAAAGAATGTCACAGTCATTCTACTTACAGTATACAAAATTATTTTTTTCAGAAATTTTTACTTGGTGATTTATCTTCATGTTACTAATAAACCTTGAATCATTCATAAATAATTAGTAGATTAGATCAAGCTCTCCCTCATACAATTACGATTTCCCTCTTTTTATTGGTGTTTTGATCTTATAAACAGGCATCTAGGGGAATTTCAAGCTATGATTGTTTGTTTCTTCAAAGACTAACAGTCATAGTCACGTCTACGCTACATGCCATGACATCAGAAGGCGCAAATTAAGGTACAATAAACTCAATCATCTCGATTTTCAGTTTGAATATCCTAAGTCATGAAACTGACCGTCATGTTGAGATAAGATGAAAAACAGTTTTTCTGCCAAGACAGTTGAGTGTTTAGATAAATTGGCACTACATGAAGGAAAGAGTAATACCAAGAAAAAACTAAAAGCACATGTCACAACACTACTTAAACATTATTGGATTTTACTTTTTTTTAAGAACAACAAGGACTGGGAGCACAGATCACAGCCCGTGATCTCTTTTTTCCACAACAAGGGCTATAACTAGTGCACTATGGAGTAAAACTCACTTTTTCAAGTCCAATAAATCTTAAATTGTTTTCTGCAAAGAAACTGCCTTCAGCAGACTAACTTGATAATGCCACAATAACAGACCAACTCGAGACCACATTTTCAAGAGTTGGGAGATGTGAATGTTGATTCTTAAAAAGAAGAAAACAGTACTTTGGAATCTGTAGTACTAGACAGGTATGTTCAGGGAATGATTCTGCTTCTCCACTCTGGTTTCTTGTTCTGTATTGAATATTTATGCTGCTGTTACTACTCCTAAACATCAAAGTGGGTCTTTCATAGAAAACTAAAATTTCCTGGCAACATGGTATTCTGTCTTATAACTACAGTCATAACTGTGTCATAAGTGTGTTGTTTTGTTTCTAGATTTTTTGATTTTTTTTTTTTTAACGTTGATTCAGTTCAGTGTCTGTGGAGGCATACAATGGACTGGCCAAAGCATATGGTATTATGAAATGCAAATTATAGAAGCCATAGATTTAATAATTGCTTGTGTGGTATATTTGAGTAACTTCATATAGAGTAAAAACAAAAATATATTGTTTAAAATATTTACAAACTCACACAACATGAGGTTTTAAAAATACTACATGTCAATGTCATGGCCTTCTAAACAGAACTCTAAGGTATTGGTTTGAACTGAATATCTGTGATTTTTCCCACTGCAATCACTAAAATGAAGACATGAATTCAACTGGGTAAGTACTGTGAAAGTGGCAAGCAATTAACAAATTGACAAATGAACAAATTGAGAAACAAAACCTGACAAATAAACCAATTGGCAAACTGGAAAACTGACAAATTGGCAAACAGCTTGGTAAGATGGAGACATGCTTGAAGTTTATTAGAAAAGGCAGTTTAGATAGTACAGGTTGGGAAATTTGATTCAAGGTCTTTTCTGGCACTGGGTAGTTTTTCACTGAGATATTAGGAATGAGAAAAGGAGTAAAGTGTAAGACTAGGAATATGGGCTTAGACATTGTAAAATCAAGTTGAGTGAGAATTAAATATTACCTAAGAACTGGTAATCTTTGGACTACAAGCTAATTTATCTTTACTGCACATAGCATTTTGATAAATAAGTGTCCCACACTTCAGAATGCAATATCTAAATAGTAATCTGGATATCATGAGTAGCTCCTATGTGAAGTATGCAATGGTGTTTAGTAAAAGACTGCTTGATAAGAAGAGCTGTTCCACTTCCAGACATCCTTGGGCACAATCCTGAACCCACATGGTAGAGTTTGGAGACAATGTGATTCACATCACCTCTTATTTTAGCTTGCAAATTTTAAGTTGTTTGATTATTTGCTCATGTGGTGGGTTGACCTTGGCTAATGACCAGACACCATCCACCCACTCTCTCACTCCCCCTGTTCAACAAGACAGAGAGAGAAAATGAGATGAACAAGCTCATGGATTGAGATAAGGACAGGGAGATTGCTTACCACTTACAGTTACTGGTAAAAAAATTACTTGACTGGGAGGAAATTAATCTAATTTGTTAAAAAAAAAAAGCAATGTAAGATGGTGACAAATAATGACAACACTAAAACACCTTGCACAGACCCAGACACAGACACACACTTTTCCTAGACTCAATTTTACTCCTTTATTCATGGCTCCCCTACCCTCCTCCCCCTGCTCTAAGCAGTGCAAGAGGGATAGGGAATGGAGGTTGCAATCAGGTGCTAGGAATTCCTCTCTGCTGTTCCTTTCTTCTTACACTATTTATTGCTGAAACACAGGTTCCTTCCCACAGGATACAGTCCTTCTTAAACTTCTCCAAAATGGGCCCTTCCCATGGGCTGCAGTTCTTAAAGAACTGCTCCAGCATGGGTCCTTTTCTATATGGTACCGTCCTTCAGGAACAGTCTGCTGTGGTATGGATCCCCTACAGGCCACAGTTCCTGCCATAAAATCTCCTCCTGCATGGGCTCCTCTCCAAGGGTCATAGCCCTTTCTAAAATTCTGCTCCTGCATGGGCTCTCCATGGGCTACAGCTTCTCTCAGGGCATCTCCACCTGCTGTGGCATGGGGTTCTCCACAGACTGCAGTGTGAATTACTCTGCTCCAGCACAGGCCTCCATGCAAGCGGCCAACCTGTGTTGCTGCAGTCTTTTCCAAAGGCTGCAGAGGCAACTCTGCTCCAGTGCACGGAGCATTTTCTCCTCCTCCTTCTTCACTGACCTTGGTATCTGCAGGGTTGTTTCTTTCACATTCTTCTCACTCCCTCCTCTCACAGCTGCTACACATTGCTTTTTACCCTTTCTCAAGCATGCTCTCACAGAGACACTACCAGCACTTGGCCAGTGGCAGGTTGATTTTGTAGCTGGCTGGAACTCTCTGGCATGAGGGCAGCCACTGGCCTCTTCTCAGAACAACCCCTGCAGCTTCCCCACTACCAAAATCTTACCATGTAAATGCAATACAGTTGAAATTCACTCAGAAATCCTGCCATAGATGGGAATGTAGCACATGACTCCCAAGACAAGTGTTTGCTTGCTCCGGATACTGTATCACACCATAGGCTATGGTGTTTAATGGCATTAGTTATCCTGGCTCTACAAACTTCAGAAAATGTATATCCAGTTAAGCAAACCGAAAAATCTGTCTTGAAAAAGATGTACTTTCTAAGGGAAAAATATAATCTGCAGTTAATACAGATGACCAGGTTCAATTTAATAAGAGACAGAGATTGTTCGAGTAGAATATTGACCAAAATTACCCACGATCATCACTTCATGTACTACTTTTTCCTGTTTAAAAAAATATAATTTCATTTATGCATTTTCAGAAAAAAAAGTAATCATGAACTTTTAACAAGAAAAGAGAATTATAATATAAAATATGCTGAGAAAAAAGTCACCGCAAGCTATGCCATAAAAAAGGAATGGTAGATATTCAGAGGAAGAAAGTATACCTAAAAGTTATCCTTTCTCTGCCACAACCTTCATAGAACAGTAAACTAGAAAAAAAAAAGAAACACATCAGAAGAATATAGATCTTATTTATTTGGAAACAAAAACAAATTATTTGTTCTTGAAATAAGGGAAGAGACTCTTGTTATCACCTCCTGCTGGTGTCACAGTGGCACAAAAGGAAGCAAAAGAAAGAACTGTGTAGCTCAGCACGTAAGGTGACCTCCAGGGCAGTTCTGGGAGATACAGCAGATCTGGACTCATACTTACTAAAGTCTGATGTATGTTTGGGCAACTGTAGTAGTTTCTGTGTAGAACACATTGAAAAATCATGTAGCAAGACTCAGGAATATTTTGAAATAGAAAATGCAAAAAGAAAAAAAAATACATTGATATTAAAAAAAATTTCTGAAAACACAACTCTCAAACACTACTTCCAGTTTCATGGTTTTTCATGCCTTGATAAAAATTCTCTAAACTGTATGGAAATGGGGATACCTACAGTCCTGCACAGTAACAAAATACTTTACTTTCAGGGGTCATTCTCCTGCTCTTAAGCCTTCTGTTGAAAGCATTAGGAAACCATTGCAATAAGACTCTTGCAAAAGCAGAAGCAAAGGTGCTGAGTGAGGAGATGTTTTAGCTTGCTGGTAAGAAAAGCTGATCATAATGGATAAATCCAGTTGACAGAGCAAGGTAAACTCTGTGAATGCTTTTCCTTCATTGCCTCTGCAAGGGAGCTTATATTTAGGTCCCAAAGGCACTAATGGGTTTTAATGCTACTGAGTAGCCTCTCCTCAGAACCACAGGCCCACAGGCCCAGGAGCCCCATTCCATCTAGGTCTGTGAGTGCATGCAGGAGATAGGCTATGGACTTAGCAGCTTTCAGCTCCATCTGCATTGCAGCTGGGCCTGGGCCTGGACCTCTGCACCACTGGTCCTGACCCTGTATCTGAGCCTGGCCATCCTGGTGCTATGTCTGACACTGGGTACCCTCTCTGGTACTGTGCTGACTCCCACCCAGGGCAGGAGGCTTCACCTCAAATCCTGTGTTCAGTTTTGGGTCCTCCTCTACAAGAAAGACATTGAGGTACTGGAGCATGTCCGGAGAAAACAACATAGCTGGTGAAGGATCTGGAACACAAGACCTGTTGAGGAGCAGCTGAGGGAGCTGTTGGGCCACGCTGCCGTAATGACTATGAGCCTGAGGCTACTGTGCTGTGTCTAAACTAAAGAAACCTTAATTGCTTCTCTACTTCACAATAAGTATGTATTGTGCCATGACCTTTGCACGCAGCATCCTTCTTCCAGCATAGAAACATGGGGAAAAGTGGAAGCAGAAGTCAAAAGGACATAAGATGAATTTTAACCATTTTCCATTTTGGTAGCTATCTTTCAATGAAAGCCTAGTAAGTAACAAAGAGCAGATTCGTGGCTTATCTGGGTCAACAAAATTGTGTTAGATATAAATGATCAGAAAGTTCTACACAATAAAAAGATAGGGACAGACTCTAATAGTATATAGTTGCCTTCAACACAGTTTTAAAGGTATGGCTATAACATATAAACCTGATGAGAGCTAAAGAAGAATCCCACCTATAAAACAGTCTGGGAAAAGAGTATTTCAGGTTTGCTTTAATGAGTTATGTCTGTATCAACTATGAAATCTGCCTTGGCATTGCTATCCCATCTCTCTCTTCAAAAGCACACATATTTGAAATAAATTTAGACTAGAATAAAATACACTGTCTTCCTGTCAAGCACTTTTTCTCCCAATAAGAAAGTAACATAATTGTGAAGTATAAATGTTCAGATAGCTCAAAAAGTATGACAGCTGAGACAGGGAGGGAAAAAGTATGATTATTGTTTCATTATTGCACAACAGAGTGCTGAAAACTGGGATTTAGTCTCTGTATAAGTGTCTTATTGCAATATTTGAGTATTTTAGACTCATTCTTGTTTACAACATATTATCCTAAATAAATGTTCATCCTGAGAGCAAGAAACTTATTTTAATTGCTCCAGCAGGTATTCAAATTAATTATTTTAAAGTAAATGAAATAATTTTAGTTATTCCTTATCTAATAGAAGCATCATTCTTCCCTAAGAAACAAGGCATAGATAAAGAAAAATTATTATATAAAAAAAGGGTATTTTATTCTTAAAGACACCTAGAGAATAAGCTTCTATAAATGTTTACCATAGCATTGTCATAACACAAACCATAACCATATTGAAAAATTAACCACCAGCTTATACACTTATTGGAATAGAGATATCCCCCTTTCCTGTTTTTTCAAAATAGTTTCACCCAGCAGGGAGAAAACCATCAAATTTAGTGAGCTAACAACAGTGGAAACAAGAGTATGTTGACAGAATAGTAACCTGCATTTTGTTTTGGTACAGAATCTTCATACTTTTTTCATTCCCCATCAACTTTATAAACATTTCTTCAAGAAGTGAAATAACTGGAATTTTTCGTTCACTTCAGTGGGAGATGGACGTTTTTGGTTGCAGTCATATCAAGAATTAAGTAGAACACTTTACCTTTCAACCAGATTGTTTCTCTGGGAGATGCCCTAATTAAGCAAATATTCCAATGAACTGGAGCATTTAAATGGAGATGGAATCACTTCATCCTTTATAGAGTATAAGAGTTACAGATGCAATACAGAAATAATGTCAAAGAAACTGTTTAATTTTCTAGATTAATACAATAGCTTTATTATCTTGTTCAATTATCTTTTAATAGTTAGTTGGTTCAGAACTGAATATGCATTCCTGAGAGAAACTTGCGTATTTTCAATTGTTTGCTTGACTGTAAGACTATGCTATTTGCCCTTTCTGCTAACTTTTTTGTGTTAACTGCCAAGCAGTTATTGATGACTTTTTTGAAGTCACCATTGCAAGAACTGTAATTAATTGCTCTTTTGCAAAGTTGTATGTCAACTTAAAGATCTCCAGCTATAAAGACTGTTTAAATCTATCATTGTTAACATCCTAGGTTGCCTAAGAATCATGCCCTCTGTGCATTTTTGCCCTCTGTCCTTTAACTTATGGGCTTTCATTATTGTCAAAAACCATAGGAAAATACATTTTGAAAAATCAGCCTTGATAACTCCTGCTGATAAAAAGAGATGAACAAGTCACAGAAGAAAAGCATGTGGAAACCTCAATTTGCATTATCGACTGCCACTATCTCAGAAGATTCACTTCAAAGGGACCAAGAGCTTTTTTCCTGATAGCAATATGTAAATGAGCAGAGTATTGAGGTTGTGCACTGGTTTCACACAGTCAGATGTCATTTTACTGGATCTCAGGAAGAGCAGACATGTACAAGTTGTCCTTTTCATCTATATACAGTATTTGAGGATTAATAATTAAAGTGACTCTAGATCTTGCCAATGGCTATTATTACACCTACAAGATTTTCCTTGTGATATGCTTCATCAAGAGGAAGAGTGCTAGATTTTATTATCACTTTCTTCTAGAGCATCTCTGATTTAAGAAATAAACAAAACCAAATAAGAAAGACCTTCAAAACTCTATCAGAAAGGGGACATGAAAGTACTTTGAGAAATTACTGCTTTTGTTACTTCAGTGATAACTCAAGGAAGAAACTATAGAAAAATCATAGAATAAAGCCTTTCTATTTTCCCACATTACTGTTGACTACTCTGAAAGAAAAAAGGATGTCAAGATGAAAGAGGCTGGGGCAGGGAAGCAAACAGAACGAGCAGAATCATTTTAAGGATGAAGGGAAAGAAGTTTGGTCTGTTAGATTTCTGGTTTGAATGAGTAGCAAACTGTCATTCATATTGGCAGAAGCTGATTGTTATGATGTTGATCCCATCCTTGGTGGCCTATGTACAATAGCCTCTCTTGTGTTAATGAAAAAAAATTCTCTCTTTTGTCTCTCTTAAAAGAATATGATTCACATGTTTTCTCATGGCTATGAATGGTGGATGAAAGAAGAGAGAAAAGTGACGGGAGTATAACAGAAGAAAAGGCTTTTAGAATTGCTGCAAATTTCCTGGCTCTTGAGAAACTGTAGGACCAAATATTGTAACTGGACATAGTGTCTGGCCACAGGCATATGATTAGAAAACACTGTTTCCATACATTAGGAGTCACAACCCTGTGTGTTTCTGGCTCTTATACATCCTGTCCATTCACACCTGGCATACTTTAATCCTAAACTGTCAGAACATAGCCTAGAAGACAAGCTCTTTATGCCAGCCTGATATGCCAGTCCACAGTAGCTGGTATGCACTGGTTGTACTCCAGTAGCCCATCTTCTAATTCTGTTTACTGTGAAAGAAATCCTACTTATATCTTTTGAAGTTGTTTCTTGCTTTGAGCCTGGTAAGGGAGGTTGGGAAATTCACTTCAAAAATGCATCTAAATCACTAAATTCTAACAAGTTAAAAACTAAAATTGTAGTTAGTATTCTAAGTTTTACTGCCTTAAAAAAAGTACTTCTCAGACTGAAGAACTGATCAACTGCAGAACTGTCTGCATCTCATCATGTAGGTCTGCAATGAATAGGGGTAGGATTTATTCTAGCTGAGCTTCCTATACCTATATATATATAAATCCATTCTCTCTTTGGACATTTGTATCCTGCTTGAGTTGCTTTCATCTGGGACACTGAATAATGTTTATTAGGACTCCACTGTATTTATGCCTAATAGTGGATACAGCTTGATCCCCAGTTGCAAAATGATGTGAAACAAATACTGCTTCCTGAGACACCCAAATAAGGGCTTGATTTCAAACATCTCAGGTTAACCTGCAACAACATTTGATTTCAATTCATGCTTTGTTCTGAACAGATGCTGTGTTCTATTCCCCCAAATTAACCTCTGTTATCACACATAGCACCAGCTAAATTTACAGAAGAAGTCTATTCCATGTATATAATTAATTTTTTTTTACAAAATTAGAATGACTCTTACCACAAGCAGTAGTAAAGACCTACAGTGCTTCTTTACTTGGTCCAGTGACTTAACTAGCTTTGAGGGAAATTGCTACTTGAGTCCTGGGGGCTCGGATTTCCAAGGAAAAATCGTCCCTCCTTCTGTGTTTTAGAGAACTTCTCTAACCTGTTTTTATTTTTAACCTGGTTGATTCAGTTAAATGTAGAAGATAGGACATTTTGTCTCCCAGAAGGCTTTTTTGACACATGGTCCTTTTATTTATGTATTTCATTTAGTACATTCTTCAGAGGCTAACTGGGCTTGCCATTCACCTTTTCAAGAGTAACACAGCATTTTTATACATAATATAACATAGAGAAAGTATTTATTTTGCATACATATGATAAGGCTAACAGGCTGTTGTGTGACATGACACTTTTGGCAGCAGGACCATCTTCCCATTTACTCTTCCTCTCACTACCACCCTTTTCAGTTCATTACTTTTTATATTGTGTTTGCTTTAGGGTAGAAACCAAAACAGAACAGAACACAAACAACCCTGCCCCCTATCAAACTGTAACAAAATTATTTTTCTGGCTGTCTAAATTTTCCACAGTTTGCTGTCTACCTTTTTCTGAACAACAATTTAAAAAAGTTTTCCTGTGCATTTTTTCTACCCCATCTCCAAATTAAGAAAGTTGGAATTCCTGCTGTGATTTGTGCACTGTGATTCAGTTCTGCAAAAAAACCAACTCTGTAGTAAAAACAAAATAAAACTCCGTTATCAATACAAAGTATATTGAATAAAAAGATGATTTTTTAAATTAGAAATAAAAAAGAAGATAAGGTTTATAGAAACTGGATGTGGAAGTAGAGGGGTCAAGTCCCATGTACATAGAGTTGATAAAGTCTCATCAGTTTATAAATATGAATATATATTATAACGACAATAGAGTCTACGACTTCCTTAAAATCTGGTGATGTACTTAAATGAAAACACCACCTATACTTATGAGTATATGAATAAATATAAACTTAATTTTCAAAAGACACTCCTATATCTATTAAGCAGAGTAAAAAAAATTGCTGAATGTGCTAGATGTTGTGAGCTCTCCAATTTTTAAACTTGTATTGACACTAAACCATGATCATTCCTTAAGATTTCCTGTAGTCACTTATCTTTAGAGTGAATAAAATGCTATTAATTGCATTTATATGCTTTAAATTAAGTACATATGATACTTTTTACTGATGGTTTGCCAGCCAATTTATATTCTAATGAATAAAATCCCAAAGATTTTACATATAGTGGAGAATTAATGTGGTCAATATACAAATATATATATATGGTCTGAGACATTGCATAATTATGCTGTAAGAGACACAGAGTGAATTAAAAAAATCTTTAAAATTAAATAAATTAAAATTCTAGGAAATCCAATGTTACTTGGTATATTTCACACCACAAAAGGTTTACTTTTATTTGGCTTTACTTGACCATTTAAATGGAGGGTCACCGCGTGACAAAACAACAAGCACTTTGAAAAATGGGCACATATTTTCAGGCAGTTGCACTATGCCATAGCATAGCTTGTTCTTTGTTACATAATTTTGTTATGTAACTCATAAGACAAGTTTTGTGATAAACTTAATATCGAAGTCAATGATTCAAAAGCATGCTTATAGTATCCAAAATGGTGCAGCTTCAAGGCTGCTATACAAGCTGCTGCGACATTAAAAATGGATGGTATCATAAACTGTTGGATGTCTTAGATAATATTTGCTGTGTAAAGGAAAACACTGTTTAAACACCAATTGCCTGTGAAGAAAAGCAATGCTGTGTTGCAAAATGTCTGAATCCCATATTTGCTATGAACAGATGTTAACAGGAACAGTCATTATATTAAGCTGCATTAATTAAATATTGACAGAACAACCTTAGTAGATGAATTTATTAAAACAGCGTGGGGGCTGATTAGCAATTAGTAGATTGATGTATTCATGATTATTTGCACGTGACAGCAAACAATCAGACTGTAGAGAGAATATTTTCCATATTATAATCTGTTATCCTTTCCTGCCATTTGAACCAGGAAGTTTCCCACTGGATTAACAAACAGATTTAATGACTCCCTTAAATTGTTCACAAGTTTGTATTAATTCTTACAACATTCTGTTACCACCGATTCTGTTAACAACTTTCCCAACAAACAAAAAAACTCCCACTTGTAATGCAGTCACATGTAACAGTCCTAAATTATATGCTGGAGCTTCTTTTCCACCTACAAAACAGGTAGAAAAGTTAGTCTAAGCAAACTAATGTTCTTTTATTACAGGAAAATGTTGTTCCCTTAGTCTAAGAAAATTAGCATATCCCTGCAGTTCTTCTTCTTTTTAATAACTTTAACCTTTCACCATAAGGTTGAGAAGTTCCTGAATGGTGCTGACTGATTCTAATCAAAATAATTGAATATTAGATGTTGCATTGATTTAAAGGAGGTAGGTAGTCTTAGCTCATTATTTCTTTCAAATAAATGGTTTCTTTCATTTAGAATGTTTTTGGAAGGTGAAAAATTATCTACTGTTAGTTTAAATTTATCTTTATGACTTCCAAATGTAACAGATTGAATTATTACATATTAGGTCATAGAAACGTACCGTATAAGCCTGTGATTATATTTTTAAGCAAAACTTTTAAATACCCTTCTTTATTGCTATATTCATGCATATGCACAATAAAGCTCACATCTTCATTATCTTCCACAAGTGCCTGTTCAGTGGCAAGCAAAACAGTCAATGCCTACTGTCAGTGTGCTCCTAAAAATGCCAATCCACAGTCTAGTGCTGTCTACTACAGTCTTCCTATGGTGGCTGACAAAGTCAAAAGAAAGGTTGATTGGTGTCATGCCAACAAGCGCCCCACATCCACTCCCGCTGTAATGGGGGAGCAAATTAGAAGGGTTCTAGTGAAAAAACTTTTCTGTTGAGATAATAACAGTTTAAACGGGAAAGCAAAAGCATTGCACACAAGCAAAGCAAAACTAGGAATTAAATCATCATTTTCTATGATCAGGCAGCTGTCCTCAGGAAAGTATGGCTCCATTATATATCGTGGTTACTCAGGAAGACAAACATCTCCACTCCAATCACTGGCTCTTTCCTTCTTCTTCTCCTCCCATCTTTATAGGCTGAGTGTGATGCCACATGCTCTGGAATGTCCCTTGGGTCAGTAGGGGTCAGCTGTCCCAGCTGTGTCCCTTCTCAACTCCTTCTGCACCCCCAGTCTCCTCACTGGTGGGATGGGGTGAGAAGCAGAAAAGGCCTTGACTCTATGCAAGCCCTGCTCAGCAGTAAAGAAAACATCTCTGTTATCAACACTTGCCAGCACAAATACAAAACACAGCCCCATACTAGCTACCCCATACTATCAGGAAAACTAACTCTACCCCAGCCNTCCACTCCAATCACTGGCTCTTTCCTTCTTCTTCTCCTCCCATCTTTATAGGCTGAGTGTGATGCCACATGCTCTGGAATGTCCCTTGGGTCAGTAGGGGTCAGCTGTCCCAGCTGTGTCCCTTCTCAACTCCTTCTGCACCCCCAGTCTCCTCACTGGTGGGATGGGGTGAGAAGCAGAAAAGGCCTTGACTCTATGCAAGCCCTGCTCAGCAGTAAAGAAAACATATCTGTTATCAACACTTGCCAGCACAAATACAAAACACAGCCCCATACTAGCTACCCCATACTATCAGGAAAACTAACTCTACCCCAGCCAAAATTAGAAGAGTGCTCAAAAGCATTTGGTAGAGAGAAACTTCTCATTTAATTTCTTCTTGCGGAACTTTAGCTAGAGCACACTAAAACTTCTACTGAACTGAAATGCTGTGTTACAACTGGACACAATTAAGGGGCTCGGTAAAATCTTGTGCTATTGCTACAAACGGAATTGTTAATGTAGTTGCATTGTTATTAGTTCAAACAAGGCACTTCAGAGAAGCTCCTTTCCCATACCCTATTAATCATTATTCAAAACAGCTACTTCAGGAAGATTTATGAGAGTCAGGAATAACCAAATGTTTCTCTGGACCTTATACAGTAGTGCAGTGTTATAACAGTGGAGCTGTGAGACCATCCTTCCATGTCAAGGCCTTGTACAAACCCTACTTAATTTGAATAGATTTTCTAGGTTTTCTTTTAGTTTTTTGACTGCTTAAATATGACGAGACGAATTGTCAGTTTCTGACTTAATTTTTTTTTTTTGAGGTAGCTGTTCTATGAAAATGAACAAGTCAGAAGGTTAGCCATGAAAAGGTCTTTAAATATCATATTTAATATGTGTGTGTGTGTTTTTCTGGAAGTGATGATTTCATAAATGTCAATAAAGTATTTAATAGTTATACTAGATGATCCTAAGATTTAGACAATGACCACTGATTGGAACCAAAACATTATAATAAGTTACAAGGACTTCAAAGTCTCATTTGAGATACAGGAATTCTGAAGAGTCAGTACCTAAAAATTGGCACACCGGATTTCACAAGAATGAGGTTAAAAGCAATTTCTAATATATTTCCTGATATCTACTTCAGGCTACAGGGCATAGCCATCGACTTGGGATCAGCAAACAAGGCAGGCTTTCAAGGAGAAGAGAAGAATCCAATGTTTTCTGATAAAATACAGTCAAAGGAGGAGATTTTCTGCTTGCATAATAATATTTTTTTATGCACACATTTAGACAGAAGCCACTTCACTGCAGGCTCTACCCTGCTAAAGTAAATGCAAATCCATTTCTCAAATCCCAACAGTACCTGCCTGCCTGCGTTGGCACTTCCCTTATTCATGTCCTGCCCAATTAGAAAAGAGTTCAGGACATACTGGTTTGGAGAGCAAGTTCCAGACTGAACCTGTGTCACCAGCAATGCCACTTGGTCACTTCTAGAAGACAGAGACCTGGCTTTTATGCTCCAATGTCTTAATATTAATTAACTGGTAGGGGGCTTGATTAAATATAAATTATGCTTGATTCACAGAATAGATGCACTTTAATAAAGTGAACATTAGAGAGAAATTTTGCTTAGATCCTTGAATGGCAGAGCTATACAGAGATTTCTTTAAATTTCAGGAGGCATATTTTTTTCTGTAAGTCTTTACGGCAGAGCTTTTGTTCTGCTACATCAGAGCCAAGCATTTCATTTCAATCTCTGTCTGAAATCATCTTCTGCAAGTACTTACTTAATCTCTGAGATTAGATTCTTACCTTTAACAGGTCGCAGAGGAACTATGAAAACTGCAGGCATAATAAAAAGTTAGCAAAATTTCCAGGGGTGGAGCTCTTGGTCTTTCTACTTAAACATTTCCACGTCTTTATGCTTCTGGAAGTTTTGAATTCCACTAGACTAATGAGTATTACATGAAGGAAAAAAAAAGAAGAAACTTGCTTCATTCTGGTTTTGCTTTTCAATAACTGTGTGAAGGCTGCAATTCTCTGTGTTTCTGTGAAATTATCTGTCATAGTGAAAGAAATTAAAGTAAGATTGTAACTCAGCACCAGTAAATACAGATGTGTAATTTTAGTATTTCCAAGTAGCAGTGCAAATTTATTTAAGCCTACACAGGATTAAACACTATTCTCTAGAGGAAACATTGTCTCACAGGTGCATACCAAGAAAACAGATAAGAATTGACATGATTTAATTTTAAATTATAATTTAAAAAAATCATTGAATACATAGGCTGATCTGGTGAGTATTGATGTAGTTCCCCCACCAGAAAAAAAGAACATAATTTGATTTGGTAAGTTTTCAGTGATGATAATTTTAGGGTTCTTTAAATGAACAATCGTATGGGGTTTTAGACAAACAACTGACTTTCAAAATTCTGATTTTAAATGGAACAGTAATATAATTCCATTCTTGCATAAAATTTAAAATGATAAATACTGTAGAAAAATATATGTAGCTCCTAACTATGAATATGATCCAGCACTCAGTACAATAGAGTTTCATTTTTCCTTTTATTATCTACTTTTAAGGAGGTAATTTGTCTTCTGCTTTATACTGGTTCTACTTAGGCAAGCCTCTGATTCATTTAAGTAAGATTTTTGCTAAAGAGCTCTTAAGTTCAGCAATTGGCAGAAAGATGTAAGAAAAGTTTGCAAATATTTGTGGTTTGGGAATTTTTCTTTGGAGTTTGCTTTGTGTTGTTTTCAGGTTTCTTTTGTTTTATTGTGGTGCTTGTTTGGGTTTTTCTTAACTCAGTAAAATATTAATAGCATGACTTTAAGTCATCTGTCAATCCCAAAAGTCAGTACATCAATTGTTCCGTGGTATACATGTTCAGAGAATTTATTTTCGTATTATAGGTTCTCATCTTGAATTGACACTGCATAACACTCTTCACCATCAGTGCCAAAATCCATAGCTGTAACCATACCATCATGTTTTGCAAAGCACATAGTCTATTTTCACTCATAAGTTCAAGTGTGCAAACCTACTCATAGGGTGAAATGTAAAACTCTGCAGAATTTTTTTTTTTAAATCTGGCAAAACTTAGGAATCCCCTCTCATTTTTCCCTATTAAACTATATCTTACAACTTAACGAAGGGCTTATTTCTAATACATAATTGTGGAAAACGTTGGAAGAAAAATTCTATAAACTTCAGTTACATTCTACAAGTGATTTTTGTAGGGTAAAAATATCACTCATCCCATGAAGTCCATTTTCAGAAGCATGCACCAAACCCCAACATGAATGGATCTGCTAAGTGGTACTTTGATATTGTCAGGCATGCTTTCCTCCATTATACAAGTCTTTTTTCAGTACAAAACAGTCTAACTATGAGCAGCCTGAGATAAATGTTTGCTGCAGGTGCATAAGCCATCTGTGATGCACTCATCTCATTCAAGAACAATAGCTATTACCAAGTTCCACAGCCTGTGAAATATGTTATATAAAAGAGCCACTAATGCTGGGGAAGCTTCTAGGAATTTAGCAGCTGATATATTAAATATTCTTTTGGAATAAATTTAAAACCTGTTCAGGAAAACTGTAGAAGCAAAAGAAAGCCAAGATTTAAAACAGTAGAAAGCTGAAGCTGATATAGTAATATCTAGCTAGAGGTTAAAACAGCTACTGGTTCTTATCTGGGATATCACTACAATTTCACAGCTGCACATTGCAGTCTGGAATCTTATGACATCAAAATTCATTATGTGAAAGAAGACTGCTATTACTGTAATAATTAATTGCAGTGGCATGCTAATTCCCGTGTTGAAAGCATCTTAGATGTAATGAATACACAAAATAACTGTGTTTCTATTGCTTCTGCCAGTAAGACAGTGGCCATCTGAAATCAGAGTACAAATTAGAAGTAGGGCAGCTCAAACGTAAAAGCTGAACAACTATTTTTGTTAATGGAATGTAACAGAGTTCTAAACATGGGAGGCAATGTGTCTAAATCTGAAATGGTCAGATGTTGAACAATGCAAAACCTGTATCTTCTAAAATTATAATTATTTCAGTCTATGCCATCAAATGGAAACTGCAAGCTACTTTCAGAGTAAACTCACCAGAAGAATGTAGGTAGATCAAGAAAGAGTCAAGCTGCCAAGAAAAACTTCCCTCCTTCCAGAATTAAATTGAAAAAGAAAATATAGCTGTTTATATTTTGATAACACCAGTATATATCCATTTATAATCTGAAGTTACTGATTGCCCAGCATTAAATTCAATTTTGAATAGAAAGGTTGCAAAAGCTGTTTATGCATTCCTTCAAAAATGTTTTGAGTAGTATCTTTTAAAAAGGTAAAAGAACATCTACATTCTCGATCATTCACCCAACAATGATTTTGGTGGAAATTTTTGTTTGCAAAAATCTTATTGCTCTACCTTTTCTTTAAACCACTGTTCCCAGTGCAGCAATCATGACTTCGCTAATGACTGATTTCAAGTGTACTAATGTACAAACAGAAGGATTTAAGCAAAACTGTGGACATTACTAGTGGAAATTTTAATTATTTACATTTTTGAAATACACAATTTTTTCACTTTATAAAGTGGAGAAAAACGTTTAAGCATCAGAGTTTCTTTCACTTATAAATGAAATTTATACACTATTGTCTGAAGATATTTGTTTGAAAATTCACCATTAGTTTTCCAGACATAAGCCAGTTGTTTTAGAACTCTATCATCAAATTTAGTCATTTTTTGTTGATCAAGAGATGTCCAGCTTCAGTAGTTGCTGTTCAATATGTTCCTGATTACTGCCACATTGAAATCTAATCCAAAGTCCTTATAACATATACACACATATATATGTATTATCTGTCTTTTCCTCAGCTTTTCCAGCAGAAAAGAAATACTTATTGAATGATATTATTGTATTCTCTTGCCTAGTCCTGTCTGGTAATTAGCCATTGGCACTGATTTATTTAAAAGTCTAACTATCATCTCTTACTCTGCTGACCATAGAGTTGTCTATATTTTTTGTTCCGTATGAGCTTTCTGAAATTTTCATCTAAGTTTATACTAAGTATTGCCAGTTTTCTCTTCATTGAAGTTTATTGGTTTTATTTTTCTTTGCTTATAGAAAAAGTAGATTTATACCATAAAAAAAAAAATTAAGCTTTTGGGGTATCTATTAAAATCTTTTAAGCAGCTCCCAAATATTAATTGTATTGGTGGTTTTTGTCTTCTTTCTCAGTTTGACTGGCTTATAATTTTTTTTGTCTTTGTGAAACTGTCACAATATCCTAGAGGATAAAGCAAACAAACTGGTGCACTTTCCCCAGAGTATAAAACAGGCATATATTATTGCTTGGGACTTCAGGCTCTTTGCAAAGGTAGACAAGTTACAGCCACTTGGAACTAATGAACAACTTACTTATAGTTCTGCGATCTGCATCCCTATGTTTCTTGGAATTAAGTTAGTGGTAAAATTCAAGTCACAGAGTATGCAGATCCTTGATTATCCTTAGATGTAGCAATTGTTTGATGTAAGCATTTACAAATGACAAAGAACAGCTTTGAACCAGTAACCCCAGGTTTTTACCATAGACTGAAGTTCCTCCTGGCTTTTTTACTGTACTTCAAGAGTATTTAATGAGCACATCTCTTTCCTAATGTGATGCTGTGGTCTTTAGCACACACCTCCTTTAGTACAGCTTGAGTTTTATCCACTAGAGTACCAGTCTGCAAGTGTCCAAGAATATTTGGAACTGAGTTTTTATCGAAGTGAGGATACACTAGACTAGACTAGACTAGACCAGACCAGAATCATTAAGGTTGGTGAAGACCTCTAAAATCATCAAGTCCAACTGTTAAAAAGTTAAAGACTTCTATTTATTTAATTTCTCATTTTGTTGCTTTAAGCTTTCCTAAGTGATTTCTAATTTGTGATTTTGATATTCTAATTATGATTCTATCTACTACTTCTCGGTAATATCAGCACAATTGAATTTATGCTCATAAATGAGGAATTTATGAGCTCAAATTCTCACTGTTTAGAAGCCAGACTTTTGGCAGATATATACAGGAGATTAACTACTGTATTATTTTCATGTGTAATAGAGACATAGTGAATTTCTCCTTGACATTTTGATTCAGTGCTAAATGAGTTACTATTTTTTCTCTTTTATGTTTAGTTTAGTGCCATGTTGACTCAGTCAACTGGGTGGTCATCTTGAAGGTTTTCCCCTTTTCACTCCAATAAAGCTTATTCAAACTTATATGCCTCTCTCTTAAAATAAAATGTGGGTCATTTACCAAAGTTTTCAGTCTTATTCTATTGACTGATATGTGTTTGCTATCAGTCTTCACAGAGTGAAGATTTCAGGACACTGCTTCCAAGTGAAGAGGAAAACTCATTTGTTAATTTCAATAAGTTTTGATTTCTTTTGCATACATCTGTAGAGAAGTCCTCACTGCACCATCACATGTTCCTTTATAGTATTACAAAGAATTAAAGACAAGATGTAGCTTATTTAATGCAAAAGGAGAACATTTTTAGGATTCCATGGTCAGCTCCAGATTTTAAATAACAGAAATGCAAGATGTATTTATCCTCTGTTCCCTTGATCAAAATTTCAGTTTAGAGCAGTTTAGAGCAGAGTTGCCAGCAAAGATGGAAACATCTGTTATCTGTTCAGGGATCACTTATGTTTTATAGAAGCAATCTCAGTGATATTCATTACTTAGTTTGTAACTATCATCAACTTTATTGTTTGTATGTACAGGTTGGATGTGAATCAATGTAATCAGCCTAGTTATTACTGAAATCCAGGGTACAGTCTTCTCAAGACATTACTTTTCACCTTTGGATCAATGTCGAGTTCTATAGGACTAAATCCAGGAAGCTGCATGACCCCCCATACTAATCTGTGGGATCATGACAGTGAGTGTGACAAGACATACCTTTACAGACCTTTCTGAGTGAGAAACAGCTTTCAACAATTATGATGCTTCAGTGAAATTCTTCCATTTAAAAGGAAGAGATCACTTGTCACTTCCTGTTCTATTTATGCTGCATTTATTTCTAATATCTCAAAACTTAGAAAAGCAGAGATTTGGTTTTGTAGCTGTATGGGCTTTTTCTCACTTTTTCTTTCTGTTCCCTGTTTTCCCCCTACACTCCTGAGTTTTACTTGAATACCTTCTGAGAAGTTAGGAAACTGAAATATTTGTTCAAGATCTCTTTGTAGGTAAAGCTCCTTTGTTAACTTTGATATCAAAAGATAAAAATCTTATGTCCAACCTGTAAATGAACTCATGCACCTTATTTAAAACTGTGATCTGAAAATTCCATTCCAGGTTCTGAGGCCAAATGAGACTATAATTTTGTAGGCATTGCTGATTTTTTTTTCATTTGTTTCTGTAAGCATATAAAGTTACATCTTTTTCACATCCACTATTAACAAAATCTTGAATATTCTGAGGAGCTCTACACTCAGTTCATGGCCAAGAAACATACTAAAATCTTCCTCAGTTCCAAAAGGCTTGTTACACATAGAATACTGTGCAAACACCTATACCATCACTATCTGTAGTACACCACAAATGTTAATGGGATACCATTCTAATTTAACTTTCCATGCAAACTACAGGGAATCTAAGAAATAAAATAAGGGGTTTGGATCTCATTAAGGTGTTTTATTCCTTATATCTTCTATTAAATCTGACACTTAGAAGTCAGGAGTGCTAAGAAATGTATTTTGAAAATCTCTCAGATTGTAAAAGTCTGAATACATGCTAAGTTGAAATAAGGTGACTTCAGTTTCAAGAAAACTGAAATGAAAGTAGAATGATATTGTTCCAAAAAGAGTTACGTTTGAGTGCCATTATTTTCTCTACTTGATTTCTGTTGTACCATTTAAGCTGTTTAAGGCAACACATTACTTTATTTACAGTGTCTCACTACAATATTTATTGTTCTAATCAAATCAGCAGCTGGTTTTCTTAAATGGAGATTCAGTACTGGCTCCTTCATGAACAGCACTGAATTTCCTTAAATTTAAATATAGTTCTCAAGACAATATGTTCATCAGAAAAAAAAAAAAAAGAAAAGAACCAAAAAAACATTCTGTTCATTCTGTTTCCATTTTAAGAGATACGTTTGGTGCATGTTAATGTTGAGCTCTGTAATGTTTTCCCTTGAAATACTGCATAGACTGTATTTTGCTAGAATATATGTCATAATGTTTTCTGATATTTTCAGACGAGCTAAAGTGTATATCTGTTCTTAATCTATTCCCTCTGCTGAGGCAATGTGCATCTTCAGCAGCATATTTAACCAAATAGATTTTTTTTCCTTAGCAGATCAAACTGAGTTCTGCTGCAGGCACAGAACTTCCTATTTAAATGACAAATGTCTCTGCTTGCAGATTTGAAAACTCACTTATTGACTCTTTCATCTTGTGTAAACAAATAATCAGCCCATCACCAGTATGGTGGGGAAAGTGGAAGAAGTAAAGAGAAAAGGAATTTTTGGGAGTACTGCCAAATATTGCATTACTTGGAATAAAAACCAACTTGATTGCTGTTAATATTGCCATTATACACAAATAGTAGACAGCAATGCTGAGAAAGAACAAAGGAAAAATCTACGAAATTGCTGTAATATCACATACTTCTTCCCACTTAGAAGGCAGTGAGGTTTTGTTTTTGTTTTGTTTTGGTTTTTTTCCTAAAATGACAGTAGAGAAGTCCATATTTTTAACAAAATATTTCAAGCTTCTTTTACAATTAAATTCCGAGAATGCTATTTATTTAAGAAACTTTCAATTTAATCTTCAAGTGTTCAAAGAGTTTAAATGTAACATCATCTAGTTATCCTTTGAAAAGTTTGAAGTTAACCTGTTTCTAAATGTCGTTTCATTGTTTTGGGTTTTTTTTAGAAAAAACATATATATGCATCTCATATATATAAAGGTAAAGGTATAAAGGATGTAAGGGATCTCATATGCTTTGCTGCTCCTGTTATTTTGTTTGCTTTCTCAGCAAACTGTTACGAGAAAAATTAGAAATCAATGGCTCCTAAAGATAACGATATCTGAGTGGTGTTTTTTTCACGTAATGATGCTTTGAATGTGTTATTGCTGAACAGATTCACAGGGTAAATTAAAGCAGTGGAGTTGCTCAAGAGATAAGGTGCTAGCCACTATCGGTAAGGCAGTCTTGGAGTGAGGTAAATCCATAAGGAAGAAAACATATGCTGCAGGATTTAGGCCTAGACTGCAGCTGCTATGCTTACAAAAAACACCTGCCTATATTGAAGAAAAAGCATTTCTATGTTAGATACTTGGAATGGCATCGGTAAATATTGATTTTAGATCTAGACAAGTAAGATACTCCTCCTCAAAGTAGGATTTGTTTTCTTACGAATGTTTTATGGCCCCCCTAAATTAAAACAGGACACTTCATGAAAGCGGATAGAAGTGACATGTTACGCCAAAATCTCTGAGAACTGCATTCAGTGAAATTGCTGTTCTGGATTCAGCCATTCCAGCTGTACAAAACAGTACAGATTTGCAGTTATAGATGATCTTTGTGCCTGTCTAATATTAAAATCTGCATTCTTCATACTTAAAGTTTACATATACAAATATAAAATCTTAAAAATGTAAATCTTCTTTCATAACTAGACTTTTGCAATAGAGACAGTAGGTGAATAGAATGGATGCTTGCCATTAAGTAATGAAATTTTAATGAATAAAATCAGTGATATGAAGTAGCTTATTTACAATGCACTGGAGAACAAACATAGCAGAAAATAAATAATATTTTTGCTCTAAGTGTTATAGTAAATAATTTTTCAAGGAGGCAGCAACTTGTCAATGATAGACACTATTGCTCCATCTGTATTGGTGATTTTTTCCCCTGTGCATGAATCACTTAGGGTAAGTCACCTGCATTTTTAAACATAATATAAAGGAGGTGAGTGATACAAATCTCACAGTGCAAAAACTTCACAGCAACATATGAAATTAACATTTTGAATCGATCTGGAGAATGAAAATATATGTACACAGAAGTCCTCCAGGCATTTATCTAAAGAGTGATTAAATGAATACTGTCACAATATACTGTGTAATATCTCTTTTGATGTCTTCATTTAAAAGTAGATTTTGAGCTTTACTTCATCACTAATGTATGTTAATTACAGTAAGTGTTGAAATAATCTCACACAGATAAATCTAACAGGGACATTTTATTTCTAGTTGAAAAAAATATTCCCATATTACCCCCAGTAACTTTTTTGTTTGCTAAAGAAACTTCTTAAATCCTCAACTTTAATTATCTTTTGCATTTTCTTTCCTAAGCCTAATAGTGATTTTGCTCAATATTTACAAATCAATTACTGCTCCTACTGGACATTTGTGTGGAGTGATACAGGGATTAAGATGAGAAGAAAAAAAGAGAAAAGTTATTCATTTTTATTTATTGTAACTAAAAATAAATGTAGCGTCATAACAAATGAAATTTACTGAATAAAATCATATCGTGTCTTTAAAAGGACTGCCTCTTCAGAATCAACAGGGATTTTTTTCCCTCTTTCAGTGAGAGAGAAATAAGTTAACTCAAAGGAAAAACAAATAAAATAAATTAATGATAAAATATAACCCATGGGGGAACTTTTTCTGTCAGATGAACTGATATAAAATCGTTATCTCATTAGCTTCTTTCTTTACACCATATTTATCTTGGGATAGTTAGAGTAATATTTAGCCCATAAGACCTGTTACAGCAATAGAGCTCAATTGATTGAAATGAGAATGATCTATCATGCTAGCATAAATTAGATCTGGAATATAGTCTTTGTTTTCAGTCTTCTGTAGATACTTCTCACAAGGCTAAAGAGTCTAGAAAGGAAGTTATTTTGGTGTGTTTTGTAGTTTCTGCAAAAAAACACAGTTAAACCAACCCAAAGAGTTTTGCGCACAGTCATCCACAATCATGATTATCATATCAGGGAGCCACCACCTCAGTTTAAAATTCACTCACTATTTATAAAACTGTTAGTTTGCTTTCTTCTGTTTGCTGGATGAAGAAGCTAATCAAAATCTCACAGCTTTTGCCATCACTCAAGGACTCCCGGATAGAAAGTAATCTAAAGCTTTGGAATGTTAGAAGCCAAAAGTTGGACAGCTCAGGTATCATTTCACAAAGGATGGAACCTATCTCCCTCTGAATCACATGAGTTATTATATAAATGGCAGGTCAAGTCTTCCATTTATTCAGGCAACCAGACCATTAATGTGGAAGTTCAAAAAAGTAAAAGCATCAGCTAACTTCAGCAAGCATTTTTCTTCAAGAGGACCTTTCAATATGATGTGCATCTAATGGCTGCGAATACATTTTAATCAGGAAAGCTCTCCTTACAAATCTCAGTTAGATGGTTTGTATGATTGAGGACTACTCATGCAAGTATCTACCAGGCTACAAAGCATGGAATGGAATTTGAAATGTAGAATAAATAAATGCATCTTCTCCACTAATAAGTGCAATATGTGTATTCTAACAGTTTATTCTTGATCTTGCTTTTAAATAAATAAAATTTAAACCTGGAGAAGGATTTCTAATTTTACATCCTGGCCTAGTCAGTCCATCAGTCACCAGGCACAATTTGCATATTACATGCCTGCTTGAATAAGCTGTGCATTAGTCACATAAATTTTTCATGGGCATTTTGGCCATAAGTAAGAATGACAAACTGCAGTGAAAGCAAAGAAGAAATAGGTGAAAGTGAAGGGTTTTGTTTACCATTCCCTTCACTGCAGAACTGAAAGTATTATGGGTGAATAAAAAGTACCCAATGCATTCAGACTCTGAAAACTGTGGTACTGTATAGTAATCCATAAAAAAGTATGGAATTTCTGTGTGAGATTTTAGAAACAGTTTGAAAGGACTGAAATTTAGGAAGAATTAAGTGCCTAACTTATTCCTCTGCACTTCTTTGCAAATAATTTGCCTTAAGGTAAATATCTAGCTTGAAATCATATTGAGGACTTACAGTTTCCTCAGCAGGTATCTACAATGAAAAAGGCAGTTTGAGATGGCTGCAAAAGTTGGATGGATCAAAATATTTCTGGTATTATCACTACTATATAGTTTTAACAAGAGTTCAGAGAAATTATAGTGTGCTATTAGAAGTTATTCACCATTGTTTATTATTCCAATATTCTGCCAGTAGTATTAACATTACTAGGATGTCAGTATAACCCCCTTCAGCATATCTTCTGTCATGATGAGCTTGATAGTTCTGTATGCATATTTTATATGTATATAATCAAACTAAAATGTAGAAATTAAATAATTTTTAGTTTGCATGGCTCACAGAATATTACAGAGGATTTTGTTGCACTTTGTTAGTAGAAATGAAGTAACTGAAAACTTCTGAATGCTAGATTGTAATCAGAATATATAACTGAATATTAAACTGAAATTGAAGCCAAAATATGGTGGTTTGCCTACAGTAATTGCCTAGTCACAAAGAGAGAAGAACAATTAGTCCATCTTTCTGAAAAAACCACCAAGACAGAACTTTCAGGAAAGGGTGCTTTCTAAAAATGCCAAATATCTTCAAGCGGAAGAATCACTCTTCAGTGGCTACTGATGAATATTGGAAATATTAAATTCTCTGCTTCTAACAATTCCAAAGGTTAGTTTATCTGTAACCAAAAGCCAGGTCACTGTTGTGTTTTGCCCTTTTGGATCTGTTCTGAATGACTGTCCAAGATTGCTTTGAAAACTAAGGGTATCAGCAAAAATCAGATTTAAGATTAAGTGACAGCACTACAAATTTTGTTGGCAAAATTCACTCTGTTGCTTACAAGACAGTCAAGGGAAAACAAGCAACAACACCAAACAAAATTCAGAAATGAACCAAGAACTCAAGAACTATTTAGGGAGTGTATGTGTGTGTTTATGTGTTTATGTGTGTGTGTGTGTGTGTGTGTGTGTGTTTAGGTGTGTGAGACAAAAGGACAGTGAGGGCAAGGATAAAAAGGAATATGACCCTAAAGTTTAATAACACTCAAATTTAACAGTGTTTGAACTTAACTTACACCTTAAACCTAATAATTTAACAAAGGAACAACATTTAATTTACACCTAACTTAACTTATACCTTAATTTATAACTTAACTGTAGCAATTTAACAGATCAATAACACTTAACAGCATTTAACTTTTTAACTTTGAAGTTATACTTAGCAACTTAAGAGAAAGAACAACACTTAGCAGCATTTAAGTAAGGTTAAGTCATAAGTCACAAGCTTACTTACAGGCCTAACTTACTTAGATATCTAAGGTACTTAAACATCTAAGAAATCAGCGTTTTTCCAGATTTGCTGTAGAATATGTGCATGTGCATGTACTGAGATATAAAGAGGCTGTGTAAGAAGGGTACCTGTGAAAATTCCTCTGAAAGTCAGTGAAATACTCACTTTGGATGTCTTTGCATCTCCCAAAAGGTAAAGGGTTGGGCCTCGAGGAGTCAGGGTATCAGCCCAGGACTCGTCATCATTTGGCAATCCTCCAAGTATAGCAAACATGAGAGTCTTCTGGCTCCCAGAAGTGTCCCTGGATGTTGCTGGTCGCAGGCCTGCTGCAGTCCAGGAGACCTCAAAGAGCCCCATTTTGGACCACTGTTTATAGGGTCACAAGAGAGGCTTTAGTCATAACATCGTATCATCCTGGCCACAGGTTGGGTTGGCACTTCTTTTGAAAGTGTGAGAACAGGAATGTTATGTCGTTTAAGCAAGGAAAATATTTTCCAAGGCTGTTCATGAGGAGAACAGGAGCCCCTGGGACAGCAGTTCCTGGGAGCAGAGAGTGTTTCTGATGAGCTCAGGAGGACCTGAGCCCAGGTGCTGTTTGTCAAGGCCAAGGCCTAATGAGCATTTCTCAGATCACAGTGTGGCCTGGAAAGCGTGTGTGTGGGGGGAATGCGCCACCACAGGATCTTTTAGTATTATTTATTACTGTAAGTTTTGACCAAAACACTTACTGTTCCTTTATTTGCTTGTGTGTTTATTTATTAAAATCCTTGAGTGTGAAAAAAATATGTTTAGTGACATGACTTTTTAATACAGAATTGCACATGACTTGAGCATATAATTATCTCCAATTGCTGTGAGCTCACCAGGTACACCTGCTTTTTTTTCAAATAGCTGGTGAGGCACTGAAGTGTTTTGTTAGCTGAGTATTTGGTTTTTTACTGCCAGTTCTATTAATGGTCAGTCATTTCAGTATGACTGGCAGCACTGCAATTAGGGATTATTGTCTCTTGAGTGCTGATATTGCGCTTCTTGAGTCTCAAAGTCTTCTACACAGAAATATATTACTTATGGTATCTGTCATCCCATTCCTTCCCTTCTCCTTTGTTTCTATCTCTTTGACTGTCTTTCTTTGGAGCTGTTTCCATAACATGCATCACCATGATGTCCATGGCCTTTACTAACATTAATGCATTTTCATTTACTGTAAGATTTTCCTGATCACAGTGACTCACGTAATGTCATACTAGTAGCCACATAAGGGAGGGAGGTAGTAAAAGTCATTGTGTAAATCCTGAATTTGCCCCACTGAAGAAGGACAGATTGAAATTCCAGTGTGATGAGTGTTCCTTATGTTTCTATGTAGCTGGAGTTCATGTCTATGTGCCAAATAACTGAGGTATTAAAAACCCTCACTTTTTGGACAGATCTTGTTTTGGGTGGGTTTTATTGGTGGGTTTTATTGTTTGTTTGTTTGCTTGCTTTCCAGGACCTTATTGCCGATTCCTGCTTCCTTATTTCGAACCAGAAGTATCCTAACTAATAATTTTGAGGCACAAGAGAGTTTACTGTGTTAGATGACAGTTCTCACAGTTCTGCATAAGACTTGTGAGATTCAGAAAAGCTGTTTTCTTTGCATACCTTTCCATTTATTTCAGATGACTTTTCCAACAAATATATTAATTGCTTCCAAAATAAGACTCTCATATTTTATTTTCTGGCTAGAAAAGAAAGCTTTAAGGACATACCCTGAAAGCAAACATGTAGAATTTTTTTTAAAAGTCAGACTTATACTCAGTATGTCAGAAAATTAGTTTTGTTTTGTTTTTCTATGCTTTTAAGTCTCACATGGAAACAAAGTGACCCAAATCTTCTGGAGGAGAATTGAAGGCAACACACAAAGAAAAAAATCCAGTTTAAACTGTAGTGTAATTTTTTCCTACCCTTCTGTGATTACTTTGAGGGAGCTAGAGGCTTGAATTTTAAAGTCTTACGTAAATCTCATGCTACATTCTCAACATAGTATTAGCTCTCCTGTCAGTCACTAACATTCACCCAGAATGTATTACCAGTACTTAGAGGTTGTGACAACAGATTACGAGTAATGAGAGTTACCTCTAGTAGTGATCCAATGAAATATAATGGTTCCATAGACATTTTATGGGTTTTCTTTGCATTTAATTTTTCTAATACAGTTATATTCTTAAATTTTAGGACATTGCCACTTGTGGCAATAGACTTGACCAAAGAAACTTGACTAACAGAGAATGACACCCTTTAGGATACCTTGACATACTACAATAATGTTCCTGCTTGTAAAATTTTATGTTCTAATACCCAGACACTGCTTTCTTCAGAGTATAACCTTTTTTTGAATAAGTTAATTATTCTGTTTGTTTACATATTGCCAAATTAATTTTAGGGAGCAAATGTTACATAACAGGAAATTAAAATAGTTCTTATCCTAAAATGCTAACATTTAATTGACTAGAAGTTTTGGATAATTTTGAGAAACAAACATCTAGTCTGGCTTACCAAGGTTGGTTTTTTTAGAGAAATGGGAAATATGGTCAAGCTGGCAGCAGATTTCACAGATTATGGGTAGAGGGGATCAGGTACTTCTTCTCTTTGTGTTTGTTTTGAAAGTAAACATCGACGCTGTTAGGGGCTGCCCGAGGCCGCACAGCGTCCAGCTGCCAACGTCCTTGGTGGCTGCAGCACACGGACAAGGCTGGCTCCTTCACAAGGAGCGAGCCCCAAACACAGGTGGTGAAAAAGCAAAGGATGAGAGAGGGGTCTTTGTTCCTCTTCTTATTCTGAGATCTTTTTATTCCGAAAGCCGAGGACAAAATACTGATGGGTAATCAGAATCTGAGGGTGTTATTCGGGGTGGAGCAAAGGGAAACAGCCAGTGGAGATCGACTTAGGGGAAGGATTCCACAGTACAAAAACCAATGGGGATAATAAGGAGGAGGGAACCAGGATAGGGAGCCAATAGGGCACAGAATATAGAAGAGAATTCTAGAAATGNATAGAAATGCTGCATATTAACCGGGAGAGATGAATAAGCATGAGCTCATGCAGATACTGGGTGTAAGGGGCTGAGCCTTACCCCTTGGTGCTTGTCCACCAGGACTCTGGATTTTGGTCTGCCTTTAAGACAGCCACATGCACTGCAACAAACATCCTCTTAGTGTCTTGTCAGATGCAATTGGCCCTCACAATGGCTGATATAGCCCACACACATACATGGAAATGAGATGTACATGAAAACACGGTGCAGCAATATCCACCATAAGAGAAATAAAGAAATAGAGATTAATGATAGAAAGTGCTTTATTTTATGCTGTTCCCAGAATTCAGAATGTTCAGAATCACAAATATAGGTACAATCCCTGCCCACCTGAAATTTAATTGGATACAGGATTCAAAGGAAATTCGGGAGTGAGTAAAAGAGGTACAATAAACAAGCCTAGCAAAATCCTCACTAAGGCATACTGCTTGGGAGAACTGTTACGTACTTTCTGTGTATTGTGTTGTCCAGACTGGTGCAAAATTTTTCGCATGACCCTCCAGAAAAAAATTACTATTCCAAGGCTTACAGAAACAGGGAATCATAGGCCAGAAAGTTACAAAGTCCTTGACCAGGTATTGGACATTTTGCTGTTTTTCAATGAGCAACAAATAGTCTCCTGCTGGTAGTGCTATATCAACAATGAATAATTCATGTTCTAATTTGGTATAATATTTTTTGCTTAAACCTCCACTGCATTGTGCTGCCCCTTCATGTCTTTATAAAACAGGACAAAGTTTTTAATGAGATTTTTGAACTTCAAGTGGGAGTGTACACCCATTCTTCCTAGGGTAAGAACTTCTCCTGGATTCGCCTTAAACATATATATCAAGATAACTCTGTTCATTAAGGAAGGTCAGTGAAGAATATGCTTTTGGCTAAAAGTATTTGTATTGAACATAACAGAGGCAACCAGCTTTGTTCATGCTTAGGAACTTGCTCAGCTGGTAAAAGCAATGCAATGGTTTGGCTTCAACACAGGACTAATGTCAGAAGCTACTAAAGCAGAAGAGCATGTAGAGCATTCAGAATTAATACCTTAAATTCATTATAAAATTACTAGGTATGTGTACCCTTGACTTTCTTTAGTATCCTGTTTCAATGATGATAGCTACATTTTTCAAAATTCATGCAATAGTCTTATTTGTTATGTTTTATGATTTGATTATCCTTTCATAATTATTGGCAGTGTTATAGGAAAAGTTCTTAAGTGGGTATGGCACTGCATTTATAAAAACATGCAAGGTCATGAGTTTAGACATTCAAATATACATTTGAAAGCTTATTTCTTTCATACAACAATATCAACTTTGCTGCAATATTGATGTGCTCTTTATTTTAAATGTTTTGATCCTAGTTTCAGAGGTATACTGCATATTTTAAAATTAAAAAAAGAATTCACAGATTCCTGAGCTGCCTGTCAAAAATTGATTCAGTAACAGAAAAGAAGAAAATTTACTAACTGGTTTGTGCAGCAATTCCTTTTGTGTTAAACTGATGAGATTTCTGAAGGAAGAAAGAGACGAGAAAGAGCCAAGTGGGTCATTGGATTGTTGTTTGCGCAATATCTTACAGCCTGTTAGAGTGTGATGATATGGGTAATGCTCTATATCTTACTTCCCAAAATGCCATTCTGGCATCAACAGCAAAGACTAAATTATTATTTGATGAAATGAGATGTTGCAGGAATTTTTTGTGAATAAATATCATACATATTCTTTTTTTCCAGGACATATTGGAGTATGAAAATACCAGAATTTCCAAGGATATGAGTCTTTTTCTTCTATTCTCTAAAAAACCCAGATCTCATGGGTTTTTTGCAATATGCAGTGTTTTAATTATAACAGCTTATAGACCACTGAATAGAGATGTTACACTACACAAGTTTTTTTGAAAACTACAACCTAGTTGTACTTTTGAAAACTACTACCTAGTTCTTTAGAACATGAAATTAAAACATGCTACTTCAAGATAGGCCTATTCTAAGTTTTTCCAATATATGCACTGATGACAACTATTAAGGAATGAACTCAAAGTTTTTTGTGATGAAAAGTATGTTTTTAAAGACTCTTAGAAAATTTGCTCACCTCTTTCTTCCAGTCAGATAAACTACCATATTTTATAATGCTAGATAAATAATATAGCCATGAAACTGCTTAAAAAAAATCTTTAAGGACAAACTCTTGTAATATAATTGAGACAAAAAAAGAAATCCAACAATCATAATAACTCTCAGCAGATCGCAAGCTCTATTTTTAGGAATGATTATATGACAAAGTGTAAACTACAGTTAATATTTCAGAAAATATGTGCTTGTGTTAAATCTGGAAATATTTAATAACTATGCTACATCTTCCTTCTATATTTTCCAACTAAAACAAAGTGTAGACTTCAACTGTGCAGTTGCATCTGAAAATGGAAGTGATTGGTTTTTATTATTATTTTGTGACCAGACTGTCTACTTTATAGTAATGAACTCTATAGTTTATAACTGCTTCCTAATCTCTCTCACTCCCATATTGAAAGGTGGGAATAAAATTCTCCTTAAAACTCTTCTTTGTTTAAGTGAAACTTAAACATGCAAATGTTAATGTAAAAGTTATAGCTGAAGTCTGAGAAAGCTCAGAGGTGATATGAATAGATACCTACACTACTTACATTTCTTTGTCATGCATGGATTTTTCTACCTACTTATTTTAAATTAAAAAAAGAAGCTATGATATTGTTTCATACAGAAGAAATAAGTATTTTCAGCTCAAGATGACAAGACATGCAGAACCTGCTAGTTTACATTCACTCGTGCTTCACATGACTTTTAATACTCTGACCTGCACAGACACTATTTGTAGGTCTTTCCTCACATTTCACTTTGTATTTAGAAGATAATCAAAGAAAATTATAGTGGAACCCATAGAGGTGGATCCTCCACCCTGATGACTTGGATTTATTCCAGTATAATTTCATAGACACTGTTATGGCAGGACAGGGAGTTGGGTTCACTGATTTCTATTTGGTTTCCATTAGAAACCATAAATCTTTCCCCAGTGCTAGAAAATAAGCCTAGGTATCTCCAAATTCAGTTCCAATCCACTATCCCATTTGCAAGTCAGAAAAGCCGTCTGAAATGAATGATGAATGAATTGTTTTCTGTCAATCATATGATAAGCTGGCTGTGAAACCCAATATATATGTATTTATATCTCAGCCCTTCACAGCCAACTTCTATAAAATGTAGGAAAAATAAAGAACCCAAGGATTTTTGATAATCTATGGGACAACCAAAGGAGTGAAGTTATTATAAAATGTTTTTATTTAAAAACATCAATCTAGTTAAGAAGGTAACAGCTTCAATACTGAAAAAGCCTTTTGCGATTGAGCCCCAGTGATTTCACAGCAGAATGGGGACAGATGTGGGAACAGAGCAAGGCTTCTCCATGTAATCTTCATTTCAGGAGTTCAGCTGTCTGTGCTCCCACCCCCTTTTTGTTAAAGCATGGTCATATGTCCATGGCTCAGTTTTATAGTGAAAATTGTTTATTGGAAAAAAATATGTAAGTGTACATAAGCTATACCATGCAGTATAAGAAAAGTAAAACCACAGAAGTGCAATTGCTAAGTTGAGAATCATTAGCAGATGGATTCACAAGGTAAATACTGGCATAAGAAGAAGTAAATTCCTAAGAAGAAAAACAGTGAATTGAAAAAGAGCAAGACAGCAACATGAAAGATCAATCATCAATCCAGTACAAGGAAAATCAACTCTTCCTATCCTGACTGACAGCTGACAACCCTATCCAGCCTCATCCCCCGTCTCATTGGGTAACTGGAGCTTATTAATGTCTTCCCTACTGGCATGCTGAAGTCTCAGCAAGCTACTGTGTTTACCAAAAATACCTACTATGTTCTCTTGAGTTATTTAGATCCTGCTTGTAGTGTCTCTTTGCTAATGTCAGAAGACCCATAACTAAAATGACCTGTTAGGGTCGACCAAAAAGGACTAAGAATTCTCCTCAATATGTGTTCTGTCAGGCAAGAGTGAGAGAGGAAGAAGCACGTGGGCAAATTATTACATGCTTTGAATATTTTTTTTTCCCATGGCCTGGGAAACTGGTATAAATAAAACTCTAGAAGCTGACTGTAAAATGTCCTGCTGCTGCATATTTTTGGTTTTCATGCAGCTTCCTCTTCTATATTGACTGGATGATAGGAAAAGAACTCACTGCTTTAAGTATGTCTTGGTACCACATTGGTTCAATTTTGTATGTGAGTCTTTTTGCTATCTTTTTTTCCAGGCCTTTTTCATTTTTGTTCCTTTGTTCATGAATAGCCTTTTACTCTCGCTGAACAAAGTAAGTATTCTATGCTTTCCTCTCACTCCCCTCCCTCCTGTCATGTAATCAAACATTCTTTGTGTAGCTTTGTTCATAGCAGGGTTTCACAAAATTATTCAAAATTGATGATAGTTTTAAGAAGGCTTGAATACACTCTACATTTAGTTTCCTTTGTCTGTGTGAAATCTTGCACAAGTACTATCACTTTCTTTTATCATTTCATCAGAAATACATTCAGTACTAGATAAAATTTTCTCCATTAACAATAATACATAGGGGTTTTTTTTCTCCTTTATTTCAGTGTTGTAGATTAGAGTTGTATTCTTTTTGGTTGAACTTTTGAAGTATTCAATTTTTAGAGGTTTTTTTGGAAACAAAAATATTAATTTTATTAGACTTCTTGGTTTAATCTACAGTTAAGACTAGCAGCACAATTATCTTTTCAAGTTCAGTAGTTATCATGCAGTACTAATAAATAATCACAAAGCCATGTGTTTTTAAAACATCACATTTTATAAAAATACCAATAAGCATAACCAGTGAGCCATATCCAGCAGTAATTTTTAATTTTCTTTTCCAAATCTCTGAAAAATGAATTTATAATGTGCCATGTATGGAGATTTGGTTTTGTTCTTTCAGCAGATGTTTGAAAACTATTACATTATTATGTATCCCTGTCAAATCACTATAATCCATTCCCTTAGATTTTATCACTTCAGATGTTTTATACCTGATTATTTTGCTCCATCTATAAGACAGTTAACATCTATAAACTTTGACTCTTTTTAAAAAAATTTGAATACAAAACTCCATTACATCATTCAAATAACATAAGAAAATTTTATATGGAATAATAATAATGATTCTGCTACATGCCAATTGATATAATCCAGATTTCCCAAAGCAGTGCTTCAGAAAAAATGTGCTTTAATAGCAAAAATAATGGCTAAGTTGTAAATGCATACATTTCCTTTGTGCCTTTTACATGTCAGGTGCCATTAACAGCATGCTCAGTCCAGATAACTAACAAAGCTTTTGTTTAGCAGTAGGGATTTTAAATGTTAATCAAAGAAAAATGCTGAACTATAAAAATAAACTCTACAATTTACCTGCATTACAAATTTCTCATTTGTTTATAATCTTTCCAGGCGTAACTGTTAGAAAGAACCCAGCATCCCATTCTCATTGTATGAGAAAGCGTCTTTTTTAGGGGCTTATTCACAGACTTAAGCCATTGGTGTTCCATTTTTCTAGCATGAATGTGCTTGGAGAGTTCAATGAGAAGGCATCACACTGGGGACCATAGCAAAGCTGAGGTGGAAGCCAAATCCCCTGGGGTCGGGAGGTCTTTTGTGAAGAGCTAGGTTTCCTTTGCATTAGGGTATTTATGCTGCAGCTTTAGAGATTGGAAGTGCTTCTGGTTGTTTAGTATGTTCACTTTAAGTTCTGCTTCAAAGCTATGACCTACCTTCCATTCAGTCCCTAAATACAAATGATAGCATATTTCCTATAACTGTGCTTCTTTAAGTAAATTTTATTTTCATTGCTCAAGCCTATAGATAGATCTATTATTAGCTACAAATTTCAGTAGTTTGTTTTTTGTTCTTTTTCCTTCTCTAAGTGATTTAATAATTGGACTGTTAAATCCCAAAAAAATGGTACTGCAGCTTGAAATCTATGACTTGAAAATTTGGAATTTGCACACATGGGCATTTTAGAAAATGAAATAATTTTTTTATAGATTAAGTGTTGACAGAAGTGAAACACAAAGGAGGTCTAACCATGAATAACAGGAACTTGTTAAAAGTAAACATAATTGTTAATTTAATTAGGCAATTATTTTAAAAGTTCATAAGAACAAAAAGAAAAATTTACCTAAATTCTTATTTTAGATGAAGAGTAGCAAATGGAGCAATTCACAGAAAAAAGGACACGAGAAAATATGACTCCAGACCCTTCTTTTTCAGATGAGAAATAACTTTACAAAGAATATATGCAAGATTACAACAAGTCAAATGCAAAAATTATGTTCTAAATTACCCACATGAGGGATGGCTACACTGTTTTTCCATTTTGGAGCAAGATCTTACTTTCCATATCTATGTCAATACTTAACTATCACATTTTGTTTTGCTTTGTTTCGTGGAACAAATCAAGGGTGCAAACTTGTTTAAGTCTGAGTAGAACTAACTGAAAGATACTCCACTAGCGCATTATAAGGCAACTGGCCCAAATAGCTGTAAAAAACCCCAGTTATCACTAACATATTTCAGGTCACAATAATAAAACGTGTGCTTGCTTCTCTCTTATCTTTCTCTTCTCCCCGTCCCCCTGGTGGAAAGTACCTGCAGCAGGAAAAGTGGCAGATGCCTTGGAAGTCATCATCACCACTCTGCCTTCCAGATACATTAGTTGAGGCAATTATCCTAGCCTTCCCAAAGATATTTTTCAGCCACCTGGTAAAAGTATTGGTTTCTACTTTCCCTATAGCTGCCTATCAGTGTGTTTTGTTATCTTGACAAGGAAAGAAGTAAAACAGTACTTAATGACAGCTGTTTAATTTCTTCTCTTTTCTCTTCTCTTTCCTCTTTTCTTCTCTAGTGAGAGAGAACATATATTGTGGAGTTTAAAAATTTTAACACTATTTAAAAAAAAAATTACTATTAAAAAAAATTTACTATTATTTAAAAAAAACCCAAACCACAAACCAAACAAAAAAGTGTTTTTGTTTTTACCAATCTTAATTTACAGTGTCACTGTTTTCAATGCTTACAACTAATATGGCAAACTCTTCCTGTTGGACTATGCTGAGTTAATGAGTCATTTATTATTTCAGTGTTAACCTGCAAAACAATTTGAACCCTGAAGAGTGTTCAAATGGGGTAAATGATGACCTGTCAAGGTGCTCAGGAGCTGTCTTTACCCTTATCATATTCCTCCAGCCAGTCTGTTTCTGCGGTATGATTTAATTGATCTTGCCTACAATCTCTTTTACAGCCCTGTAAATATATATAATTTTTTAAATAGTAAGTAATTCACAGATAAGTCTAGCTAGAAGCACGTTGGATGCAAATATGAAGCAAAACTTGGTCATTTTGTCTTATCTGGAATCTTAAGGGAAGCAAGTGAGTTTATTGATTACAAGTAGTAAAACTTCATTTATCATTTAAGACAATAACATCCTCAAAAATCCAATAAGCAAATAGCGTAAAAAATAAGTAAAAAAGAAACAAAACAAAACAAAAGGCTAATTAATCAAACTACTCCTTTTAGAAAATGATGGTGAAGTCATATATGCTAGGCTCTAGTTACTAAGAGTATGTATTTTTACTCAGGCAAACATTTTTTGACCTTCCAAAGGGCATCATTTAAATCCTCCTCAATTAGCAAGTAGATGATTGACTCTTTAATACAGAAATGTTTCATATTTTATCAAGCAGAAATAAAAAATAGACAGCATTATACAAACTTCTAAAAAGTTTGGCCATCTTTCTGATATTATGCATTAGTCTCAAAGCCATCTTTTTATGCTTCAAAGGAGGATGCATCCATGTTAAAAATTAATATATTTCAAATTCATAGATTTTATTGGTGTGATAAGCAGTACAAATGTTACTAAGGTGTGAAAAAAAAAAGAGGGAGGTCCTCTAGGTGTCTGTTGGAATTGGTAAAATCCAAACAGGGCAGGACAGAATATTTACATGTACTGATATAGCCTGATTTCAGTGGCATAGTCAAGTAATTCATGGTCCTTTTTGCGATATATCTTCACTGCTATTTGCGTATTAAAACACTCACAAATGCAGCCCCATGCAGTATGGGAAAAAATATTTTCCTAGCCTTTGTGACTTTGCAATATTCTGAAGTTTTCTTATTACACAGATGAACAGAGCCAACGATTCTAAAAGTATGGCAGGGTGTTGTTGTTGTTTTGTTTTTTTTTTTGGTGAGGGTTTTTTGTTTGTTTGGTTGGTTTTTTTTTTGTTTTTTAATAATTCAATTTTCTAAAAGCACAAAAATACAAGGCAGAGAGTACAAATCACAACTGCTAGCTGACAAATGACTCTTCTACTCAATTAAAATATTGCAGAGAAGTAGAAAATTAAGTATTATGAATGTGTTAGTGCAAGTCTAGAATACCTGGAAAAATTGTGGAAAAACAAAAGGGGGGACAAAAAAAACCTGTCTGAGCCTTCTTCATTATTTTAATGTTTTCTGTGGTTTTTACTAAAACAGTGACTGTTTACCTCATCAGTTATTTTCCTTCACATCTTCTTGTGGAAGTTACAGTGATTTAGATTTGTTACTATGGTTTGACTATAGTGTCTTTGAACAGAATTGAGTAGCTATCATTGCTCCAAGCAATTTGTAGCAAGCATGGACAAGTAGGTTTTGAAGATCTCCATTTCAGTATTTACAGAGGATAACAAAAATTAGTTTCCCACCAAAAGGAAAAAATCCCCTATCTACAATCTCCAGAGTATTTGTTTGCTGTGGGCTGTTTTCTTATTGCAAAACTCATTTCCATAGTTTTTTTAGGGAACAAGATGAGATAAAAAAATTTGAAAAGAGTTGTGTGAGTTCTTATCTATAAAATACATCTGAAGAAGTTCCTAAAATCTGGGGGAGATTCAGCAAGAGAACACATATTCTTCTACTTTGTTTATTTTCTATTTCCTTGAAAATGTGTTTTGGGATGGATGGTCTTTTGTTTTCTTTACCTCAGCTATTTTCATAGTCTTCAATAAAGCAGAACTTTCTTCTATTGCAGTTGAGTTGCAATGACTCATTCCTTCTCTGTTTGAAATGAAGGATATGATATCAAATTGATATTTTTTGAAAACAATAACTTAGAAAAGACGATTTCCAGCTAATTGAAATATCTCAAAGTGCAACTTTAGTGTCCTATTTTAGTAGTTTTGTTTCATAGGCCTTTTTTTGGGGTGTTTCCCTTTCCCTTTCCTTTTTAGCTTTTTTTTTTTTCAGTTCAGGATGGGGAAAAGGCCAAGAATAACCATAAACACAGTTCAACAGCTGGTAGAAACAAGTTGATAGCAACACTGAGACTGTAGGTAGGTGGGTGTTAATCAATAGACCACTACTAGAGGGTTGAGTCTATTTGGCATTTACTGGAGTGAAGTCAACCCATACATTTCCATGAAGACCAACATTCTGACTCCAAGTATGCTGAGAGAACTTGAAGTCCTTGAAAAGGGAAAGAAGGTAAAGATGAAAAACCCTCTTGAAAGAGGGTTTCAATCTACAATAGATGTAAAGGTAATTTTATTTTCTTTCCACTAAGCTTTTGTCCAGAAGAGTAGGGCAGATTCTGTATTGTAAGTGAAGTGCAGGAGAAACCTTCAGACTGAATTTCAGAACTCCATTGAAGATGAAAGTGATGTCAAAATATGGGCAATTTTGAACAATCGTATTTGTTTATACAAAAGACCAAAATGGAATAGATTTATTGTTGGTTACTGTTATCTTTCTATTTATCTTAGGTACATCTACCATTAAAGGAAATTACAAAGATAGAGAAAGGCAGCACTGGTCTCAGGAGAGAGATGCAGAGCGAGTGCAGTATAATACAACATGAAGCTAATTAAGTACTCTGAGAATCCTGAGAAACTGGGAACCCAGAGAAAATAACACCCTAGAACAGCTACTCTCCCTTCATTGCTGACAACTGCCACCCAAAACGAGCTCAGGTACCTCTTTGGAGAACAGACAGAGATACTCCATTGCACAACACTAGCCTTTCATTCCTGATTAATTTAGATAGCATACGTTTAAGCTGTCATGCATTCATACAGTAAATATAAATATAAAATAATTTTCAAACAATTTATCTACATGCTGACATTTCCATGCCTAATTCTCTTCAAAATCTGATTACTAATAACTAATTTATTGATTCCACCAGTGCATGTTATGGGAAAATGGGAATCTGTTATGGGAAAATGGGAATCTGTTATAATGACAATTATTTGGAAAACATTAAATGTGTTTCTCATTGCAGTAGGACAAACTTACTATCAACAGAGGTCTTCAAGGGAACAGATATAAAGCAAAAAGTGGATAGTCTGTCAAAGAAATCTTAGCATGTATTTTACAGCCTGAATGGAGACCATTTACTGCTTACAAAATCAACCCCCTTTTTTTGAAGAAATCATGAGGCCATGGGAGTCTAAGTAGTTATAGCAGAAAAAAAAAGGTCTTTAATAAATGAAATTCAATTGAAACACAGAGCAATAATGTATATTCAGCAAGCATTCCAAAATTAAACTGATAAATGTAATTTTTATTCAATATTACATTCTCTAGATTTAATTAAAAGTTAAATGTGAACTTTAGAGTGTGAGTGAGTGAAAGAACCATGAAAATTGACTTTGAGAATATGATAAATGTGTGCTGTACAGCTACCTGTTAGTCCCGTAAATCTAATTATGGCAGAAGAGGAGATAGTCTGAATTTTTTGAGAACACACCTTCCCTTGATAGAGTGGCACTCTTTCCATCTCTCCTTTCTCCACTTGCTTTCTACTCTGTCACATAGCAGGGAAATAATTTTAAAACTGAAAAATTTATAGCACAGAACAATATTCATAGAACACAACATTGCTGCATGAATGTGTGGTTAACCTTTGATGTGTAGTCATAAAACAGAAAGGTGATATTATAGAGAATTAAGTTTGAGGCTGATTAAACTCAATGGCAAACATTCTCTTGGTCTTGAAGAATCAGAGTTCGACTGTGAATTCTATTTGGCATTTTAAGGCCATGATAGAGATTTATAAAGTCAGAAACCTTGGCTCTCCCTTAGCATAAATCCAAAATATTGGGTGTGTAAGGTATAAATAAGACCATTTGAAAATCCTTTCATATAAAACCATTTCAGACTCAAAAGGTCATTGCAGCTTCAAAATGACAACACTGAACCAACTGAAACTGAACCATATAAACTGAACCAAATGTCTCTTTTTCAGTTTAGAAATTCACTAAAGGTAAAATTGCAATCCATTCTAAACATGGTGTGGCATATGCCAACAGGCCAAGACAAATTGTAAATTCTAGTCTCTGAAAAGCAAAGAGTAAGATAAAATTTTCTTTAATAATCAGGCACTAGTGTGACAGAAACACTCTTTATATTTGAATCCACTTGGAATACCAGTGGACCTTTTGCAAAACTACTCCATAATTCCATTCCAGTCAGTGCAGCCACATATGTCCTTTTATATCTTCGTCATTCACCATTAACAGCAGCACCATGTGTTGGCAGTAAATATGATATCTATTTGGCACATCCGAGGAGGAAGACAAGAGAAGTTTGCTAATGCTGACCTTTTTACCCCATCAACTGCTACGCTTTTCTGGAAGGGACATAGTGGACCAACAACTTGTCTGCTCTGTCACCTGTCCATCAGCTAGTGGTCTTGATTTCAAACCTTCTCATTTGTTTGTAAGTACTTGCAAAATTTTTAAAAAGTTGCATTTTTGGAATGCAATTGGGAAGAAGAATAGAAGTTATAGTACATTTACAAGGAAGAGATTGGGTGTGATAAATGAAATTCAAGGTTTGGCTTTGGCATTAGTGAGGTGATAAGTGACCAAGTTGAAGTGTGAGTGTTAATGAGTTGTTAATTAAGTTCTAGGGTTTAATGAAGGTTTGTGGTTTATGTTTGTTGATGCTGGATTGTTGGGAGTTGCTTCAAATGTTGACCAAACATTTTAGAGTTTGCTTTTTACTGAAAAATCCTGTGAAATCTTTTAAGAAATCCCCAAGTTCAGTTAGGTTTTTGAAGAAGAACAAACCCCTCACCCCTGCCACAGGACTGTTTTTAGAAACCGACCATTGGTCTGCCACTGAGCTCCATAGAAACCAGGCACACTAATGAGGCAAGTTTCCTGCCGAAAATCCCAAGTGACATCACCAGGAGACTGAACCCCAGCAACACTGAACCACTGGAGGAGAGACTTTACATCACCTCTGGACTCCACCAATCACCTCTGACCTGAGGGGCTGGACACTGGGCAGAGATGGGCGGAGAGGGGTGGAGACAGAAGACTACAAAACAAGGAACCCAGAGATAAGGCTCGCTCTTTTGCCCACACTGAGCTTGAGGTGGTTCAGTGCTCGCTGAGGTGCTGCTTTTGCCCTGCCTCAGCTTGGGATTAGCCTGGGCAGAGCCCAGTGCTGGGATTTCAGGGCCTAACTTTTTAAACCTTTTTCCTGGGGAAAAACCCAGTTGAGAGAGCCAGCACTGAGGGTCGGTCGGGCGGGGGTTTACAGCCGTACTGGCTGCAAGGGCCCTCTATCCCTGTGGCCCTGGATACTTTTTCTTAATTTTTGAATATTATTTTTGTTTTCCTTTTGTTCTACTCAATAAACTCCTTTTTTTTTAACCCCTGGTGCATTGGCCTGGTCATCATTTCTCACATTGGGGATCATCAATCTCAACCTTTTTGTTACACAAAATTGACTGATTGAGACCAGACATGACTGAAATAAAGTGCACTTTGCGTATGAGTAATGTGTTTTAATGTTGGTCTGTGGTTTTAATGATGGTGCAGACAGAGAAAGAGAGGCCCAGTTAAAGGTTACTTCCATCAGTTGTTAATGCTAAACAGCCATCAAAGAAAGGGAAGAGCTTAACATCAAAAATAAAAAGGTATTTATTAGCAACTGCAGTGCAGGTATTGACTTCTGGTACAACAAAATCATCTATGGAAAAGAAAAGCCTCAGATTTATGCAAAAGAAAATTTCCATTTGTCCAGAAAGTAGGACTTGGTATTTTTTTTTATTTTGTTAGGGGGAAGTTAGAACAATCTGAAAGCCTGAGAGAAACAAGGCTGCCACAGCTCCCTGTACCCAGGTTCAAAAGGCAGTAAGGCTGAGTACTCATTCCCAGGATACACATGCAGAGGTTTGTGGAGCACAGGTATAAACCACAAGTGTACAGGTCTGGCCACACATATCAACACAAAAAACTGACAGAGCAGACACTTGAGCAAGATGACATGAATGGCCTCATCCTGCTCCCCTCTCTGCTGAGCAGGATGGAGATCTGCTACTGGGAGTATGCATATGTGCATATGTACAGAGTGGGTTGCCCACAGCTGGGCTTAGACACCCAGTCTGCCCAGCTGCTGGCACCCAGACATGCAATGCCAAGCTCTAGCTGCTGGCACAAATGCTCTCACACACAGAGCAAACTTGGGCTCTTGTGGCCCCCATTAACCACACCACATCCCATCCCTGTGATCTTAGAGATCCACTCACCCCCAGGCTCCCAGAGCACCACATTGACTTGGTGGCTCACCTGGTTTGACCTTTGCTGGTACTCACTCAATTTACACAGTTGCTCCAGTGGTTGGCACCATGGACATCTGTGTCCCTGCGACCCAAAGTCCCACTCCAGTTTCTGGCATTTACATCCACCCACTGGGGTCTTGGCAGCTGCTGCCACTACAGACACATAGGCCCTCCAACCTGGGTCTGGCTGCAGTCACATCCCCATGAGAGATTCTCATCCAGGAAAAGAGTAAAAAGGAGTATTAAAAGAATAAAAGGAATTTTCAAAGTAGCACTTTTAAGTAAGCAGTTTTCATGCTTTCAAGTTTACTAACCACTACTCTCCAGTACTCAAGTGTCAAATTGAATACTCCTATGCTCAAAATGAACACTCAAAATATCAAAATGAACTGGGCAGAATTACAAGTTTAAGTTTAAATAGTATTCTACTTGGAACATAGAAAATGTCAGCATTTAGAATCTAGTATTTTCCCTGAATGTTCAGAATTCTGAGGAAAAAAAAATCTGAGGAATTTAACTGCCATTTACAAAAGTTTAAGCAGAGTTTTGAACCAAATTTATTCTCAGAAGTCTGTACTTGTTTTTCTCCTATTGGTCTTCTGTAGAAGAAATATCTGGTATGCTCACATCCTCAATTGGAGCATATTAGTGAGTTTGAGAACCAAGTCTGATGAAACAAATTCTCTATCTGATAAATAAGGAAAAATTTAATTTTAAATTGGAAATTTAAAAAAAAAATAATTTATTGCCTGAAACATATTGAGATGTCAATTTCCTTCTGGACCAACAACTGGAAACCAAGTGAGATACTCCAGAACATCTACATTTAGCATAGTGACCCAAGCCTTTAGCTTACACGTGGAAACCTTTAGCTTACGTGTGGTCACCTCATCTTAAGTGATCTCAATTTTCCTCTACACAGATATTTTTGAAATCACTAGAGTTTTAGTATATTCAGTATTAATCCAGCTTCTCAGGTGAGGTTTGAAACAGTGCTGTATTGCCCCAGCTGCTCTGTGATTGGTACCAGAATTATTTTGAAGCTGAGTACATCTCCACATAGACTTCTGGCAGGAAAGGACTGTACTGCTGCCATACCCAAACCCAAGTGAAAAAAAATACAGCTATTTTGAAATCATCAATTTGGAAGTAGAAAAGGTAGTGGGAGAGGAAGTTTACTTTCTTCTTTTATATGACAATTGCAAGAAGGTAGGATTTAGGAGAGAAGATACTGAGTAGAGTGAATCCTTCTTTCAAACCCTGCCTCATCTGAAATTTCCTTGCCCATTCTCTTGTGCCTGTTCTCTCCCTATACATCCTGTGATAATTCACCTCTTGTCTCCAAAATTAAAACGGTGTCTCCTGTCCTTATAATTTCGCTGTGAATTTAAAATCCATTAATGTTAAAGGGATAAAGGTGGTAGTGTTTACAAAGAGGAAAATGTCTGCTGAAAAGTACAGTTGAACAGTGTGATATGTTTATGCCAATAAAAAAAGGATAATTATTAATGTTGGCCATGGCTAAAGCAAAATCTATTAAAATTAGTTGATTATTCATGAAAATATTTTTATATTTTTATGCTCAGCTTTAATATTGAGAATCTCATTAAGACAAATATTTAAACACGAAGGAAAATGCCAGACTGGTTGGATAAAATCCACTTTTGGTAAATCAGGATTTATTTTAATAGCTACAGTCCAATAGATGGTTTCCTTAATGTACTATTCTTCTTACATTTTATCAAACCTAAAGTGTTTATAGTTACTTTCCTATAGTTCCTTTCCTACATTTTATTCCTCTCCTTCTGCAAATTGCAAAAGAAGAATTGCAAGTACTAGTTTTGCTTTTCTTCAACCATTAAGCACAAAACCTATTGATAGATTTAATAGGAATCCATGCTACTGATCTGTTTCATCTGTCAATTATTCAATGTCTCTGATAAAGATTACTCAATCTTCCTGACTCCAACAGTCATCTGAGTTTCACTTCACCTTAGCTATTGTAATTTGCATTTCTATCTAGTCATTCCCATTAGCCATCCTGCCTTTGCCACTGTGTTCTAGAGTCCTCTTTGTTGAAAACTGAGATGAAGCATTCATTTAATTATTGAGCCAAATCCATATTATGTTTAGGACAATACCCACTTTTAACACTACATCACTCTTGCTACATCACAATTCACAATTGCTACATCACTCTTCTCCCTATTTACTAGAAACCCTTTCTCACTTGTTATAATTGCCTTTGCAAGGTTTATTTCTGCCTGACTTTCAACAATTCTGAATTTATGAATAAGAATTAAGTGAGGTCCACCCTTTCAACATTCTTTTCCACCTACTGAGATGTAGCCCTGCCATTTATTTTTGAACAGCAACTTTTCTGTTACAAATCTATTTCACAATGACTCTTTTTACTTAGTAACCTTAATTTTCTACTGCATCTTGTTTATTAACCTCTCAATACCACATACTCCCCATTGTATCACAAACAGCAGAAACTTACAGATCATATTTAACAGAGGCCAACTAGAAAATAGCATGGAAGTCACACGTACCTGGCTGTTGTGAACTGTGAACTTCTCTGTAGAATCAGCATTATTTTCTACACACACATGTTCTGCTGCAGCCTTTCTCCACTGTCTCATTTTGGCTACATCTTGGATGTGCCCATGCACTTCTTAGTTTTGTTTTGCAGAATAAGATTTAAGCAGAATCGTAGAATCATTAAGTTTGGAACAGACTTCAAGATCATTGGGTCCAGCTGTCGACCTAGCACCGGTATCATGTCCTCAAGTGCTAGTGCATATATTTTCAAACAATTCTGGGGACTGGGACTCTACCCCTGGGTAATCTCTTCCAATGCTTTACAATCCTTTCTATAAAGAAATATTTCATAATATCTAGTCTAAATCTCCCCTGGAAAAACTTGGGGCCATTTCCTCTTGTCCTGTCATATGTACATAAAATATGAATATAAAAGTATAAAATAGACTACACCATACTGGAAACAATTCATGCAGAATTTCTGAAACCAATATGTCAAAGAAGAAGTTGACAAGATGTACCACTTGCTCCTAGATACCACTGGCTGCAGAAAAGAGTAGTCACTGGAGTTATACCTAGCACAGATTTAGAAAAAGAAGGCAGGCCAGGAGGATTTTAATTCTCTGCAGAACTTGGGCCTGAGAGTGATGGGGACAACCTGTGGTCTGAGTACTTTCATTCCCAGATCAGATCAAGAACAGTGTCCAGTGACTGAGGTCTAAAAGTATCTCTTACGCAGCTGTACAGCAGGAACAACTTCAATACTGTCAGATCAGGCAGAGAAGCACAAAGCTTTGCAAAGGCTCCTGGCTGGCTGAAATCAAGGATGCAATAGTGAGGGGCAGACACATGGTGCAGCCTCCTTGGAGGGAAGCTCTGAGCTGAAAATAGGAGCATGAAACTGGAGCTCTCTGAAGTATAGTTCTTCCCTTAGACTGCTCTCTTCAGTATTATAAAACTCTAAGGCAATACCCCAAGGCTGGGCATACTCGATACTAAAAAACTTCCCAGTCCTAGCCAATGGCTAGAACATACTCTTACACAGAAACATGCTCTGATTTTCTTTACAAAAACTTAAATGCACATATCAATGCTGTTAATATTCTTTTATTCCATATAGATGGTAGTCACTTTATAATGAAGTTATCATAAGTAGATTACATATACTCTCTTTACTCATGTCCTATACATTGAAGAAAAGGTATAAAGTCTTTGATGTTTTGCTGCTAAAAGGGACAAAAATGTCGCAATGTAACTGCCATTTCCCTAGTATAAATGTCAGACAAATCCCCCTCTGTTTCTTTTTCTCCTTCATTTTCTAATAATGCACTGAGGAACTTTTTAAAAGAGCTACATATTCATCATCACAAATGAAACTTCATTTTTTTCTGTCTGTGGAGTCAGTAATTATAGGTTTGCACTTCTAACTGAAGCATTGATGAATATGGCTCACACTGCAACAAATATAAAATAATTGTTAGGCAGGCTATATGGTTTTCTGGGGGGAAAAATCCTAAAAAAATTGAAATTCATGCATCAGCATGAATCCTGATAATGACTACCCCAATAGCTTATTTCCTAGTATCACTGACTATCAGGAGAAATTAAAATATTGGGCACAGGATATTTTTTTAGAAAGTGACAGACTTCTGATTCTTCCTCAATAACAGTCACCTGATGCCCGGAGGTCAGATCAACCACCCTATTTGTAGGGCAGTGTGGCCACTCCTCAAGGCAAATCAAAGGGGGCAGAAGCAAATGTCTTCCTCTCTGGACAAAGGATCCCCAAAGAAACAACCAACCAACCAACCAACCAACCAACCAACCAACCAACCAACCAAAAAAAAATTAAAAACCAAGAAAGCCATATAGAGCAGATTAATAACTTCCTACATCTGTTAGAAGGATGAATCCAAGTCTGCCACTTATGGCACAGAATGGTAGAAAAATACTTTGATTCGTGCTTGGTTGCTCCTTATCTCCTCTTCTTGTTCACTAATATATAACTTTTTTGTACTTGTGCCTCAGTCTGAGGCACTTGTTAGCAGCAAACTTGAAGGTGACAACAACAGAGAGATGGCAAAACAAACCAACTCCCCCACAGATCTCTTGAAAGCAGCACTAGATGCACAATTCAACCAAACAACTGCTTTGCACAGATTGAACAGGGGCAGTAGAGTCTATTGGTCTCTGAAGTTACTAATATTAGGGGTCTGTTTACCCATACAAATTAATGAGATCATTCATAGCTGATGCACACTACTCCAGTTTACGTCACTGGAAATAAGACCTGTAGATTTGAATTTTGTTTAATATAAAGAAAAAGCTAGAAAATTAGGAGCAGTATTTAGTTTCTTAGGTTTTTGTTTGTATTTCATCCGAGTAGTTTGGATCGTGAATTTCCATCTCCATTGTTGTTACAATGACATTTCAACCACTTAAAAATCTATTTAGTTCAGGTCAGGGGTAGACAATCTTCGTTGTTCTGACTGTTGCTCAGTTTCAAACTTTGCTGAAAAGAAATGCAGAACTGAAAGAGTAACAGCCAGATGGAGTTCTGCTGTAAAATAATACGAGTTAGATCAGAGAATGTTCTTATTCTAGATATTCAGCTTATGATTATTGGTAAGGAAAACCAAAAAGAGGGTTAAAGCTAATTACAGAGAAAAAGAAAAAAAAAAAGCAAACCAACCTTTTTATGGTAAGACAAATTGAAAGTATTTGGAATTATGAGGAGGAAAGTTAGGTACTCTTCTTAATTTCTCCTTTGTATGAAAATAGACTCTTAATTTTAAATATTCCTCATATAAAATTAAACAAAAAAGAGAAGGAGCATGGTTGTCACAGATTGTGAATCTGACAGCCAATGGAGTGAAAAACAAACCAATCAGCCAACCCAAAAATCATCGAGCAGGAATTTCCTCTCTTGATGAAGTTATGGGACTGAGAGACTTAACATTAAGCATGCTTTAGAGTGTTCCTATTAAATGATTCTGTCTTACTGAAGGAAAAACATTATAAAACTCCAGGTAGCACTTTAAACCACTTAGATTGAACCTCCTGTGCTCAGCTATTTGGCATTTCAGAACAAGCAAATTACTGCCAATATTTAGCACAGGAACAGGTGGGAAAACTAATGACTAATTTCTTCTCTATTCCTACTCAACTATCACCACTGTCTTTTAAAAATACGATTCTTATCACTGCCTGCTGTTTCCATTTCTCGTCAACCTCGTTGCTCTGACACAGGGCTGCAATAAACAAACAGCTGGATGCGTCATTCTACTCAAGTGGAACAGCTTCGTTCCTGCAGCAACAGCCTTGTCCTAATGTGCTTATGTTGCCTCTCTTGGAAGGGTCAAAAAATCTGAACCCTTCTAACAGGAGGATCAACAGCACATGTGCTGCAAGTGATACTGGTTCAATTTGACTGCTAAACTGAATAAGCTCAATTAGAAAGGTACCTTTTTTTTGCTATTTTTCAGGCATATGTGATAAAAGGAAAGGAAGACAGGACAGATCAAAAAATTTAGGCTTTCTATTCATCGACTCAGCAATAAGGGTATTCATCCACGTTGTTGGTGAGTGGATACAAATGTCTGCTCTGAATTAGGTGAAAGAGGAGTTGATGTAACTGCGCCTGCATTAAAGAACAACATTTTCAACTTTTCTCACCTCAGCTACCTCAGTCTGTCTCTATTAAGTACATTGCTAGCACTTGTTCTTTTTTCTGGAAGAATGACCTTATCAGTGACCAGAGAAGTTTTTTAGCAGGCAGATCTAGGCCTATAGCAAATTCTTCATCTTTGGTTCTGACATGCCCCAAGGTTTACATAAACAAGTGAGCTAAGAAAAATTATAAAGATGCTTAGAAGAAACATGATCCTAGATCTTCCTCCAGTGATGCATATAAGAAACACTGATAGGATGCTACCAGTGCTGGCAAAGAGAAAGAGTAAGGGTATCAAAATCTGAAATGTGGCACTGAAAATGGATAACAGATATTAATTCTTTAGCTACTGAACTTTCAAACTGTGACTCACTCAAACCCCTCTAATTCATTTGTACCTGTAGGAAAATATTGAAATATACTGTGATATGGGTCCCTTTACTGAATTTTTGTGGTATTATTTTTTATTTTTTGTGTAGCATTGCTTCTGTTTCTTGTTCTGTTCTGCTCCACTGTCATAATTAAGTCATTTTAAAATGAATGGCAACTTTTTAGTAGAAAAGTTGCTGTATCTTAAAAATAACGGAAAAAAAGAAGACTAAACCAGTAGAAATTCATGGTGATATCTGATGATTACGTTTCAGTAGGATTTTTAAACATGCAGCCACAAATAACTGCTTCTAGAACACTCTTTTACACGTAACTCAGGTTAGTAACCTAAGAACAGCTAAAACAATTTAAGAGAATAAAGACTAACTAGTTCAGAAATATAATGGTGGTGTAAATTATGACACTTATTATATAGTGATTTTAGTAACTGCCCAAGGTGTGAACATAATAAGAAATTACAGGGAAGGATAACGGTGTTTCCTTCCTTCCTCTTTCTTAGATGCACTGATATTAATCCACCATAAAGGACAGTCTCAGCTACAAAATGGGAGTGTGAATCTGGGCTCCAGCGTGCAAGCAAAAGACAGAAATACTTATGATGGAATTGACTCTTCAGGCAGAGTCTTTAAATTAGATTAGACTTCATCAGAACATAAACTAGAACATCTAACATTGTAAAATAACAAGAAATTCAAGGAGATCAAATAGAGATAAAATATTTATAGATCAGCACATCTCTGTCTCTCACATATCCTTCAGAACAACTTTCTCCGGTGTTGCACTCAGGTGATGAACCGCTCCCCAGTTTCCTCTAGGACTTACAGAAGTGTATTTCTTCGCAACACTTTAGAAACCTGAACTCTTATTCCTTTCAGGACCCCACTCAACCCCAGCAGCTTCTTCTCCTACTTTCTCAGATGGTGCACCCTCTGTAGAATGGCCTAGTTACCAAAAAATTTTTTAGGATGCCTTTACCTAGAGCACTAATACTATTCATCTCATTTATTTACTTAACATTTATCCCATTTTTCTGTATATAAAATACATGCTTTTCCTGTTTCTATGTTATATCCTGTTTATCTTGTAAGATTCAATTAGGACATTAAACACAAGCAATTAAATACCACAATTGAATATATTATAACTATAATACTTTTTCAACCTGCCTAAGCCTCCTGACATCCAGTCGAATGCAGTGAGAAACTGCAGCAAGTTCCAACATATCACTGTACCTATCAGTCAACAGAGTAATAAAGGATGTTGCCAAATACAAAGCTAAACTATGTTTGTATTTTTATCAATATGCTTAGTTGAAAAAGATAACGTTTATTTTTCTGGTTAAATCACATTCACTATAATAGGCATAATTTTATATTTTGAATATTTTATAAATCCTGCACTGTCACTTCTCAGGAGACTGGTATACAGTTAAGGGTCTAAACGTGGCTTGTTATTTGGAGATATCTGCAGATAAAGATATTGGTTCCATAACAATTCTGTGATTATTATTGCCAAACTATTCATCCTCTGCAAATAATTTAAACAGAATATACTAGATCAGAGCTTTGCAGAAGCTGCCAGTTCTGTCTTGCAGTAACATTTAAGACTTTGACATTTTTTAAATTACAGACTGGAATAAAAGCAAGATTTAAAAAACATTTAAGTGAAAATTAAATCTCAGTGTGTAGTATATGTACCCTTATGCTTAGGGCACAGGATTTAGAGACATGACAGATGCAGTATTCCACATTTCAATTTATGCTGACAAGAGTGGCAACATAAGTCAAAATCTCCTATGTTGCATAACACAACCCTTCTCATGAAGTTGCAGAGCACTTAAGAGTTTTCTATTGTTTTAGAAAAGTCAGAATTTCCGGTAAGTGAGAAATCACTGAAACTAGATCCCTTAGACACTGATGTCACTGCACATCTAGATGACATCTTAACCAGAAGTGTCTATCAGTTCTTTCATACTATTTCATCTAGAAGGAAAAACACTTATTAGTCCTTGAAAATTAGCTCAAGCCTTTGGAATTTCACTAAAACTTTATAAATAATAGTAATTCTTTTTGGTTTTCCCATTCAATTATTTCAGGAAGGATGACAGCACAGCCCTTCAGTTGATGACTCCTGGTATATAGAGCATTTCTTCAGAGTAGCAGGCATCAATTAGAGTACCATTCCTGTTCATCCAACTTGCAGTGGAAATTTGAGGTGACAACAAATCAACCCCACAATTCCTCAAGTAACATCACTGCCAATTCCTTGTAAAGTTCAAGTAGATAAGTTAAAAGCATTTTGAGTGAGGATGACTGCAATTCTGACCTGTAAACATAGCTTAAGCTTACCTTTATCAGTAATTTTTACACATTTTATTTTATTAAACTTACAGTAGCCAAAATGTAGAGGTTATGGAGCAACAATACACACTTTCATGACTCCTTTCTTTAAGAGATATCTGCTTTTATATTAGTCAAATGCTTAAGATAAGATAACCCCTAGATGGAGCAGAAGGAACTGGTGGTAAGATCATGCAGGAATTTGGGTTGTGTGGAAGTTTGACATCAGTGGGGAAACAGGGAACTGAATTACTTTTTAGTGATGTAAAGGAAAAAAATTGGGCTAACCAGATTTTATAAATAAACAAATTAAAAAAAAAAGCCTTCACTAATGATTAAGGAAAAATAAAACATATTTTAGCTGAGCATTCAACCACAGAATAGAGAGAAGAGCTTTGATTATGATAGTAGAAGAAAATTCTAGAGCAAGACCTATCAATAGTAGCTCCTAAAAGCTACCGTATGCTTTGCCAAGTTAAAAGAAAGTACAAGATTGTATGGTGAATATCCTATTGCCACTAATTCTTTTAAAATTCCTGAATAATTTGTCTTTTCTTCTATAAGCCATAAATAAATCACAGATTTATGAAATTAGCAGGAAAAATTATTTTTGTTAGGTTGTTTCAGAACTGAGCATTATGCAGTTCCTTGGAATTTCTACTACTGTAGAACAGCCACTGACTTAAACAATTGACCATACAACTATATATCTTTAAAAATTACTGTATTTTTAATTATTAATAGGTTTTTCTTGAAAGCTGAAGAATATGAAAGAAAGGTGGGATTTGCTATCTCTTATTAGAGAGCTGAGCTGTTGAAGCAGTTACCTTGCTTCTCAAGTTACATGATTTAATAAGCTTTACAGGAAAATCCCCCTTAATATGCACAGAGAGAGTTATGTGCTAATATTTATGTGCTAATATTTACGTCGGTAAGTGAAGAAGTTCTGACCCATGCAATAATCAGATGGGAATTTAGAGGAGAGATAATTCTGTCATTGGGTAGTCTTGCTATTGATGAAAAGATCATCTATTCTAAAAAGTACAAGAAAGAGGTAAAACCATTGGAAATATACGTCAATGGAAATTGTGTTTCAAGAACAGTAGGTTTTCTAAATGCGTTGTTAAAGTCTTCTAAGCGCTCTTCATTGTTCACAGTATGCTATCAGACTTAACACATTGTTTACAAACTAAAACTATCTTTAAATGCAAGAAAATAATGTTTCTAAGACTATTTGTGGTTAAAGGTTTTGCAGTGCTGAGCCAGACTAAAATCTGCAGTGCCAGTGTTTCTAACTACCTCAGAAACTCTTAAGTAGAATACAAGCTGACTGCTGCCCTGGAGCATTAGATAGAGTCAGCATGGGATGATTTTACAGTGTGAATCATAAGGAAATAGACACAAAAGGACACAAATATTTACTGTGAATAAGATTTTTCTTTAGTCTTAGGGTCCTTCTGCTATCATGGTGACAGTCTGAAACAAGTGACAAATTCTGAGTTCCAGGAACTTCTCAGCATATTTATGTGTATGTGTGTGTATAGGTGTTTATACACACACAAACACATACACACACACACAGGTTTATATATATTTGTTAACATGTAGCCAGATAAGGCCTGCAGAGACCCCTTTTTCTTGAAGTCTAACCTCAATAGTAATTGGGCTGACCAGAATCTTCTTACCTGCTACATTTCCCATTAACCAAATCTTACAACTAAAGTAATGTTGTGGTTGCTACCAAAATACTGCTTTACAGTTGTGCAGGGTCCACTACGCACAAATAAGAGTTAGGGAGATGGAATTGTGACTGGGATACAGGACAAAAGCAGGACTAATAAAAATGCAGGCTTCCACCCTGTTTACCGTAAACAAATGTTTTAGAGCAACCAAGCTGTACTTTTCAACATGTGCAGTTTTCATAAGAGTAGAAGAGACTAATTTTACATCCCAGTGACCTAGTTTTCCAGGAGGAAGGGCCTCATCGTTATGCATAACCCAGCAGTTCTGAAACCAGCTGTAGAAGAGAAACAGAGTAATGAGGGGAGGAAGGACTACAGGGATTCAAGAGTTAGTACACTGGTGAAAATGAAGCTAAATATGCCTGCAGGCAGCAGCAGCTCTAATGCTTCTGAAAGAGTGAATTAAAACTCAGAGGCAAAGGATATAAATTTCTGGTGGGGGCTAAGCCCATTATTCCTAAATAAAATCTACCCCTGCCTGCAATGCATGAGGAGACAGAAAGAAGTCAAAGTAAAGTGAAAAGTACATTTTCATCTCTTAGCTAATTTAATAACAGAAGGAAGGGAGCAAGCTAACTAAACAGCAGTATCAAAGGGTGAAAAGATTAGAGCCAGGCCTCAGATTCATGAATATGATTTCCCAAGTACCTTTTGACTTCTGAATGCTCCAGCTCCCCTTAAAATGTTTGCAGTTATGTCTCTTTGAAAAAACAATCTATAATAGTGTCTCAGCTGCTTAGAAGGAAATTCTATTTACTGTCCCCTTGTAGTTAGAAGATGCAAGTCTTTTCTCTGACTTGCTCTCTTTCTGCTGTCTCACTTTGATCCTCTCATACTGCTCTTGAGCAAAGATTAGGCATGTGACTGTGCAATACAAAGCAGTTTTTCTTGGTAGGAACCTACTTTTCCAAAAAGAGCTAAGTCACCAAAGAAAATGCAAACCAAGAATGTTTTTAAACTTGAGTCAAGTTAATAACTGCTGGAAAAGCCTTAGGCAAAGCCGAGGCTTCTGTAATATAGTAATTAATTAATGTTTTGAATCCAAACCCTTGTTTTAAAGCAATCAGTTTTGTACTTTAAGAGAAAGGAGGGAGTGGAAGTGTAGATCCAGAGTGAATCCAGTAAGTACCCTTAAAGCAGTCAGGAACTGTTTGGAAGAAATTGGGTTATTACTCTGTTCCATATTTCTACTCCAGGAAAAAAAAAATAGACTATCTTGCCTTAGCTCCTACTTCCAACCAGTCAGCTCACTGCAGAAAAGCAGCTGATATACTCTGCCCAATGGGTGAGCACAAATGAATGCCATTCTTGACTTTTTAATACCTCATTTTAAGACTGACGAGAGGTCGGGGAGAGAAAGGCCAAATGCAGCAGTTTCAGTTCATTCCTTCCTAATAGTTGCAATGCCTGTGTACTTAACCAGGAGAAATTTAAATTATGTTTGTGTTAGTCATACTCTGGGGAGTTGCAGTGTCAAAATTATTTGATAACTTTGGATTAGCCACATCTTATTCCATCTGAGCCTTACTGCTTATCTTGAATGTCAAGGACTGTGAGTGGGAACTGTACTGTATGAGAGCTCCAGTAGTAGACCCCTTTTCACATAATAAATACTGGTTTTGTCTTTTGGTATGAGAATGCTACTTCTGGGACAAGAACAAGCCTTACATATTTATTAAACCACATTCAGATGCTGTCCTAGGTTTGCTCACTGGGGGCAGAGTTTAGAGCCATGTGAGCAAGGCCAGATTACTGTTCTATACCACTGACCTCATAGCCCAGGAGTGTGATTTTGGAGGGAAGAATAAAGGAACGTACCCCCAAAAGTGCAGCATTTTATTCACCCTCTTGATCAGGAAAGGTAACTGTGGTAGCGCTGTGGACTCTGAGGACCAGCACTGCAGACTCTGTCCCTCCACTGCTGCTGCCCAGCCCTTCCCATTCTTCTGAGATGTGGCTCTAAGATGCAGGAAACCCAGCCAAGACACGGCTCCGGGACGCAGCTCCAGAAAAAAACACAGCGGCAAACCAAGGTGAGAAGAACTGAGCCTAAGCTGAGCCTGAGCCCAGCCAAGCACAGCAGTCCAAACAAGTGGTGCTGTGCCACGTGGATGATCCAGCTTTTTGGGGCTTCACCCATTAATGTTCTTCATTGTCTGGAGCTTGGGGATGGGAAAAGCTAAGCACAGGAGCACCCGTGATCTTGTGTTTGTCTCAGCAGCTATGCAGAACTAAGTCAAAGTTGTGAACACCTTTTGTGCGTAAAGCACCTTAATTTTGTATACTTCTATTATTGATATTTTTGCTGTTGCTGTGAGTTTCTTATTCCATTGTTGCTGGCTTTCAGAAAATTGTTATATCTCAACCCATAGTGTCTGCCTTTGCCCTCTCTCACCAGAGTGGGGTGAGGGGAAGGAGAATGGCTTATTTGGAGTTTAAATCTCAGCTAGTGGTAAACCATGACATACCATAAACATGTACTGTATATTTAATTTAAATGTATTATAACATTGTAAGGTCTCTCTGCAGCCTTAACATTCCAATTTTTCACTCACTTTCTTTCTCACTTTGATTCAATATCCAGGGGAGCTCTTACTTTCTTAGTAGGTTGCCACATGTTGCCAGATTTATATGTAACGTCTCAGATGATTCCAGAGAAATAAACACAAGTGGGGTTAGGAAATGGCTTTATCTACCTCTTCCCAAAATAAAAGTATGTTCTATTGATCACATGTTGTAAGTAGGCACCTTAGGACCAAGAGATAGGTTCAGCAGAAAAATAGACAGAAAAGCAAAATATCAAGAGGAGATAAATTAAAATTAATAATACCTGTTTTTCTGTTAAGATCACTGTTGCTGATTTGACAATCAAAAATCACCAACACATTGTCAGTTGTAGATAAGAGTTGGAAAAAACTCATGCAATCTGTTACTCGTGGCATAATGTCCACTTTTTCTCCCACATGATCTTAAATATGTATCAGCAGACACAAACTCTAGATGTAATGAAAGACATTTTTAAGTCCCTGAAAATAAGAGATTTGTAAAAAACTGCAAGTTTAAGGAACTGTTTTTGTTTTTTTTTCCTAAAAAAGATTTAATTATCCATCAGAAAAGACACAGGTCCTAATTTTTTAATTTATTTTAAATTCTGGGGAGAAGGGGGGTGTTGATTTTAACCACCTGATGTGGTCTGATGTATTACATAACCTCTAGAGTCCCTTCCAGAAGCATCTATGATTATGGTTGCACAGTACTAATTCTTTGATGCTCAGAAGTATGAACCATGCAGTCTGGCATCATTTCACCTTCTGTGAAATGCATCAATTGCCTCATTGAAAGATGTTAGAGGAGAGATGGCAAATCAACTCCCTGCTAGTGATGAGAGGGGGACAGGGACAGGTTGCAAAATATTTGGATTGTGGCAGTATTTAGTCTATGAGTATGGAAGTTTTGCTTATAATTCTTTCTTATTCTTTCTTATTCTTTCTCTTTTCTCTATGATTATGGATATCCTGGCCATCTGTGGAAACATTCAGTTTATTAATTATTTCAGTTTTTTCTTTGACATTCATGTGCAATTGTGTTTTTCTACCTAATCCTGAGCTGTATGAAGACAGATGTCCTATTATAAGTTTCAGTAAGATCTCTTTTATCAGCCATTCCCTGCTTGTCACGCTATGCACACAGCTCAAAGGAAGTGCTCCAGGCCAGGTTAGTCAAATTTGCATATCACTTATCCACGGGAATGTATTCATGGCTAGTTTTGACGGCTAACAGTTCCCGTATCCATTAAGTCTTTATTGAACCTTAGTCATCAGTCTGCTTTGTGGGTGCAATAAGCAACTTCTAATTCCATCTTGGAGATGCCACGATGACTTTCCTGCAATGGCTTGGATGTAGCCTGCTGCAAGATCAGATGGGAAGTACAAGCAGCCTCAGATGAAGGCTGAGTTGACTGGAAAGTCTGAACGTGGGTGTCACATGCTTGGGCATGTGCCTGGAGTCTAGAAGAGCCCCAAAGCCAACCAAGCAAAGCTAAACCACCTGCTTTCCCCTGTCTAGATCCTTCAACAGATCAGTGGAGAGGACATTTTCCTCAATTTTGATCTGCTTTACATTGCTCCTTGCCAGTCTGAAAAAAACAATGGTAACAGTAAACTCTTCATTTTTTGTGTGTTCAAAGGGAAAAAATGAAAGTTTGTCATTTTCTGTACAGAAAGTGATTTTCATAAAATCTTTATCTCATTGCTCCATTAGTCTACATCTAAAGTTGCTGAGATTTATGGCCAGGGAGGATATTAAAGAATAGTTTTTGGCACAATCACTTACTTATGCAAGTTCAAGCTTTGAAAAATGAGGTTTTGCAAATCATAAAGCTTTTCTCTCTACTTTCTTTGAAACCAATATAAAATCTCCTTTTTAATAATAAAACACATAAAATATTTTTTCACAATTATGTTAGGAAAAGAGCCATGCTGGAAAAGTGTAGTTAGTCATGATAGGAAAAAAGACTTTAAAAAGCTCATTCAATCCAAATACATTTTTTTACTTTTCAAAACTGCTTATTTATTATCAGTTTTACTGAGCCAAAAATAAAAAGAACAAAATATTATGACTCCATTTGGACAGGAAGTCTCATTATGGTGCTTGCTGAAACATTGGACTTGGATTCTACATAGAGTTTGCTTCATATGCTAAAAAATTAAATTAAGTAGGAAAGAGTGATATTTTTTCCTTTTCCATCTCCTTCCAAGTTTAAGACATTTTAATTTAAAGCTGACTCAGAACTTAAATTAGAGCAATAACAATACAAAATAAGGATTTTATAAGTATGGAAAAAAAAATCAAATGAGAAATGCTTTGCATATCTCTGTTCAAAATGGGACTGGCAAATACAAATCAAATTATGTGAATGCTTTCAAGAGATCTAGTAAAAAAATGAGCCACAACTAGAGGAAAATCTCCAAGCAATTTATAAATAGGGAATGGGGGTGATTTTAAAAAAAGAATCAACTGAAAATCTGTTTCTTGAGTAATAGCAAAACACAAAACCAACTAAAGAGGAAACCTTGAGTCACTTTTGGAGATGAAGGAAACAAAATGTTGTGAAACTGAAGTTTTTCAGTGCCATCTAACAAGGAGGTGTGATATAATATAGCCTGAGATAAGCACCTTGAAAAGGTAATGTAACGTTCTCTAAAAAAAGAAGTTAAGTAAGTAGTAGATTAGTCTTGAGTATAGAAATATTTCCATATGAAAAACTGACTTCAGACAAGTAATATAAATGCTTTGCAAATTACAGAAGGTGGTTGGCCTGACAATATTTCAGATTGTTTTTAAAAGATGATCTTTAAAAGATCAAAACCGTCCAAAACCTCTAGAATTCCTTTTCTTACCATAGGCAAAGTTACATGGGTAGGTGTGGTCTTAGTAGGTGTGTCTGGTTTGAATGGCTAACAAAGCTATGTTTACAGCTGCCTGACACATATGTGAACTCAGAAGAGTTAAAATTCCCCGGTCATTAATACTGGCAAAGAATTGCTTTGCGTGGGGAGAACACAGTCTTGATACCAATGAATGCAGGAGGTGATCCTCCCCCTCTACTCAGCCCTAGTGAGGCCACATCTGAACTGCTGTGTCCTGTTGCTGTATCGCGAGGAGGGAGAGAGAAGGAACACGGACTTGGTCCAGGAAGTAGAGAGAAGAAGCCTTTTTATTAAATTATTTATCACCTCTTGTATACCTTAGTGCTCTGGCATGGTGTAAGTCCATTGGACCTCTAGTTACTCATCTCCTAGGGTGATTGGCCAAATTCTACAACCGCCATTTCAAAATATTTCTCTAGTCAGTATCATAACAATTCTGCAAACAACTGCAGGTGCAAAACAGTTTACAGAAAACCATAATATTGTTTTCAATAGAATGCATGGGAAAGACAAGGCTCCCACGAAATGTTACAGTCTCACAAAATACTGCAGAAAGCTGGAAAATTTCTCTGCTGAAAGCTTTTCAGCATCCACAGTGTCCAGTTCTGGGCTGCTCAAAACAAGAGAGATATGGAGCTCCTGGAACAAGGCCAGTGGAGGACAACAAAGGTGATTCAGAGACTGGAGCACATCTCCTGTGAGGAAAGGCAGAGAGAGTTGGATCAGTTCAGTCTCCGGAAGTGACGACTGAGAGGTGACCTCATCAATGCCTATAAGTATCTGAAGGGAAGCTGCCAAGAGAATGGAGCCAAGATCTTCTCAGTGGTGCCAAGGAATAAGACAAGAGAAATGGGCAGAAACTAATGCACAGGAAGTTCCACCTGAATATGAGGAAGAATTTCTTTACTGTGTAGGTGACTGAGCACTGGGACAGGTTGCCCAGAGAGGGTGTGAAGTCTCTGTCACTGGAGTTATTCAGGAAATGTCCAGATGCAATTCTGTGCAATGTGCTCTAGGATGACCCTACTTGAGCAGGGAGGTTGGACCAGATGACCACTGTCATCCCTTCCAAACTGACTCAGTCTGTGGGTAACTTTTCTATTTCTGTATTTCTTGCCAGAAAATGAAGTTTTGTGAAAGCCTTTCAGAAACATTGATAAAAACATGAATATGTTTAGATTTGTATGTCCAAATAGAAACAGAGACATTTCTTATGCTTTAGACTTAAGACCATCAAGCAGAAAATGAAACAGAGGGTTACCTTGTAATTTATCAGATTTGGCAGTTTTTCTTCCCATATTAGAAGACCAAACCACAATGCCTGGGACAATATTTTCAATAATAACAATAACAACAACAACAATAAAAACAACAACAACAATAATAATAATTTTTAAAAAAATTTTGAAAACAAGTTGAAACAGGTTTGCCATTACTGTTGATAGGAAATCTCATAATTTTTCATAAACCCAAGAATTCTACTAACTTGTAACCCAATTGAATGCTGTAAATTTTCTTTTACTTCCCATTTGACAGGGTATTCTTTTTAGCTTCACATATCAAATGTTATTAAGAATGTGGTATACCTCCTAAACCTTTCCTCACTTTCAAAATGTGGCTATGTTCATTTGATTAAATATTCCGTATGCAAGGTATGCACATGACTTTGGCATACTCATTGAGAAAAGGTGCTGTGTTAATGTGATATTTAATATTGTTCTAAGCAATGGAAGTAGACTGCAGGGGAAAAAAAAGACCCAGCTTCATTTAAATAATGATTGATGGCAACACATCATGATACAATAACTAATTTCCTGACTGGTAAAAACAAATCAATGTGTAGTTTTAGATACTATTCTTCAAGAGAAGGAGATAATTAAGGTTTGATCTTAGTCATGAGGTTCAGACAAGATTCCAACTGACTTTTCATACCGTTTCTGTGAAAGTATAATAGCATTGGCATTAACAAGAAAGAAGTTATTACAGAAATTTATATCAAAAGCAATCCCACCCCCAGTGCTCATAATCTAGTTTTATCTGGATAATTGGTAGAGTTTCTGTAAATGACAAAATACATTCTTAATTCAAGGACTCGCCTGGAACTTTTGTGGCATTCAAGGAAAAACTGTTGCTTTCCTCTTTTAGAGAATACCAAATTTCTACAAGAACTTCATCTGTCCTTGAGTGCATCTGCTGCTGAGGGCAGGATAAATGTGTTTTCCTTCTTCTGGTTTTAATTCTTCCTTCTTCTGATGGCACATATTTGAACTTCTCAAACACCTAAGAAATTGCCCAGGTGTGCAGACTAAACTTACTTCCTCAGTCATGTAATTCATTTATGGGGCAAGAGGCTGGGTGGTACAATCTACTTGGGACAGGTCAGATAAGGCTGACACACAGATGGGGTTAGAACTGACTTCAGGATTGTGGTTTAATGCCTTAGTACACACTGAAGTCTCTCAGTCTTGGGTAAAAGACCAATCTGAAAAGACAAATTTGTTGTTGTCCTTTAATTCATGGTTTCATTTGAGGGTTTTTAAGATTACTTATAGACTTTTTTTATTATTATTACTGATTTAGGGTGGTTAATTACATGTCTCTGAACAACAGAAACACTTGACTCCAGACTCAGAGAGAATTAAGCCCATTTTATTTCTCTGCTGAACCAAGTTACTAGTAAGTCATTCTTTCAGCTGAGCAAGTGGAATTTGGCCTCATCTTCCCCCAGAAGGTATGTTTGATGTAGAGCTGTTTGTGTTTCAGCCTTGAGAAATGAATCATAAAACATCTTCTTAATTAAGTGTAGGATAAATCTCCAAGAAAACTCTAGGATCTGTTATCAGAAAAATTTCTGAGCAAACAACTTGGATTAACTAAAGTTGAAAGTACTGTCTGCTGCTCAAAAACTAATACAAAATGACTGTCTGATTAACTGGCAAAGCAGATGTCCCAGGTGAGTAATGGAATAAACCATCTACCAGCTGACAAACAAAATGACTGTACTATGTGGATAAATTGACACATATACAGAGTTATAAGCCATGTCTGCTGGTTTAATTGACTAATGATAAAGCGTCACTCTAAATGTAAACAGAGCACAATTAAATCTAATCTGAGATACCAGCACTCAAGAAGCCAGTGCTTCAGCTGCTCTAAAAGTTTGTGCCAGGAAGAATACAACTCATGCAGTGAATATGCAGATTAGGAAAGGCTTGAAAGGCAATCAGATCACTGGTTGTAACAAGTTAAATATCATCACCCCTACTAAATTTCAGCACAGATTGCCCCTGGCAAAAGGAAGGGAGAAATGTGGCCAAGAGTAAAAAGCAACAGGATCTTTAACTAGGCTTCAGCAGAATGCTATTTCCATAGCTTAGTGTTTACCTTGACAATGCAGTCACGCTTATTCTTCTTCAAAATAAATGTTTTGTAGGTATATAAGAGATCTTTATCACTAACAATTGGAAATTTCATATACAATTTCAGAAGAGCACCTTTGTTTTAATGGGAAGTCAGTCTTTCCATTCGTTTATTAATATCAGCCTGTCATTTACATAAACAGGTGGAGTTGATGAATATGCAATGAGAAACTGAAGCTGCCCATTTCTCCTCAATATGGCTTCCTGCTGCCCCATCCACCTGCTTTATATTTATTTTCAGAATGCAGCATTTTTCACCATTTGCTCAAGTGCTTGCTAAGGGGAGACTCCATCCTGACCACGATTTTTTTCCCAGAGAATACATAATATGGATCCCCCAAACACACTACACTATTCTGTATTATTATAATTGTTATTAATATAAACTATTCCCCAGTTGCACAGAGCAGCATAAAGTAGAAGCACACTGATAAATACCATCAGTTAAAGTGTCACAAAAAGAATATATTTTTTCATTACAGAAAAATCTAAATGGAAACTGCATTGCCTAAGGACTGAAGAGTGTAACCCTTTTGCTGTCAGATTCTTTATTAGTTGAGTAGGTCCTTTCAAAACAAGGAAGCCTCATGGATGAGTAAAATGGGACTATGCAGCTGAATTAATGTTGAATAAACCTGAGTGAAGGTTGTACAATGTACAATAATTGCATGACAGAAAAAGAGTTAAATAAGATAGCTCCATAATGTTTGGCTAAAACAACACAATTTTAATTTATATCATCAGACAAAATAGCATTTGGATTCACATGGTTACTGGCTTCCTAAAATACAACAATTAACTTGTAGTCTTGCAAATCATCAGGATTTAGTATGGCGAATGCTATCCTTAAAAACCTCCAGCAACAGGCATTCTTGAACATCCCCAAGAATGGATGTCCTGAAAAAACCTCAACATTTTAAAAGAAATCCAGACTATAAAAGATGGGTTAGACTGAGGAAGCAGAAAAAAAATAAATATGAGGAATAAAAAGAGATCAAATAAAAGATTTCTACATGAGAGAGTGAGTGGGATTGAGTTCATCCTAGGTAAGTTTGTGGATGACACCAAGCTGCGTGGTGCAGTTGATTTTCTACATGGAAAAATATGTGGTGCACAATACAATTGTACCATGGATGCCAGGCTCCCCCTTCCTGAACCCAGGTCAGGTATATAAACTGCCCCCAGTTTATATACTGGGCATGACATTCTATGGTGTGGAATATGCCACTTGTCACTTTGGGTTACCTGTCTCAGCTGTGGTCCCACCCAGTTTCTTTTGTGCACCTCCTCACTGGCAGAGCATGAGACAAGGATAAAATTCTTTGACTTAGGATAAACACGACTTAGCAAAACACCAAAATATCAGTGTGTTATGAACACCATTCTCATTTGAATCCAAAACACAGCACTGTAACAGCTACTGAGAAGAAATTAACTCTACCCTAAATAAAACCAGGACATCTGGAACAAGTTGCCCAGAGAAGTTGTAGCTGCCCCACCCCTGGAACTGTTCAAGGCCAGGATGGATGGGGCTTTGAGCAACCTGGTCTAGCGGAGATGTCCCTGCCCATGGCAGGAGTTTGTAACTATATGATCTTCAAAGTCCCTTCCAACCCAAACCATTTCTATGATTCCATGATTCTATGATAAATAGTGAAAAATTTTCAGGGTATTTCAGTCTTTAGTTCAGTGCTCCATAAATGATGCTCACTTCAACTGACCTCATATTATCACTGCAGTACATTATTGCATTGATATCAGTTGATCATGGTGTGCTTTCTACACAGTGTAAGAGGATAGAAATGCTATATATATACAAGTACATGTTGTAAAAGAATCAGATTTTCAAAAACTGTTTAGGCTTATGTAGTTAGAAGTTGTTCCTAGGTGTATAAACATACTTCATATTGGATTAAAATTATGCTAATTTTGGAATTAGCAAAGACCCAGGAGCATGGAGGTCTACAACCAAATGCTGTAATATTTTGATCACTGTTACACTTCTCTAACCTTTTCCTGCCTCAATGGCTTTTGAAGTCCTAGCTGCCAAGTGTCCTAATTTTACCAGCAGACAAGGACCACATTTTTAGCTAAAGAATTAATCTGTGTGGTGGTTTGGGAACTCTCATTATGTCTACTGGCTCCAAGAGGTTATAAATTATTTAGAACCAATTTCCTACCTTAAAATAATAAACAAACCTTGGGATGCTAGCTAGTGACTGCTGAAGTCAGTACTTTGGTAGTTAGTGGATAAACATCTTTTGAAGTTTTCTTCTTTATATTTTGTAGTTTGATGCTTAGGTCCTGACTACAGCTAGATTTGTTTCCATGAAATGTAGAAAGAAAATTCTGTGAGAAAGAATTCATTTCTGCAAAATGTAGACAAGAAATCAAATCTGAAGATTGATAGTCTACAAATACAACCATATGCTTTTTCTATTTAGTGTTCCAAAAATGTTAGCACACTGGTGTGCTGCACATTGAGGTCAGAAATTTTCTTTGTCTGGTTGTTTGAAGTTGGTGCAGAATGAGGTAGTTGTCGTTGTTGGAGAGGAGGACAGGAAGGTCAGGATTGGCAGTGATGTATGGAAATGAGAACTAGAGGGAAAGAGTGAAAAGCTTGAGGAAAAAGGTCCGTGCTGACAGACAGAAGGGTTAGTTTATAAAATGAAACAAGGAACTTGTTAGACTTGAAAATAAGATAATAAGGCTTGGAGGTTACAAAGAAGTCTCCTCCATTGTGGTATTATCCTTATTGAAATAACTGTAGTGAACAATGGGAAATGAGATTAATCACTGTATGAGATAAATTTTTGCTACTCTGGAAACCTGGGAGGATGTCCAACTTGTAGCAGTATTTTGAGCTCGTTCAAGAAATATAAAGGAAATATTCCGAAGTTTATTAATTTTCCTGAGTACACCATTGTCTTAGAGGAGTTGGTAGCTTTAGTATTTGTCTCAAATAAGGATGAAAATGAAATTGAAAAGTAAGATATTTCCACAAGTTCTGTTACTTTAAATCCATATCTTTAGTTATGGTCCTTATTATAGACATGGAAAAGTTAGGAAGGCTGATGACAAGCAAAAGAGAAAAATTTCTAGAGGATTTACCTTTACTGAACATGTTACTGGTAAGGGGAAAGCAGCCAGTTACTTTGAATTCATAAGTAGTTGCATAGGTTCAGTAACATGGAAACCTTACCGAGCTACTGAAAATAGTAATGAAGCATAGCTGGCTTTTGGATGATATGTGGACATACTGTGTCTAGGGACTGGATGAGGAATTTCATATCTGCACAAGTATGGGGAGTGTTTAGGTTTGTACTCAAACTTTGCCACTGCTAGCAGTGTCTATTTAGAGCTGATGTAGTTTTGCCACCCATAGCTATGACATTCCAACTTGCATCGCAATCTTCAGAGCTAAAGCTCCACAAGGGAACAAAAAATAGCAGCTGGAGTCACGTCATTTACACTGAATACTGCAGGAAAGGCAGCCAGGTCACAGCAGATCAGGGGGGAAAATCCATTTTTGTCACTAAGTTAAAAAAAAAAAGTCACAAATAGAAAGGGACTAATTTCTAAGGGACCAGCTATTAAATGTAGCATGGAAATTGGAGTCTCTCAGACGTTTGCAGAATTTAACTTCACCAAATATATGCAACGGTGAATTATTACTTTAAACTCATAACCCAAGGCTGCAATGCAGGGATAGAGAAGGTAGAAATTAATTAATCAGCAATCTAAGTTGAGAGCAATATTTGCTTTCAGATGTCTGGTGAACAGAAGTAAGGACACCGAAAGGACTTACATAAATTATAGGTCACTGGAGATAACAGCACTCAAATCTGTGAAGGTCTCAATGTTAAATGCAGAAGTGGTGTAACAAGATAAATAACAAGTGTTTAATGATAGCAGAAAAACAATAATAACATACAATCAGATGGATAATAAACTATGGACAGATGGTAGTTGGAATCTTCAAATATTTCACTGTCCCATCTGCCTTCATCCATTGTTATAATTTTAAATTGGAATAAAAAAAAAAAGCTTTTATTACTGCTTTTTTTTTTTTTTTTTTTTTTTTTTTTTTTTTTTTTTTTTTTTTTTTTTTAAATACCTTACTAGCATCATGTTGTGTGAATCTGTTTCAGTTTACTATAATACATCACCAACAGCCCTTCATATTGTGAATTTGCAGGACTGGAAAAAAGACAGGGTAATTTTGGTTTTGTACATTTTTGTCTTATAAAATTTCATAAAACAAAATTTCCTCTGTAAAGAGCATTTTTATTGAAGAAAATGTATTAGAACTTTCTCCTCAGTCAAGCAGTGGTATGACTTTGAAACTAGAGTAGATTTTCCTGTCCAAATAAATATATTGTGCAAACATAGTAGGTACCTTGACAAACAAATAGTGTTCAAGGACAAAGTGTATATGCACATTCGTTTAGAGATGCTGTGAAAATTACCAAAAAATTTTTAACTTCGTGGGTCTGGAATGGAGAATGTGAATTTTTATGATTTGTGGTTAAAGGAAAATTTGTCCCTCAAATAAATAATGTGTAACCTGTTTTTTTTTTACATAATCTTTTCCATGCTTTCATATGTATTGTTCTCAGTTTGAGGATGCGGATTCTTATTCTTAATCTGATCCTGCCTATAAATGAAAAGGAAAAAAATAAACAAGGCCACTTTCTAGGAGATTGTACAAGGGGAAAAAATAGGAGAGGGCACTTTCTTTGTAACACCACTCTCTCCCTAGCAGGCAGGAGGGTAAGGAAAGAAAGAGAGAACTTCAACTCATTTGAAGCAGGCTGTCCATCAAAGACACTTGCAGTTCCTCAGACACAACAATTTATCACCACTATCCTACTAGAGGAGAAAAGGGCTTTTACAAGCAACTTAATGAGCTTAATTCTGAAATCTGACAGAGCTTAGCCCCAGGTAGCTGAGCTCTGAATGGTCTTAAATTTAACTGCTTTACAAAATTCTATCTTTTTGTAAAGTGTGTGTGGGAATTGGGAAAGGGAATTGCGAGGGCATCTGTTTTGTTTCTGTAGTATTCAAGGACAATAGATAAGGGTCAGTTTTCTTTGATTTATATACTTATACCAAACTAATATGTTAATACCTTATTTAAATCAAGGCATATGGATTTGCATACTGTAGTGTTCTATATCCCATTGAGATCTTCACTGCCTCAATGTTCTGTGTTCTCCTTGTGCTTCAGTTTCAAGGGCTTTTTAACTTATGGAAGAATTTATTATGTGCTTTCCAGATGGAAAGGAAAAAAAAGCCTGTTTATTATAAAACATCTAAAAGAATTATTAACCTTTCACATGTGGAACACAAGACAAAATCTATGGTATTGATATGCCAAAGAACTTTGGAGAGATGGACTAAATTTTGGAATTGAGAGATTTAACTATATTTTAATGGATTTCTAATAAATTTGCACAAAGGCATTAAAATGTCCAAAATAAGTGGGAAGCAAAGGACATATGTGGGGGCTTTGTCCCCAGCTGTTTTGCTTTTGTTGGGAAAGAAAACGTGTTTCACACTTTGAACAATGGATGATAGGTAGGATGGAATGGTAGTTAACAGTATTCTGAAGTGGTTCCATTTGTAAAATTTTTGCAGAAAGGTATCTATTTGGTGAAAGTAGCATTCTCTCTGTGTCCCAGACCATTCAGACCAATGACTGTTTTTACATGTGAGCTCTGAGAATCAATCACCACACAGAATAAGGAAATAGATGATTAAGGAAGATAATTGGGAGTCTGAGGAAACCCCAAACCAAATAAAAACCCCTATGTATTCATTTAGGAGAAGTCTGAAAGAAATGCAGTTATCTTTCCATATTTTTTTTATCCACAGTTCAAAATGTGTAACTCTAGAAAATTAAAACTTCAGGAAAAAAGTAGCCTATTTGGAAGGAAGGAGTTGCCAGAAACCTAAAAGGAACTAGATTCCAGAAGCAAGAGGACCTGGGGAGAATTACAGACCATTCAAAACTCAAAGCACTAAGCATGTTGAAACTGGTAAATTAAAAAGATTTTTAAAACCCAATGAAGAGATGGTAGGGAGACTTGTTTTGGAGGACTTCTAATGACCCTGATAATGATACAGGTGAGCTTATTTTGAAGGCAGTAGTCGAATTTTTTATGCTGTTCTGAATAATGAAAGATAGGTGATTAATTTGGGATTGGATCAGAAATGGACTGAAAGAGGCTATAAGAATAAGTTTGGTATAAGATGGAAAATCAGTATTTTACCTGAAATAAATTAAATGAAACAATTTTCTTCAGCTCACAAATTTCAGAATCTGTTTAACTGATTTAATTTTATTGAGTATTTAGTTATTTTGTGATTATTTTTAAGATGTTAATATAAATATGGAGAAGCTAATTTTTCAGAATTTCCTGATATCTGTGGCTTCCTCTAAAACTATAATACATGCCTCTTCCCCTTACAAATACAAAAAACTATTTTCTAAATACTTCAGTTAAGATTTTTGCATTATTTATACATAATTAGATATAACAGTAAGAAGAGGTGGCAATTTTATGCTGCATTTTCTATTCTGTCCTCATGCCAGCGCTTTATTCAATCAAAACTAAAATAGTTTTCTAAGATCCAGCCCATCTTTTCTCAGAGCTCATCCTGCTAAGAACAAATATGGTCGTATTCTGAAACTTGTGAAACAGGTCACAGAGCTTGACACATGCCACAGATAAGATTGTGCAGCTTGAGTTACTTCCAGTCTTGCATGTTTCAAATGTAAGTGCTGACTTCATGCTCTGGGTGTTTTGATTCACATCTCTGCACTTTAATTTAATTTACCTGTTTCCTTCCTATATATGGAAGCTGACTTGTGTGCATGGTAGTTAATCATATTCATTTAATAACCCTAATTCAGTTTATTTCATCACAAGCTATGCTATTTTGGTATAGTGCTCCTTTTCACAGCCTTCTTTCTCAGTGATACAAGTCTGCTCTCTGTCTCGTTGTCTTTCAGAATATGAAAGTTAGGATTTAACAGAAGGTGTCAGTCTCTCTCCTTATCACCTTACTTAATGTACAGCCATTAAATCTTAATAATGTTGTTCTTATTTATATGAAGAATGTTTCCTTGAAATATTTTCCCATTTTTACCATAATTCTAATTTTTTTAATGATGTCAAAACTCCATTCACTACTTCATGAGCAACATTTCCATTTTGTCACTGCCTCTTCTGCCATGGGAAGACCACTGTCCATCCATTTCAACTGAGACAAATACTTTAAATTATATTTTGAAATATCTTCTTATTTAACTTGTAAGCTAGATTCCTTCTCTGTCTAGATGGACTTCAGGAGTCTTGTTTAAAGTCAATATTTTATGTCAGGAAGGCATTTATGTCAGGCTGGGCTCCTCCCCCTGTGGCCAGGTCTTTTTGTCTCTCTTAACTACCTGGCAATCGCTCCCCCTCAGCAATGTGTATGGGGAAAACTTCTTTAAGAGAAAAAGTAAATAAAATGAGAACTCCTAAAATGCCAACATTCAGTCATGTGGCTACATAGTTTGCTGTCCTTTTCTTGCATCTCTTGACCTGCTTTTCACTGTTCTTCTACCTCTCTTTCTATGCCTTTGTCTCCTCCCAGTTAAAATCCAGTCATGATTACTTTCTCGCTATTTTTCCAGCTGTGCTACAATAGTACCCAAATTTGTTATTTCTGAAAACATTGCGTAGCTAATCTCTCTCTTCAACAGACTTTCTGGTACACTCACCTGGCTGCAACACTTACTCCCCTACAGGTCAGCAATCCTTCCCTTCAAGTACCTGTGCAATTTGACTGTCTCTTCCTTTGACCTACGAAATGCAGCCAACCCTAGTGGTGCTAACTATATCTCATGTCAGCATCTCCCTGGGTTATTTGTTATGGCAAACAATTTCATATCCAGTACTTTTCCATGCCCAAGACAGTTAGTTCAGCTTCCAGCCAGGGACAAGTATGTGCCGTAATCATTTGCCTGCAATCCTAACACAGCCCATTGCCATTTTTTAACCTAAATCAGTTTATCAAAATGCTTTTCAAGTATTTTCAAAATGTTTAAGAGATTAAGTAGTTGCTATTATTCTATGTATAACTGTTAATTTAATTGATCCCACCACATTTCCAATTTGATAATTATTAAAGTGGTAAGAACAGTAAGCACAGCATTTTATCCTATGAATGGTGTCTCAGTGAAGGCCAGATTGCAAATTTCTCTTACATACTGGAAGGACCATATTAAATTCCAGTCAGTGAATTATATGCTTACCCATGGAAGAGCTCAGGATTGAATGTCCATTAACATCTTCTTTCTGCTTTAGTTTTCCAATGATGACTAATTGGATGCCAGGGAAAAAAAGGTTAATGGCAAACAAATATAAAAATCACACAAATTATTATTCACATAAGCTTTATTTTATATTTGTGTATGTGAATCTTCATTCTGTAAACATTTTATCTTAGTTTCTCCCCTCAAACTGAGTAAGATGACTTGATATATATATGTAAATGGGATAGGAGCTAAATGATTAAAATATTCTACTATATACTTCATTCTAGCTCTTTTGTCAGAAACTCTTCAATATGCCAAAGGACTAAACAAGCGCAAATGGAAGCAGTAAAAGGAGGTTACTAATTATGTGGGAAAAAGGTTCTGGCTCAAGAGCAGCAAAGGACTGAAGACTAGAAGAACAGTTGAGAGTGAATATGATTTTCAAATACACCTGCCTTGTTCCCTTCTCCCAAGAATCTCCTACTGCTCACGGTTAAAAGCTGGGTGCTAGCCAAGGCTGATCTTTGGACTAAAAGAGCATACTAATGTAATATTCTTATGGTTTAGAGAGCATTCCTCCCTCAATACAAGCTTCTTTTTGCCATTGTTTAAACAGTCTTTGAAATTCCCATATAGGATGGTGTCTAAGGAAAGGATGTTCAGTCAGATAAACTTTCAGGTGTTTGGATTTATTTCCTCATCTTCATAATAAGTTTGATCATTTAAATACGTGACAGGAAATGCAGCATGCAATTTTCCTGAACTGTGCTGCAAACAAGAGAGATTGATTTCTGGAAAAGTTACATTCCATACAAAACCCCCAAACAAACAAGGAAAAAAAAATAAATTAAAAACCCCAAACAAACAAAAATAAGAAATGTTTTTGAAGGGAGAGGAAAAAAATGAAAATACTCGTAAATCAAGAATCAAAACTAAATGACACAGACAAAATGAAAGATGCAACAGTCTGAAATCTATTATGGAAAGTCTCCAAAATCTGTAAAGTACTTATTCATCAGTGTAACTTCTCTTTCTCAAGTTTCTATTAATTTTTACTCATACTGTATTTGAAACACAAAAGCAACTCCAGGTTATCTTATTTCTGATCTAGAGTCTAACTTACATCACAATTTAATTTTACCATATTCCCTTTTCCTTTCAAAATAATATCATCATTATTCTCAATATGCTTTTGCTCACAGAATAAACTCATACTTTGTCCAGGCCTTTTGCCAATGCAATTCAATGGGTCAGCTTCAGAAGAACATTGGCATCAAAATAAGCACGCTGAGATCTGTCCATGTTAGTATCTCTGCAGATGGCATCTGCATGATAAGGATTTTTTTGTGAGCAAATGGATAGTTAGCCCTATTTAAACCCTGCTCTCATAACAGTGTTTCAAGACTAACTTGGTAATGTTTAGCTATGTCCTCAGAGAATAAGCTACCAAGTGAAAGCTGAATTCCATGTAGGAAGTCTGCTGAATTGGCTTGTCATTTTTTCAAGAATCATCCAGATCTTTGTAGGGGTTTGAAATCAAACCGGGCAGAAACACCAATTTTGTGTAGTGGTTCAGTTCACCTCGGTATCTTTTGTGAGATAGGAGATTTGGAGGAATGCAAAACAGGCTCAAACTTATCAAGAAAATGAAAAGTTTATTAACAGAATTAAAAGAGAAAAGAAAATAATAAGAAAATCAAAGCAAAATGCCTCTTTTTACTCACACCCCCCTCCTCCTTTCTTCTTCCCTAAAATCAGCACAAAGGATAACATCACATAATTCTTAAGTCAGTATTCACAATTTTAAGAATCTTTCTATCGAGTAAGGAGGAAAAAAAAGGTTTCCTTTGCAATCTGTGGCCCCCCAAAACCGTATCAGCCTCAGTACAACAGCCCCCCCGCTCGGGAAATAAAGCTGTTACCGGGAAAACACCTCTCCCATGGATATGNAAACAATTTCATATCCAGTACTTTTCCATGCCCAAGACAGTTAGTTCAGCTTCCAGCCAGGGACAAGTATGTGCCGTAATCATTTGCCTGCAATCCTAACACAGCCCATTGCCATTTTTTAACCTAAATCAGTTTATCAAAATGCTTTTCAAGTATTTTCAAAATGTTTAAGAGATTAAGTAGTTGCTATTATTCTATGTATAACTGTTAATTTAATTGATCCCACCACATTTCCAATTTGATAATTATTAAAGTGGTAAGAACAGTAAGCACAGCATTTTATCCTATGAATGGTGTCTCAGTGAAGGCCAGATTGCAAATTTCTCTTACATACTGGAAGGACCATATTAAATTCCAGTCAGTGAATTATATGCTTACCCATGGAAGAGCTCAGGATTGAATGTCCATTAACATCTTCTTTCTGCTTTAGTTTTCCAATGATGACTAATTGGATGCCAGGGAAAAAAAGGTTAATGGCAAACAAATATAAAAATCACACAAATTATTATTCACATAAGCTTTATTTTATATTTGTGTATGTGAATCTTCATTCTGTAAACATTTTATCTTAGTTTCTCCCCTCAAACTGAGTAAGATGACTTGATATATATATGTAAATGGGATAGGAGCTAAATGATTAAAATATTCTACTATATACTTCATTCTAGCTCTTTTGTCAGAAACTCTTCAATATGCCAAAGGACTAAACAAGCGCAAATGGAAGCAGTAAAAGGAGGTTACTAATTATGTGGGAAAAAGGTTCTGGCTCAAGAGCAGCAAAGGACTGAAGACTAGAAGAACAGTTGAGAGTGAATATGATTTTCAAATACACCTGCCTTGTTCCCTTCTCCCAAGAATCTCCTACTGCTCACGGTTAAAAGCTGGGTGCTAGCCAAGGCTGATCTTTGGACTAAAAGAGCATACTAATGTAATATTCTTATGGTTTAGAGAGCATTCCTCCCTCAATACAAGCTTCTTTTTGCCATTGTTTAAACAGTCTTTGAAATTCCCATATAGGATGGTGTCTAAGGAAAGGATGTTCAGTCAGATAAACTTTCAGGTGTTTGGATTTATTTCCTCATCTTCATAATAAGTTTGATCATTTAAATACGTGACAGGAAATGCAGCATGCAATTTTCCTGAACTGTGCTGCAAACAAGAGAGATTGATTTCTGGAAAAGTTACATTCCATACAAAACCCCCAAACAAACAAGGAAAAAAAAATAAATTAAAAACCCCAAACAAACAAAAATAAGAAATGTTTTTGAAGGGAGAGGAAAAAAATGAAAATACTCGTAAATCAAGAATCAAAACTAAATGACACAGACAAAATGAAAGATGCAACAGTCTGAAATCTATTATGGAAAGTCTCCAAAATCTGTAAAGTACTTATTCATCAGTGTAACTTCTCTTTCTCAAGTTTCTATTAATTTTTACTCATACTGTATTTGAAACACAAAAGCAACTCCAGGTTATCTTATTTCTGATCTAGAGTCTAACTTACATCACAATTTAATTTTACCATATTCCCTTTTCCTTTCAAAATAATATCATCATTATTCTCAATATGCTTTTGCTCACAGAATAAACTCATACTTTGTCCAGGCCTTTTGCCAATGCAATTCAATGGGTCAGCTTCAGAAGAACATTGGCATCAAAATAAGCACGCTGAGATCTGTCCATGTTAGTATCTCTGCAGATGGCATCTGCATGATAAGGATTTTTTTGTGAGCAAATGGATAGTTAGCCCTATTTAAACCCTGCTCTCATAACAGTGTTTCAAGACTAACTTGGTAATGTTTAGCTATGTCCTCAGAGAATAAGCTACCAAGTGAAAGCTGAATTCCATGTAGGAAGTCTGCTGAATTGGCTTGTCATTTTTTCAAGAATCATCCAGATCTTTGTAGGGGTTTGAAATCAAACCGGGCAGAANGAAATCTTTTGTCTGTATTGCATGTTTTTAGATGCTCCATTTTAATTAAGTTGTGGGATAAACAGTATGTGTGTAGATATGACTTCTGTTTGGCAATAGTTCAGATTAGATGCTTTCAACACTCTCTGAATGTCTTAAAACCTAGTACAGATCTTCCATCCCTGTTAACATTTCACATCCTGTATGGTACATACAGCAAACCATGGTGGAGTAATTTAGACTTCCAGCAAATAAATATTTCTACTCTCTCTGACAGCAGCCAAAATTAATATCCAGAAAGACATGGATCTGATAGAGCAGGTCCAGAGGAGGGCCAAAAAAATGTTCAGAGGGGTGGAATGCATGTCCTGTGAGGATAGGCTGTGAGAATTGTGCTTGTTCAGCCTGGAGAAGAGAAGGCCCCAGGAAAACCTTATTGCGACATTTCAGTACTTGAGGGGGCCTTATAAGAAAGATGGGAACAAACTTTTTAGTAGGGCCTGCTTTCAGTAGGACAAGGGATAATGGTTCTAAACCATATATATATATATTTACGGAAGAAATATACAAAAGAATTTTTTTTTATATAATGAGGGTGTTAATACACTGGAACAGGTTACTCAGGAGGAGGTATGTGCACCACGCCTGGAAACATTGAAGGCTGAGGTGGACAGGGCACTGAGCACCCTGATTTAGTTGCAAATGGCTCTGCTTATTGCAGGGTGGTTGGACTAGATGACCTTCAAAGGTCCTTTCCAACCCAAACCATTTTATGATACTATGAATATAGGAACACAAATATTTATGGATATTTTCTTAAGCGTAAATTTTTGTGATTCAAAGTTACACATATTGAACATAACATCTTTGGGTTTAATAATCTTGAATTATCATTCTTCTAAAAATGTATCTAAAAATGTTTCTGAAGCCATGTGATCTTTTGGTAATCAAGCATCATGTGGAAAAGAATGCCATTACTTAATCATCATCATGATGTGAAGAAGTGACTCCTCTTGCTTATTTTGAAACTACCACTGAGTTTTATTTGATCCCTTTCGCAAGTAGAAACTTTGTACTCTGTTCACCTATTGAGTGCTGCTACTCATGACCGTGTAGACTTCTATCACACCTGTATTTTCATGCTAAGGAATCTATCTAGCTTTATCCCACTTTATCTTGCTTTTCCTTCAGTGAAGGCTACGTCTAGAATTATTCACACCAGGTCAGTGAAATTCCCAGATGGCAGCTTCTGGAAGAGACATTTTCAGNAGGCTGTGAGAATTGTGCTTGTTCAGCCTGGAGAAGAGAAGGCCCCAGGAAAACCTTATTGCGACATTTCAGTACTTGAGGGGGCCTTATAAGAAAGATGGGAACAAACTTTTTAGTAGGGCCTGCTTTCAGTAGGACAAGGGATAATGGTTCTAAACCATATATATATATATTTACAGAAGAAATATACAAAAGAATTTTTTTTTATATAATGAGGGTGTTAATACACTGGAACAGGTTACTCAGGAGGAGGTATGTGCACCACACCTGGAAACATTGAAGGCTGAGGTGGACAGGGCACTGAGCACCCTGATTTAGTTGCAAATGGCTCTGCTTATTGCAGGGTGGTTGGACTAGATGACCTTCAAAGGTCCTTTCCAACCCAAACCATTTTATGATACTATGAATATAGGAACACAAATATTTATGGATATTTTCTTAAGCGTAAATTTTTGTGATTCAAAGTTACACATATTGAACATAACATCTTTGGGTTTAATAATCTTGAATTATCATTCTTCTAAAAATGTATCTAAAAATGTTTCTGAAGCCATGTGATCTTTTGGTAATCAAGCATCATGTGGAAAAGAATGCCATTACTTAATCATCATCATGATGTGAAGAAGTGACTCCTCTTGCTTATTTTGAAACTACCACTGAGTTTTATTTGATCCCTTTCGCAAGTAGAAACTTTGTACTCTGTTCACCTATTGAGTGCTGCTACTCATGACCGTGTAGACTTCTATCACACCTGTATTTTCATGCTAAGGAATCTATCTAGCTTTATCCCACTTTATCTTGCTTTTCCTTCAGTGAAGGCTACGTCTAGAATTATTCACACCAGGTCAGTGAAATTCCCAGATGGCAGCTTCTGGAAGAGACATTTTCAGGCAGTTCCAGTCCTTCTTGTGAATCACGTCTTTTCTTCCCTCCCCCTATACAATGACATTTTTATGTACTTGTCCTGGCCTGCTGCTTCTGCCCTGTATGTAGACTCACACTCTTAAATTTTAAGCTTTGATGACCATGTAGACTGATTTTTTTTCTGGCTGTCTACAGTCAACAGATTATGACTCCCACTGGCAGTCTCAGAACTAATAAATGTCTTAGATTTGTGTATCAAAAGGCTGTTTTAAGGATCTTTAAACAATTTCAGTCTTTGCTTCTATTTAAAGAAAGCAGTCATTGGAAGGAGCAAGCCCAAAGGAACAAAGTAATGATGCTTGGAGTACACAATTCTTAATCCTTTCAGACATATTTTCAATGTGCAGAACAAAAACCAGTCTCTTCCTCCATTTTTTTAGCACAGATCACTTAAAAAAAATCCCATTGATTATTCTGTCATGGCTTGACATACAAAGTTTCCTCTATACAAAGATTCTAGATTGCCTTGAAACTGGCCCTCTGCTTCATCCTGAAAGAAGACTCACCTCTCACTGTCTCAGACTTCTTTTAAAACTGTGTGGGTCTGTGAAACAGGAGGGAAAAAAGAAGACTAAGTACCTGCTGGGGAGTCCATCTGTCAGGTGGTGATGCTAAATTAACTTTCTGTGTAAAAGTAGAGCTCTTCTTCACTGGCGAACTGTAGTTCTCCTGGATTTTCAGATAAAATATCCTATTTATTTTCCTTACAGTGTAATGTTGGGACTCTTTGGGTTTTTTTACGTTGTTACCTTTTGTTCAGTTTAGATTTACTCATATTGTTTTACTATTTTCAAGGTGCCCCTGTGGTTTTCAAAACCTGTAGGAAGATAGATGATGCTTCATAAGTCAGGCACCCACTTCTGGGAGAGCAATTCATCGCATGCTAAACTAGGCATCAGTGCTCTAGATATATCGTGTGCAGGACAGGAAAGCTCTGACATGAAGCTTGCCTGAGTTGGCAAAGAGCAGCTGAGACTCTTTTCCACCAGCACTTGGATATCACCCTAGAACAGAGGTTACATTGCTCTAGGAGCAAGGTCCAGTCCAGCAGAGGCCCGGCCTCACTTCCAGCTCTGAAGTACCCAGCACCTCCCTGGAAATGGGTTTCTGGCAATTCTTATTCTTGCTCTCATAGTTATTTGCTCTTTAAATCCAATTTAAAATTGATGAAAGGTTGTGAGAGTTGATATTGATATATAACTGCCTCAAATATTAAACATTTCAAGATCTTAAGGATATGAACCTTACTTTTCTTGAATTTGTTTCCTAAACCTAGATTTCTAAGATTCATTTACATACCACTGGTTGTCCAAAGGTTTTGCTGAATGCCTGTCCAGCTGTTCTGATATTCATCTGAAACATGAATAGTAGGCAATCTTTGCCTATACTTTAGGTATTCACATACCTAAAAAATTACTTTCAGTGTCTCACTTGTGCATAATAGAGTATCTATTTCAAAGTATTTCCTCTCCTCACTTTTATAGCAGTTGGTCTTTTTATTATCCAAATTGTTATGCTATAGAGGTATTAAAGTTTTTGCTACATCTGAAGAAAAACAGAAAAAAATTACATCTGAATTGTATTTGTTCCCATTGACATAGCTGCTTTCTTTTCTAGAAGAAAAATTGAACTTCCAGAGATCTTGCTAGTCATAAAACTGCTGAAGCAAGGTCAGGCATTTCGATGTGGATATAAAATGTTAATAAATGGGGGCCATTGTCCCACACTCAAAAATTTATGCACTACATCAATATGGGATCATTCTTTTCTTGGTTAAATTCACCTAGTAATTTCTGACTGTATTCATTGCCCAAGGATATATTTCTTTACAGTTAAATATCACTAGCTTAGTATTTTGATAGAAGAAATGCAGCATACCGTTTATAACCTACACAATAATAAGTGAATAGAAAGTTGCCCCTTGGAAGAAATGTTACAGACTATATAAAAATACAATATTCGGTTTCAATTACTTATGCTGAACAGCTTTGGAAGAAATCCCAGTTGGAATTCTAATGCCATTTCTGAGCATCTTCATTCTCGCTTCTCTAAGAACGTAAAAGCAATGATGTATTGACAGTCAAGGCAAAGCAAGATAAATACAGTATTATGAAAACCTTGAGATGATCAAAGTAAATTTTGAGAGCACACACTTCTCTATATTTTGTACAGTTCCGGACATATTGTTATGAGAAATATCTTTCCCATGCCATCAGTAACTACAGGAGCATGCAATTAAAATGATCATTGTCTTCTTCCCCCCAGTTTTACTCTTTAAATAGAAATCCCTCTAAAGCCATTGTAACTTTGTATCAGCAACAACACTCTCTTCAAAAACTCTAGGTTGTAAAAGAATGAAAGGCAGAAAAAAATATATTTTCCTGAAAATATTTGTGTACAAATTGTATTTCTAGAAAATAGAGTTTCATTAAAAATAAAATTAAAATACTTTTTGATGAGTGTTGTGATTCATACAAGTAAAATTATTTTGAAATATTTAGGAAAAAAAAGGTCATACTGCAACATTTGATTTAGAGAGACTGTAGTGACAAAAAGGTTGGCAAGACTGCCTAAGAACATGCTTGGAAAGAACCACAAATTGCAAAAGCAGGTTATAATGATCATTGGCTGCACTTAGAGGAAGTAGCAAGCAGAAAGATGTTTTCCCCTCTCCCTACAGGTAAAGGAACAGACCTATAGGTGAATACTATATGAATGCTAGAGTATTACAGATCTAATACTGTATTTTTCAAGGGAAGGAAATGTTGGAAAATTGTAGAATGTCAGAAACCTTCAGAGACACTAAAAATATTTGATGTTTACTGAGAGACTTTTTGAGATCAATGTACTTATCTCAACAAAAAGAGGACTGAGGGGCTATTTGGTCACAATTTCTAACTGTCTTCACAGGGTAAAAGTACAGGATATTAAAGAAGTGTTTAATCTAGCAGCAAACAATATTATGGGTACAAACAATGTAAAAATTCAGGCAGAAAATACTTATCAGACTTTTTTTTTTTTTGCACATGGAGTGAATACTCAGTAAAGAAAAGCATGAAGAGAAGAGTAGATTCCTCATATCTCAATGCCATCAAAGCCAGACAATGCTTCTGTGGAAAATCCCAGGCATTTGGTCAAAATTGTGGCCTTGAAATCAAAATTAACCTACATGACTGGCCCTAATCACCTGTATCCTTAAAACCAACTTTTTCCTCTAATTTGCTGTTCTACCTTGCCTTGTATAATACTGACAGTTTTCATTCGTTTTTCGAAATACTTCTGCAATTCAAACAGCAATATTCAATATTTTGACAGTGATAAATGCACAAATAAGGCTGGGAAATATTTTCATATGTATCGTCTAATTTGGATAACTAGATACGTGGATAAAAGCTGAGATAGGCCAAAGAAATTTAGTAGAAGCATGTGAGGACATAATCAACAAAGTCTGCTGATTATGCAGAACTGTAGAGGTTAACACCAAAGGAAAAGTGCATCTGATAATTTGATTTTCTGTAGACAATACTCAACTCCAGGGGACAGTATCTTGTAGCTGTAGCAGTTGACTTTCTGCTAAGTCAAGACAGGTATGTAACCTCATGCCTTTGCATAAAGGGACAGATGTTTCATGCCCCAGTCTCACTGCACTCCAAAAATGTAAAGTTGAATGCAGTCAAGACAAAGTCATTCCTCACAAAAAGTATACGATCATCTTTTCTTTTCTTGGGAAGGGATCAGGAGTTCATAGGCAAGCAGATATTTGTAGAACTTTCCAGCTGATGTTCCTGACATCTAGTGATCAAACCAGAAATACATGGTGTAGTGCAATGAGTGTCTACCTGTACACATAAAAAGAGCTGTTATTGGTCCTTTCTCATACTATATTTAAGTCATGGATGAGGATAATTTGTTTTAAAACATTTTGGTTGGGGGCTATTGTCCCTGGAGATTGCAATGGAATTGCCAGCAGAGTAGAGTGGCAGAGTGATCTAAGGTGCTGGATATAAGGCTCCATCTCTGGGGACATGGGTTTGAATCTTGTTGCTGCCAGGAATATTTTCTAGGATGGGGTAGGACTGAGTAAAGCCAGACACAAGTACAGGTTTGGAGAAAAGTGGCAGGAGAGCAGCCCTACAGAAATGGATCTGATGGTGCTGGCTGACAGCAGGCTCAATAGGAGTCAGCAGTGTGCCCCCAGCAAACCCCATGCTGGGATACATGAAACACAGCATAATTAATTGGCCAAAAGAAGTGATTACCCAGTAGTGCTGGCAGGTGGAGGAAATGAGGCTGAGCAGCAAACTCTTTGCTCTCTACAGACACCTGAGGAGGGCAAGTGGGTAGCAGGGTGCTGATCTCTTCTCCCTATCCAGTGATAGGACATGTGGGAATGGTTCAAAACTGAGCCAGATGAGGTTTAGGGAGCATTTTTGTCTTAAGAGAGTGGTAAAACATGGGAACAGGCTTCCTAGAGAGGTGATTGATGGTCCCAAGCCTGTCAGTGTTTGACAGGTACTTGGACAATGATCTTAATAACATTCTTTATATTTTGGTCAGCCCTGAATTGAGTCAAGCAGTTGAACTAGTTAAGAAGGACATGGTACTGCTGGAGTGAGTCTGGAGGAGGCCATGGATTTGATCAGAGGGCTGGAACACCTCTCCTATGAAGACAGGCTGAGAGAGTTTGGATTGTTCAGATTGGAGAAGTGAAGGTTCTGGGGAGACTTTACAGCACCTTCCAGTACCTAAAGAAGGGCTGCAAGAAAGCTGGAGAGACTTTTTAAAAGGACATGTCATGATAGGACAAGGGGAAATGGCTTTAAACTGAAAGAGAGTATGTTTAGATAAAATGTTAGAAATTCTTTAGTGTGAGGGTGGTGAGGCACTGGAACAGATTGCCCAGAGAAGTTGTGGATGCCCCATCCCTGGAAGTGTTCAAGACCAGGATGGATGAATCTTTGAGTAAATTGGTCTAGTGGAAGGTGTCCCTGCCCATGGCAGGGTGATTGGAGCTAGATGATCTTTAAAGTGCCTTCCAACCCAAACCATTCTATGATTCTGTGATTCTATGACTGTTGTAGAACTCTTCCAACTCAAATAGTTTGTTCCACTCTATGACCTTCATGACTCAATTCTCAGCTCACTGAGGCAATCTGCGTTCCCAACAGGAACAGACGTGGAAAGCTCCATGAAACATTCATCCAAGATGATTTCACACAGCTCAGTCTCCTAGGAAAACATGGGTAAGCAGCTTCTCCAGTCCATACACTAACTCTTCATTGACATCATGCATGACTTTTGAAGCAGGGCCATAACCACAGGGTTACTGCAAACTTCCAGATATAGGTGTCACAAGAAATTTTGTTCTCATATTTGATTCCAAGTCTGTAAGTCTAAGAACACAGATCTTCTTGCAGAATCATGCTATATCTCAAATATTGAGCTGCCTGTCTTTGCAGGAATAGCCTAAAGTCTTCCTATGTGAAGTAATGCCCTCATACAGGCTTAAATATCTATTTTTACAAGAACTTGAGCTCAAAGTATGGCTGAGTGGAGTACTTGATGCTTAAAATGGCAGCAAACTTGTGTTCATGAACTTCACAGATAGATCTATCCTGAGCAATTCCTTTTGTCCTTAACTCTTTCACACTCCCTTCCTTGACATCTCCTTAACTAACTGCCTACAGACACTCTATCTTAAAATTCAAATGATCATGTTACTGGAGACACCTTTAATTCTCTGACAACTCTACTTCTCTGACACCTCTAAATATTTTTCTTTACTGTTTGTCACAGACCCTGGAGCACCATCCCATTCCTGCCCTCCTTCCTCTCCTCTCCCCCATCCCAGACGGTATCTTTTTTTTCTTATCTTCTATCCTCTTGTCTTTTTCCACCTCCATATATGAATCTAGAGACTATTTTTGTTTGGCTGTGCAAAGTTTTTATTTCCAGTTCCTTACAAACTATTTGAAAATATAGCATTTTTTGGCATTAATTAAAGGCCATAAAATATCCCAAATTATGCCTTGGAGAAAAAGGCAGCAAACAGTTTTGAAAGTACTGGCTTATGGTCACTGATGGAAACCCATCCCCATAGCCCAAATGAAAGGGGCATAGACAATGTGTCTGAAATCAAAGTTCTGTGTTCTGTTAGTTAGATTGTGCTACTGTTATTTCATAAACAAATCAAGCCCTTCAGGAAGGATGAAGGTATGGTTGGTTGTTCACAGATTTTTAATTATGATATCTGCTCATTGTGGTATGAGCAGATATCATAATTAAAAAATGGCCCCAGACTTGCCAGAAGTTACACAGAAAAAAGGAAGAGAGACTGTCTGCTTCTAAATGTCATACCTTCACTGTGTGAAGAACTCATGATGAAATCAAGGCTATTTAAGTTTGGACAATAGGTTCCTATTACATGGCAGAGAGTAATAACTTTTTAGAGTAGCACAGTGCAGAAAACTCAGCACCTAAATCATATAAGACTTTTCTCCTAACAGTAGTATTCTGATGATTTCACATAGCTATTTTTAAAGAAAAAATAGGACAATGTAGAAAACCTTCTGTTAAGCAGCTTGCCAGTGTCTTCACTATCTAGCCTGAGACATGGGTGGCTTATTATATTAATAAAGGCAGCATTATGATTAGTAGTTCTTTGTGTCAGTCAAAGGTAGATAACACAGCCAAACAGCTCAAGATGTCCAGCAACTCTCCACACTAGCCTGGTGAGCACATTTAACTCTTGATTTTCCTCAGATGCTCCTCATGTTCCTTTGTAAGTCTCACCTGATCATCTCATTCCTCAGACACAAGCACTTCTGGTGTATTTCCTGCTCTTCTAATTTGTCTAAGTCCCAGCTGCCAGTTTATAGATGTGTACCTTTCACCTTCCAGCTGTAACCTTAAATTGTGTATGTAGTTTCCACATGTATTAAATCTTCAGGATGAAAGGGACTGTTGTTGTGCTATCTGGCTGTATTATCATTTCAGTCTTTATTATAGGTGCATTAACTCATCATAAGCTCTTTGGAGTCAGTGGGTAACAGGCATAACAGGACAAAAGCCATCTCCTATCACCCAGTGACCACGTAGGACGGTGTTTCCTACACATCTTTTTTAATTTCTCAGATTTAAACGAGCCAGAATACTTCTGCTCTCTGATGCTTCCATATTGCAAATCATAGGCTGTATCATCCAAACAGTCTTTCAGTCATTTCATTAGGTTGGATTTTCTTGCTCTAAAATAATAAGTCAAGCATTTCTCTGCTTGCACAAGGAGATCACTCAATACTTATTTTGGGATGCCATGTGTTGAAGACAGCATTCTGTTTAGCAGTGGCAGAATGGACTGACATGTCAGGAGACTAAAATTTTGGAAAGCAGATGGATATTATATATCAAACCAAAACCAAACAAATAAACAAACATCAACCAACTGGACAAAAAAAGAAGAAATCTTCAGCTATTTTGTGCAATTGGACAAAAGAAATCATAAAGAGTTTATGCAGAAATTGTTCTGTATGCCGAGTAACACTAGACCAGCACATCTACTCATCTCAAGATTTGTTTTTCTGGTGATTTCCATAAGAAACATTTATTATTGACAACAAATGACCAGACTTTAACAACAGGGACGTAGCAGAGTGTTGTCTTTATTTTCTGCAAACTTTGTTTCTTTCATGACTGTTGCAAATCTGTGGTATCACAAAACAATTATTTTAGAAGAGCAGTTAAACCTGTTTTTCTTGCACAGTACTGTATATCAGAATTCTCAAGGTTCTACACACTTCTGTGTGGGTTTTTATGTCAGCTACAGCTTTCATATGTTCTTTAAATGGCTTGATTGAATATATGTGTCCCATGCATTTGAATGCTTCTGTCTTGGGTGGTATCTTTTCAGAATGAATTGAGTATATCATCCTTGTGTCCTTCTCATTATTTTCCTCAGTGTCTCTGTTCATCTGGGGCTGCTACAGCCATTATCACCTCATCATGTTGTTGTTCAAAATGTCTGCAAATGTTTCTTTGCTCTTTTATTAAAACATCCCCTATTTCTGTTTATTGCAAGACGTAAATGTATAATCTTACAGCTACTGTATATGCTTTGAAATTGCTCAATTCAGCTGATTGATTCTGTAATCTGCTTGTCAGGACCTGTCCTTGTTCTCAGTGAAAATGTTTTTATCAACTTGTTGGTGCTGTATATCAACTATTGTGCAGATAGGATGATGCTATCTCAAGATAAACCTGCTATTCTCTTGTGAATGCTTGTTAATACAGGTTTTCTTATCTGCCATTTTCTCTTCCTAATTTTGATGAAACTGTTAACCCATGTGTTTGACTTAGTGATGTTTTTATGACACTTTTTTTTGAAAATTCTAATTGACGTTCCTTCACTATTTTCTAGTTAGGCTGTTTTCAGCAGAAGCTCTAAACACAAACTTACTATTCTTGGTATTTCTGAAGCTGGCATTTATTTTCCTTCTTCAGCTTTTCTATGTGTCTTATCTGCTCTTTTCCCAGGTATAGATAAGAAAAGCACCTGATTTTGATCAAACCAAATACTTTTCTTGGACTACAGCAGTTCCTAAGTATTAGGATTTCATTCTAAGTGGAATATTTTTGACTGGTTTTCTAATAAAATGAGTTAATACTTTCAGGACTTTCTTGCCCACTGTGTGCAATAAGCAAGATACTTGTAGGTCCTCTTCGCATCTGTCTTTCCCCAAGTCATTCAAATAGATTTGGAAATATTTTTTCTTTTATTTCCAATGCTCAGCATTTCTCTGAGATAAAGATAAGAATATTTTCTAGGTACTCTTCATTTATCTCTTCACTTTCACATACTGACAGGTTTTCAATAAAACAACAAATCTTTGCTTTGTGTGGGCTATGGTTGCTTTTGACAACATGTTGTGCTGTCCTCTTTATATATCAGGAAGCCAGATTGTGACCAAGGATATAACATTTAAAGTAGAGCTCACTCTATTAAATTCAAAGCACAATAGATTCATCAGACACACTTAGTCCAAGACCCCTTTGGTAATTAGACATAATTAATTTTAAACAGAATTGGAAGAGGTGTGACTTTTGTAATTCTGAGTTGTCCCTTAAATTCAAACCTAGGAGGCCTATATCTAAAACTGCCTTTGGTGAATATGAAGTTTGTGACTTTTTCTATGGAATATAATCCTGTTCACTATCACGATAATATTTTAAAGATCTCTGTGTATGTCTTTAGTGACAAAGTCTACAGTATATGAGGCTTTGCGACTTTGGTAAGTACAGCATGTTGTTAAAGAACATATTTTGTCTATGGGAAGCTATTTTACAAACATCTATGAACATACTATGTAGGTTCAGTTATTTTTGCTCATATTTATGTAGGTTTAAAATAATCTAAAAGGAAAACCAAGAGGCAAATGAAAGCTAAGACACCATCTCTGAAATCTGGAAAATGAAACAGCCTGTGAATCTGCTTTTAAGGATGGTATGTAGGATATATTATATTCCATTTATTTTTCTCTTTTACACCAGTCACAAAAAAAAAGAGAGGTGTCAGGAGAAAAACATTTAACAAAAGCAATACCGCTATTGTTAGCTTGATATTGATCTATTTCATCTGATATTTCTTTCTGACATTAGAAGTTAACTATCTGGCTACTGTTTTTAACTTCCTAAAACTTTCAAAGAGCAAAGGGAAGGAAATACAGCAAAAATATTTATGGAATAATCATACCTAAAATATAAACATATCTCACAGATTTTTTCTAAAATAGTTTACGTTGTGTCATGTTACTATGTTAAGGTACAATATAGACATTGTTCTTAGTGGAAGCAACTCATCAGATTTCCTTGAAGGCTGTATATAACAAAAATCCAGGAAAATGGTTTTGAAAATCGCATATATATATTTTGAGGATTTCTTTTTTGCATCAAGCCATGGTTCAGAAATAAAATCTCATATCTAGCCAAGAACCCAGCTCCTAACATTCCTTCATGTTTACTTGAATTGTCCATGAATAAAAAGTCCATCTTTTGAAATGATTCAGATATTGTCAGAGACCTTTGCTTTCTACCTGCTAGTGTATGTAGAGTTATCTTCAGACTGACAGCATCCCAGTTACCTAAATGCAATTTGTGCACATGCATACATTACAGAAAATTAAATGCCATATGGTGCTGAGCCAGTCACAATTTGTACTGTTTGAAAATAGCACACTTTTGAAGTCTGATGACAAATTTTATGAGTTTTCTCTCACTAATTTATGGAAAAATAGCTCTTAACCATTTATCCACAGAAACATTGCCTAAGCTGTGGCTGTAAAATTTCACTGCAAGAAATATTTCTAAGCAAATCACTGTCTGTAAAACATAGAAGACCTATGAAAAAATATTTTTCCTCTCAAAGTACCTACAACAGTTTTTAAATTTCCTGCCTTCTCTAGGTGATGATGGATTTTTTGCTCATCACAAACTAAAACATCCCAAGCAAAGGAGGTAAACCTAGCTGTTTCTGGTACCCCTCAGCCACAGTCATGTTACTGTGAGTAAGTGGGATTCACAGTGAAAGAGTGAGTATTTTCTGGCACGGTTTGAGGATGTGTTTGTGCCTTCTATTGGTCGGCTGATGTAGCTGGGTGGTATTGGCCAGAAGTTTTCCTTAAATTGTTGATAAAATATCAGGATATAGTGACACAGAAATGTTATGAATTTCTGGTTTAAAAAAAAATGCCCTTGGTCATTTGTGTAAACTTTTAGAGTAACTTTTAAAGCTTATCTTGAACAATGATATTTTGTTTGCTGTGTGTGAAAGCTGTAAACTATTGAAGCGGCAAATAGAGCATTTAATCTTTGTATTTTTGTAGCAAATCCATGCCCTATCTGAGACTGGAGGCTCCTCAAATGAGATCCTGGGACGTGTGATAAGAAAACCTGGAGAGATATTCTGTATCTCCTGAGAGAGGCACAAAGCTCTCACAGCCTAGTGGCAATTTTGCCTGATCTGAGTCAGCTGTTCCAGGTCCTTGCACAGGTAAGGGAGGAAGAAAGCAAGTGTTATGATCCTTAATTAAAACACTGGGAAAGGAGTTCACTGAGTAATTGTTGCCTTGTCAATGAGCTCCCAGGGGGTCTGTCAAGGGTAGTGACTGAATCTCAGGTTTCTGAGCCACATTTTGTTACTAACAGGACCATCGCTCTGCTTCAGAAGGTAGGGAAAATGGATTAGGGTACCTTTTTAAAGATGGTTGGGTTTTTTTCCCCTGTCCTTGTCTCTACAGTCGATTGGAACTTCTCTCTCAGTCTTACATCACTGTTCATCTACGACAGTCTGTGCTTTCAGTTTTAAATGCTGCTTTTATTTTGCCCCTTATCCTTATATAAGAATACGGACTATATTGAAAAGCCTGTTCTGAAAAACGAGTAGCAAATGTTTTGATATCTCTCAGCTCTAGAAGTGTATATATATATATGAGTCTGTCTAATTAGAAACTTTCCTTTTGCTCTTTCATGGAATCTGCTTGGCTTTGCCTCATTTTCATAGAAAGAAAAAGAGATAATTTGGTACTGGAAAAAATACTATATTTTGGATCCTAAATAAGAAGTACTCTATGTTTCCTTTTTGGACCATTCTAATTAAAATCATTGTATAAATTAATAAAAAATAAAAAGTGTGGTCAGCAAATATAAGGACATCTACTGTAAGCAAAACATCTATTTATTTTACTGAGAATTTTCATTTAAGTAAACACATTTTGCTTACAAAATTTTTGTTCATCAGTTTGATGGAATAACCCACACAGACCAATATTTACTAGAAACTCAGGGAGGCTCCATTAAATCAAATCCATGTTTTCTAAGTAATAAATATTATTAAAATACATTCCTAGAACCTACTTAGTTGTACAGCATATCCTGTGCCATTATTGCTTTAACATGTCTACTCCACTCACGTGAAACCTCAGCTGAAGTACTCTGTTCAGTTCTGGAGCCCTCAACACAAGAAAGACAGGGACCTGTAGGAGCAGGCCTGGAAGAGGGCCCAGGAAATGGTCAGAGGGCTGGGGCACCTTTCCTGTGAGAACAGACTGAGAGAGTCAGGGTAGTTTAACCTGGAGAAGAGAAGACTCCAGGAAGATGTGATTGCAGCCTTTCAGTACGTAAATAGGGCTTATAAGAAAGATGGGGACAGACTTTTTAGTAGGGCCTGTAGCAACAGGACAAGGGCTGATGGTTTTAAACTAAAAAGGGGTAGATTCAGGCTAGATATATGAAATATAATGATATAAGTTTATAATTATTTTATAATTAATTCTTAATTTTGGAAGAAGTGCTGACAAAAGTCTTTCATACATGTTTAGGATATTCTATAGCTAAACAAAGATCTTGAGTTTAATATTTAGCTCACAAGTGAGATTCTTCAGCCTTTCTGGTCAGGAATGAGATATTTTTCCATTTAACTCATCTGAGGAGCTGACTACAGAGTCTGACCATATGTTAGTTGTTCTCTGACCTGCATGAAGCGTAAACAAACCAAGGAGAGTATGAGGATGCATGTTCATAAACTCTAAACTGGGTATAAATTGCAGAAAGACTGGGGATCAAGCCTTCTTTATTCTCCTTTGTTTTCCTCTTTGCTAGTGAGTTTCTTTTAAGTAATCATCACATCATTCTCATAGACTTTCTTTCTTTACCACTTTGGTTTCGAAATGTTGGGCTGGGAGTTGTACCTGGTAGAAAATCTTTCTTCTCTTCCTCACTGGGCATTGCCTCAAGAGGTGGGGGATAGGGAATGGCAAACAAGGAATTGAGCCCTCGGTAGCTTCCTGAGATTGCTACTCTGAGAGCTATCATAAAAATTAACTTGACTGTTAATAGGAGGCTTACTTGAGTGATCCAGTGCATCAAGTTAAATCTAAAAGAATCAGGATCCAGTGAGTCAGTCACAGCTGTGCTTTCTGACTGCTAGTGACTTCTCATATGGCATGGATCTGGAAAGAACAATACAGGCAGTTCTCTAGAGATTCTTCAAAGACAAATTTCCCATATCTTTTTTCCCTATCTGAAGCAGAGAGACTATCAATCAACAAATGGCATTAACACAAGAAAATTATTTATGGTTGTCTATAACATGAACAAAATAATAAACCAATGTGCACTTGATCTGAACCAGTAAATCTGCTGATCTTGGCTCATAATTCTCTCATTTTCATGACATCTACAGACTCTTATCTCTGAATTTTGTCCCACTACAGTTCTGCTGCGTGTGTGTGCCATGATATGGCATACCATAACCACAATATCTCATGTTTTATTTAATCTTCCAGCCATTTGTTTGCCAAGCAGTGGCTTTAGTTTCTGGCAGTGCCAATAAATACTGTATGGTCATTTTTGTGATAATATGTCTATTTATATAAATGTAAGAAAAATAAAAAACCAACAACCTAGGGCTAGAACTTTATTCTCTGCTTGATGTATATAGAAATAAGGTAGTACTTATGGCTTGTTAGTTCCTATAATACGTAAATTGCTCTTTCTGAGTTTTGAACAGCCTCCTGTTATTGCACTTTGCAATTTTCCTGAGTCTTGTATACTATAATATCTGCTATAAAAAAGGTCGTCTATGCACCATGCACACATATTGGGTATTGGCTGTCACTCTGTTGTGGTTTGACACTGGCCCAATGCCAGGCACCCACGAGAGTCGCTCTCTCACCCTCCCTTGCCACAGCTGGCAAAGGGAGGGAAAAGAGGAAAAAGGGTTAACGGAGGCTTCATGGGTGAGATAAGGAGATGGGATAAATATTTCAAGGGCAAAACAGGCTCAACCTTAATTACTAAGTGAAATTTATTACTAACAGAATCCGAGGAGGGTAATGAGAAATAACATAAGCCCTTAAAACACCTTCCCTCACCCCTCCCCCCCAGGCCCTCCCTCCTTCCCACCGACAACACAGTGGGGCAGGGCAGGGGTTTTGGTCAGTCCGTCACCAAGGTTTTCTTCTGCTGCTCCGGGAGAAGAGTCCTTCCCTGTGAGGCCGTGGGGTCCCTCCCACGGGAGACAGTTCTCCGTGAACTTCCCGGCGTGGGTCCACTCTCACGAGCAGCAGCCAAACCGCCCCTGCTGCAGCGTGAGTCCCTCCCACGGGCACACAGCCCTCCCAAAACTGCTGTGCCGTGGGTCTCTTCCCACGGGGTGCAGTCCTCCAAGGACAGGCTGCTCCAGGCTGGAAGCAGGGCCCTCTCTCTCCACCGGGTCTTCCACTGGATCACAGCCTCCTCCAGGCATCCACCCGCTCCGGTGTGGGCACCTCCCCCACGGGCTGTGGGTGGATCTCTGCATTCCCCGTGGACCCATGGGCTTGGTGTCACCATGTGGTTTTCCCTCACACATTCTCACCTCCTCTTCTTCTCTAGAAGCAAAAAAATCCCCTGACTTTGTTTTGATTTTCTTCTTAAATATGCCATCACAAAGGTGTTACCAACCTCTCTCACTGGCCCAGTTCTGGCCAGCAGCACGTCCATCTTCAGAGCCATCAGCCATTGGCTGTGCTGGACATGGTGGGGAGCTTCCAGCAGCTTCCTCACAGGAGCCATCTTTGCGCCCCCCCTGCTACCCAAAACCAGGCCATGCCAAACCAATACACACTCCAAGAATTTCTCCCACTCTAGTCATGGAAAACTATTTATTTGTAGAGACAAGTATGTATTTTTTTGTGAGTCAATCAATAAGCAAAGATTTCTACGTTTTTTCTTTTCAGTGACCAACAAGATTACATGTAATTATTTCTTTTAGTCATTCTATAACTTTCTACTAACAACAAGCTTATCCAATTTCTCCTTCATTTTAGACTGAGAAAAACTTATTAATGGACATAAGCTTTAAGGCAGTTGGTCTCTTTCATCTCTACTTTGTGCATTCCTGTTACATTCCAAGTCCTGGTAATGGGCAAGGAAGAATTCACTGTATCTATGGAGCTAAGGATTTATTGTTAATCCAGTTAATGTTTTAAGTGCCTAATAGTCCAAATTCTCTAACACAGAGAAGTCTTGCCAGTGTAAATTCTTATAACAAAAAAGCCCCCACTCCAACACCCCAAAATTTCCTAGTACTTACCTTCTCCCCTGGTCCTGTACTTGTCCCTTCAGTGTCCATTTACGTCTTAAGGCTGAGACTGTGGCAGGACATCTACTCCCCCCCACCCACCACTGATAACGGGTGCATAACGAGATGATAGCCCAAGGGGCTGAAAGGCCCAGTAGGAACTGTCTGTGGCACCTGGAGGCTTAAACCTCAGCTAAGAATCTATATCTTAGTCTGCAGAGCTGATGTGGGGGAGAGATGAAAGGAAATTACTGACTTGAGAGTCACAGTTTTTACACTATAAAAGATACACTGAATCACCACTGAGGCAGAAACCTCATACACCCTGAAAAATGTTCAAAACTTCTCCCTGAAGTCTGGACGCAGGTTTCATGGTTACTTCTCTGGAAATTGGGTGAAAGGACCTTCTATGTGTGCTCCATCAGCAATTGGATGGTAAGATACATTGAATCCTAACTTATACTATTTCTTCGCTAGCTGTAAGTGAAAAAGGTACCCTTATCGTGCACTGTATGTTACTACTAGTAGTGTTTTTCCTTTGTTTTATTCCTGTGTAGTATTAATTTGCTTTAAGTCTTTATGCCTGTGAATTTTCTTGTCTATTAATAAATTTATTCTATAACAGACAGAATCAGTCATTATTAAAAGAACTTACGAACGAGAGTGGGTTTTGGGGTGCTGGCCACCTCAATAAAGATACTACCTGCTGCCAGAGGCCTGGGCAGGAGGTAGGGTTAATTTAAACCCCCACATCTGATTCGTGACAGAGACTTCCAGTTTTCTCAAGAAGAATTGCAGGTAGTGGTGTGTTTTTAATGAGCTCTCATTGTCTGGAGGTCTTTGCTAGGAGAAGGGTGACACTAATGGTGGAGGTATCTTCCTCTTTAGTCCCAGGACCTGCCTGTGTGTGCTGTCGTACGTTTCCTTGCCCCAGGCTGCTGCCTTCTGGCTGCTCCCAGGTGAGTGTGAGTATGTCCCTGCAGCCTGCCCAGGCTCAGCTCCCAGAGGCTCTTGTTTGCTGGGCAGACACCCCCTGGGTTTGTCAGATCCTTCTCACAGACACTGGCAGAGATCTGGCTCAGGCAGAGGAGGCCACAGGTACGTGGCCCCGAGGTAGGAGCTGAAACCCAGCCCAGCTGTGGGCAAGGTAACTCCAGGCCGGCACAGACCTTGAGTCACTTTACTTGGAATGACAGGAGCCTTATTTATGCAGCAACAAAGATCTTCAACCATAGGCACTATTTTTAGATTTTTTTTTCCTCTGTTGTGTTCTTTTCTGCTGCTACATGTCTTCATTCTCTTGAAGCAATTAAGGGCTTGACAAAAATGGATAATGTTGTGTGTAATAGGATGAGGAAATATTTTATTCAATTTTCAATTCAATACATCTTGTTAGTCTACATATCAATTTCCTGCAAAGGAGAAAACATTACTGGAGTGAGCTATTAGCTTTGCCTATTTATGCTGTATTGTTGGTAAGTCCCTGAATGCTAATAGAAATGTTTTAATAAGTTGTGTCTGGATTCTTCTTCAAATCCATTTGTGTCCTAAATATTTTTATGTTGATATTTCATTCAGTTGTGTTGCAGCTCTCTGCCCTGATGCTGTGAAGAATTGCTCTAACAGTGCTTGTGGACCTGATTTGTCTCTGCTGTGATCTCTACCAGATCTGACAAAGCCTTGCAAGGTGACATAGCCCACTCGGGTTTTTTCGTGTCTTCTGCCAAATAGTTTTGGCCTATGTATTTTGCCACAGTGTCTATGGCTTCATTTGTACTTGGCTGAGTTCACGATTTGACACTTTATTTTTTGAGTAGTACCCTGACTTTTTGGTCTCAAAAGAAAACTATAGGTTAGTATTTCAATGCATTTATATGACATATTCCTACATATAAACATTTTTTTCATGTAATAAACTTGAATGACTGTCCCTTTTTTTCTTTTTGGTCACTGATGGTTTTTTGCTTTAACCATTCTGTACATTCTGGTTAAAACAAGCAAACAGGGCTTACCTAGCCTTATTGGTATAATTACATCTACAGATGTTTAGTCCCAAATAATACCTATAACTACTTTTGTCCACCCTTCTTCGGCTTGTGTATTAAATTCCAGAGTGAGCAATGTCCTTGTCTCTGAGGCCCTGTCTCTGCTGGTAAAATGGTTACTATAGGTTGAACTGCAGAGTTGCTCCTGGGAGCAAAAGGCAGACCCAGTTTTTCAGTCTCAATGGTTTTATACTGGTGTATCTCTGTTTACCCCACACACGGCTGTAGTTGCAGTAGCGAGCTGCAGAACTCTGCAGTGCATAGCAGACAAAAGTCCTACTGTCAGGAGTGGGAGTGGAAGCAGGGTATGGGAAGAAGCTACAGCCAAGCTGAAAGCAGGGTGTTCTTTAACAATATAAAATAGTTACCAATATGCCAGTTAAAAAATGTGCCACAACTATCAAACTAAGAAATCAGCCACACATTCAGCATATGTGTCAGTGACTGTGAACGTTGTTGGCAGAGTGCATCGACAGAAGTCAAAGCTTTCCACTGAAGTGAGGAGATAGAGAAAACAAAGTGATTTCTAATCCTCATACAGCTTTTATGATTTGAATGAACTTGATTTTTTTCCCTCTACGCTAAGCTTTTTATTTTGTGGATAAGAATGTGAGGTTGCTTGCTCAACCTTCGTTTCAAATAGTCCTGTGCCTGGGTCTCCTGTGGCGCATTGCCACAGAGGTGTACTTGCAGCAGATTAAACCACACACATCTGAATTTCATGATCTTTTACTGTTTGTCATCTCTAACACTCTTCATTCAGAAACTATAATGTTCCCCGTGCATTCATTCCCTGGTCTAAGCATTGTCCCCTTGGTAGCACTGATGCAGGCAGTACACTGAGTTGTCAGCACGGTTTGCATCTCCATTAAGAAATACAGTTCTCTATTGCTGCTTAAGGTCAGCATACTCCTTATGAAAGATTTTACAAAGGGAACAAATGTCACCTGACAGAGAATATGAAGGCAGGTCACTTGCTGGAGTCCAAATTTTTAGAAGCTTGGGTATGAAACTCTTAACCTTGTATCATAAATTACAATACAGAATGTCCTCTGTGTTCAAAAATTTCACCTTTTTACCTGAGGTCAATATTTCTACAAGATTAATTAGCGAAACAAGTCTTTGAAGCACAACTTTATTTTCAATTTTTTAAAAATTTAAATAATGATGGCATTCATTGGTTAGCCTGATATTGGTAAATACTTAAGGGCTGCAGATTTTGGGCAGTAGAAATAGCAGATATTTTAAAATTCTTGAAAAGTAATAGTGTGCATTACACTTGAAGCTCTAAAAAGCACAGAAAGTAGCAATTACAATAATGCCTATGGAAGGGCAATCTTTTCAACCTTAAACAAAAAAGAATCACTTCACTGTCATTATGAAGCTATTCACTGGAGTCATAGAGACTGAGGTGTTACAAAAAGGAGTTATAGAAATTCTGTTAGTAGTAGTCATAGTAGGTTCATGTCTGAAATCAGTTCTGGAAATGAAGGTTAAGAAGTGATAAAAGTAGATTTATTTAAAAAGCAGTAATTTATTGAAGCTCTACTGCCTTGTGGGAAAGAATATATTTTCTTCTTATGAAAATGAAAGTTGTAGATACTGTTACAGTTAGAGAAAAGTTGAGACAGTATAATTTTAGAGATCTGCCATTTTTCACATTTTTCAGCCCTGATTACTCTTTGACATGTTACTTTGTGAACAAACTGTTTTAAATAACTCTTGCAGTTCTTAATGAACTCAGTATGGAAGCCTAAAGATGCTGGGTTTGAGATGAATGAATACCAAATATTATAAGAGTACATCTAGTAAAATAACATAGGAAACTGCAGGAGGCACAGAATGAGTTTCTTCCTTAGGAGCACTCTTGCATCCTTTTGTGACACTGTTTTCATTTTCAGTGTTGTCATGAGCAGTCTAAAAGAAGGGACTAATTTTGCTTCTTTGTACACAACAGTAGTCTGAAATCATGACAACTGTCAGCTATAGCAGAAACTCTTATAAAATTAATCAAGCTCAGTGATGAATTAGCAAAGCATTAGACCATCTAACCTGTAGGCATACAAAACTCAGGACAAACAGATGTTTTGACATTTCTAGCTGGGAATCCTGCCTTCCACAAACGTATTTCATGCTCAGACATGGTCTCTTGGCTGCTTGCAGTCGTCCCATCTGTCCGGATGGCACTGTGCCCACACACAAGGTGGTATGTCAGCTTTGGTAGGGCATAGGTGCCAAGTAAATTCTGCTGTTTGCAAAGCTTTGCATGCGCTGGTTCTTCAGTAGGAAGCCTCTGCTCTGACACAGCAAGGCTCCCTCTCAACCTGACTCCCTACACTTGAATACACCTGTTGACACTGCTGCATCTAAGGAAGAATATTAAATAGTACATGCAGGAGAGATTGGTATGCAGGAATGGATTTAGGAATCTGTATTGCACATACACCTCGGGGTTCATAGTTCTAGACTGGGGAGAACAATATTGGCATAATTTATGTCATCATCATTAACATCTTCAATTTGTTCTTCTGCCCCTCACTCCAAAAAGAAAGAATTCTAGGTATCAGCATGAACTCAGTCAAAAAATAAAGTAAAACAGTGGAAAATGGTTGTTGAAGCAAGGAAAGAGAAACCTGACTCTTCTGTCTTATCAATTTTGTGGTGAAACTATTCACCAGTGGAATAATCCTTGCTTTATCCCAGTGCATGAACTATGAGAAGAGAGAAAAGGCAGCCTGCATATTGTGTTTAAGAACTCTGTGAGCAGACTATGTATCTGAGAAAGCATGGAGTTTCCTTAGCAAGAGAGGACATAATCACCTAAAAGATGAGAAAATTCTGAGACTGCAGAGACTTTACTGTATCTTCTTCCTATAACAGTCCACACAGCTGGTCTAGGGAAGAAGGCTGCACTGCCTTGGAGAAACTGAGATGCTCCAATTTCAATTTACTCTTGAAATTATTTTCTTTGATGAAAAGTTGAATAAACTGAATGAACTGAACTGTCGTTTCAAAGAGCAAATCTGTCTTTCAAAAACACTTCCTCTCACTTGCACTTAAGTGGTTATTTGTAACAGTCAGCAATAGAAGTCTTCATCATTCCTTTTATATCTTGTATATTTTAATTTCACAGGATGTTTCCTATAACAACGAGATTTTTAGCAACTTTACTAGCTGCTCAAAATTCCTATTTGTCTTTTCTTTTCCTCTCTTGTTGCCATATAACTACTGTTTTGTGTGTGACTCATCCCTCTACATTTCACTCTTTTCAGTTTCTGCAGGTTTTATTGAAAAGCTCACATGACTTGAGTTTTCAGGTGTACTTACTCTTTTTTTTTCTAATACAAAAATCTATTTTCCAAATACCTCTTATATTTAAAAAATTTCTGATGTCCTAATTAGTCATAAATCTTGAAACCTCCAGAAACACACCTTTCTATTCTTATCTATTTTTATTCTGTCTACCCTCTTACTGTACTGGGACATGCAAATTGAGTAACTCAGAAAGATTTAATCCAGAAGAATGAAACATAAAATTATTTAATATTGTATTTTTTCCCTCCCTTGACATTAGGCGTATCCCTTATTCTGCTTTTCTCAAATGAATCTTTCTAATTGGTGTATCTTATTTTCCCCCTCTATTTGCATAATTCAGATCATAATTATTCTTAGGCTTTTTTTGTCCTGTATCAGAAGTAATCCAAGCACTCATATTTTCCTAAATGTTTCTCAGTCCTTTCGTACAAGGAAGTGTTTGCTCATTTCTCTTTTCATTTTTTTTTCCTGTCTGCTAAGTTATTCTCCAGCACTATATCATATTATTCTAACTACACAGTGTATCATTCTACCTCTCCTGCCCCACCACTCTATTCTCAGCATCTTTGACAAATTATCACCATTATTTCCCTTCTAACTCTTCTTGTGCCATTCATCACCCATGACATTAAATAACTGCTCTTCTATCAAAATAATATACCTACATCATCTAACCAAGTGAATATTCAACCATTTTCTATTAGAAATGGCCTGAGACTGACATATCTGTCCCACCTGGCTATTCACAGATAAATGGATGAACTGAACTGTGCCAATTAAAAAAAAAAAAAGAGTGAAACAAAAATTACCAAAAAAAAAAAAAAAAAAAAAAAAAAAAAAAGTAAGTGTGAAGGTTTTGGGTTCCGGTTAAACATTCCTAATATGATTTCGTTTTCCAGGAAATTTCAATCCTTAGGTGCTTTAAACTAAAAAACTTCATCATGGAAAATATTGTCACTGACAAAAAGTGTTAAGGACATTTTAATTCACTGTTTTGCAATGTGAAGGAATTAACTTTCACTCTTTTTTTTGTTTGTACGTACTGCAATAGTTTAATATTAGAAATGTTTGATCTATTGCAATATCACCAGTTTACAAAACTGATTTAAGGCAAATCCATGTCATATGTAAAAGAGAACTAGCTAAAACGGAGTATTTCACTACCACTCATGCTTATAATTCACATTACATTTCAACTGCAGTTGGAAAAAACCTCTCCAAATTTTCTGAAGATAGAAACAGGAAGCCATGTAGGCCTTTTGAGCTGTGAAAAATTATAATGGTTTATGCTTTTTTTATTATTTTATGAATTTAAAGGTTTGTCATTACATCTAGTGTGTGTAATATATGTATATATATCACATTTTGTTCAATAAAGAAACAAGTTAATACAATATGAAATTAATATTATAAATCAAAATATCTGGCTATTGCATTGAAATGCTGACATTAGATATTTAACACTTTTAATAAGATAATAAGTTGGGCTGTGAGTACTTGACTAAGAAATAGCTTTCTGTACAAAGAAAAAGTATTTTAGACTAACATTTCTAAAAGTGATGTTGCACCAAGTGTAGAGGCCAGGTGTAAAAGGCTTTGTGACTCTCAGCACTGAGGATCGTGAAAATTAAGCACCCTTTATATTCTCTGTTACCAACATGGCATTTACCAGGCTTGCAGAAAGGGGGAAAGTAGGGCTAGAACCAGTGCAAACCTGACTCGTCCCAGGTTATCAGACCCAATTCTTAGCCATTAGTATAAAGCTATGAATCTTGACTTCTGTTGGCTGAGGAGCACAGCTTTGACAGAAATTTCCCTTCTCAAGGTTAATGTACAGTGATGGGATCTGAACATTCTTGAGAATTCAGCTCCATTCAGGCTGAGCTGAGTACTTCTTTTATGTTATCAAATGGTAGAAAAGCTTTCTCAGTTTGTGAGAGAAAGCTCTATCCAGAAAAATGTAACAGATGTGGAATCTAAATTCCTATATCTTTTTCTGAATCCCTGATTATGGGCTTATGCTATCAGCATGGTGCTTTTATGGGCTTGTCAAGGAACAGTTGTCTGCCCAAAGCCATATAAGGCAAAAAATTATATATATTGTTTGCATCATATTTACAGTATTTGTCTTATTTAGGCTTTTCATTTCAGCACAGTGTGCCATTGAAATGAGGTATCGTAACACTGACTTTAGGTTAGCTAAAGTTCTTTGCTGATTGTAACTTTAACTTTTCCGCTTTTAAAAATAAACATTTAACCTGTGCTGAGGCCTAATGACTATTGCCAAGAATCAAGAATACTTTTCCTTTTTTCTGTTCTGATTTCAGTCAGACCAGTTTTTTAATTTTACAGCATTTTAATGATACTTATGCAATTCAAATACAACCTTTAAGCACTCCTTTTGTGTGTTATTTTCCATGTACCATCTCATAAACAGTCATTCATTATTAATGAGTTCATTCATCTGAATTAAAAAAAAGACCAAATCTCTCAGTTGTTCACAATATAAAAAGAATACATCCCAGCACTTCCAAGAATTCTTCTATTTTCATTTTCTTTCTTTTCTTTTTTTTTTTTTTTTTCTCTTTGGCAATAAAGGAGTGGTCCCCCAGAAAAGAAAACCTGAACAATGGTTTTTTTTAGGCATTGGTATTGAAGGTAATCATGACACCACACTGGCTTTTCATGTTCCTCTGTACATGGTGACATGGAGCTACGCAGCTATTATCAAAGCATGTGTCCTCTCCTTTGCCACTGTTAATAGGGACATGACAGTCTCTGGAAGCAGTATGGGTTATCTATGATTACACTAATTTTTCTTCTAACAGATGTAAGTGAAATGGCTTTACTCAAAAAGCAGAGCTGATTGCCTCCTGCTGTTTGCCATGATTGATCTCTAGAAGCAAAAGATGAGTTTTCTTTCCCATCTTCATGTATGTGAAATGAGATTCTAATTAGTGATGCATCACTGGGTGCATGATGAGTAAGCTGTTTCCAGATGCATATTACTGTGTGTGAGAGAGGAGGGGAAGGCAGAGGTGGAGTTCCAGGTCATATTGAGCTAACCTGCTGTGTTATCTGGTGAAAGAGAGCCTGCAGCCCCTTGTTTTTCTTCACATCCAGGTGGACCCCACCAACCTAAATGGGTAATCCATCAGTCACCTGTGCTACCTAACCAACTAACTCTCGTGCAGGAGACAACTGACTTTAGATACAAAGGAGCAACATGTCTGCTCTCTTCCTTATGGTGTTTGACATCTTGCCATGTCTTGTCTGCTGAGGAATACATTTAGCGCAGGTAGCTTGGTTTGCAAGCTGCAGTGAGAGCTGCAGAGGGAACTCTGGGTGTCGGGAGCCCCAGGCAAGAGGTCGTGAACTGCTGACACTTTGCATAGAAAGGGCACGGGGACCTGTGGCCCAGCCAGGTGAATGGAGAATCAGATGGAGCAGGACTTTCACTCTAACCTTTGAAGGTATAAAAGCCATGGGGTTCCTTTGTTCGAGGTGCTTCCTGGGGGCACCAGCTTGAGCTGTTACTTTGTTTCTACATCAAGATTAAATTAAGGATCGAGACAACTGAGACACTGCTATGGGAAAGCTGAGTTTGAGCCAGCTGAGGAGACCTCGTGTGATTGTGTGAGTGTGGGGGGCGAGCTGCGAAGGGGCCTCAGTCCCAGCTCAGGGGGTGTGAGTGTGACTGCCAGAGTGGTTCCTGGATGGTCAGACAGGGAAATTTCCTCAGCATCTCCTGTGCTACTAGGTCTGTCAGAGCTATTCCCTGCACTAGAGCTGTTGTATTGTATTTCTTCTTTCTTTCTCAAAAGAGTATTTTGCTGCTCTTGCTAAATATCGTCTGCATCATTCAGAAACGGTGATGTTAAAAAAGAAGTCAATTTTCTGTTATTGGAAGAATTTTGAAAAACACCTTAAGTATTATACACTGAGTTGTGAAGACAAGAGGGTTTACAGCCACATATTTTATTGGTCTTTTGTTTTTAAGGGAAGTTTCCCTTTTAACTCTGTGTTGCACCTCAGCAAAAAAAACAGATTTGGGAAAAAAAACCAAAAAAAGAACAACAAAATGAAACCCAAACCCAAAACAAACAACCCATGCTTTCCTCATGCGGTTCCTGTTCCAGCATGCAAAACCTACCCTTTTCAAAGCATCTGGCACATCTATACAGACAGATGCAGCCAGCCCAAATTCATTCTGCCCACCCTGCAAGCTGTCTGGCTTTCCTCCAGCTCCCATCCAAAAACTGTGTGGCTGTGATGGAGCATCACTGAGCCTGGACTAATAAACCTGACCTCTCAGGAGCCAAACACAACACTATGGAGCTCTGTGGCTTCTGGCCAGGTTGAGGTTGTCTGCTTGCTCAGACAATAAACAGAATAGATTCAGGTCTGTCTGTACTTGTGCTTAGAGACTCCTTTTGTGTTTCTCTGTTAGGTTCATTTTCACCAAAACCCCATTCAAATAATAAAAGTCCACTCTTTAGCCCTTGGCATACCTTCATTCACATAATCTGCTGAATATTTGTACTCATACTTTGTTGTTTACTGTCCAAGCAAGAAAACATCTGAAGCTAATTCTTATTCCAATCAAATCTGTAAATCATTAATACAGAAATAGCATGCATGAGAACAAATTTGCCTAACCATTAAAATAAGGAATGACAAAGGAGAAAATAGATGATTCTGTTCTTTACTTCTAATCTTCTTAAGAATTTAATTGTTGGATCGCAATCTCTTAGTCTCACACATCTTCCCAAAATTCCCCCATGCTCTCTATTCCCATACTGGGCGGCTAGAAAAACATCAGCATAATGGAGAGGGCCAGGAATTGTAGGAGATTTTAATGAGCGATGGATATTCTCCATAGGTAAATAACACTGAGAGCCCATAGGCCAGGACATGAGAATTTCTTAGAGTTATTGTTCTGCTTTAGTTAGGGACAGGTGAGTTTTCACAGATGTTACTAGTCATAACAATATGGGTTGAGGTTCTCATAATAGATAAGAGTTCATTTCCCGACAGAATCCTTGCAGTTGTGTTCCCTGAATATTTTAACATCTTCACCAATCTGGAGAATCACATCAGTAGTGCTAGTAAATTTTCTTGTTCACTCCAAGGATGACAAATTTTTCTAATGGATTAAAGAGCTCTGTGTGCTATTAAGATACAACTGTTGACTGATGGCATACCTTCCAAAATAATTCTTTTTTATATGAATGGTGCTTAAAATACTATCTTAAGTTAGCACTTAACAAAAGTTTATTTCCACAGTATTTCAGGATTTATTTTGACTTTAATCCATTACCTTATTCTGGAATGCTATGGAAAAAAAAATAAGGTTAGATCTTCTTAATTTTCTCCCTGAAGAGAATAAATATAAAATCTTAATGTCAGAGAAGAAAAAAAAGTAGAAAAGGGGATTGAGATAGACTTGTTTGTTAGTAGGAATCTCCACATATCTAGTAAGTAATCAGAGGTTATATGGTTTGCTGTTTTGTGTAGTTTTTGCAACTTTGAGTAATAAAGTTAAATATGCAAAAGGCCTTTCACATGTACGAAAGCCCTTTGTCAAATACCTTTAAGCTGAGAGAAGTTAAAAAAACCCTTTAATGTACTGCTGAAAAGTCATAGAATTAGAACCAAATACTTCTGTCTTCCCAGCATGTGCTCGACAGAGGTCAGCGTCCTGTCTGGGTACAAGGTCAGCATTGGTGTACTTCAGACAGACTGAAAGCAGCTCTAACTTCATCCTGCATGCTGAGACACAGTTGGACTGTGGAAGTGTGCTGGACTTTCTGTCCTTCCACTGTAAAATTATTGAAGAAGGTGAGCATGTTTTACAGCAGCCTCACTTCCTATGTAGCCATTTGATTTGGGTCTCTGAAAGAATACATCCAGGAAAGACAGAAAGATTGGGTGTGATACAAAACTCTCTCCAAGCCTTGTAAGCTACTTTATATAGTTATTAGAGAAAACACTATTTTAACTCTTACATTTTTCAACCAAGTGCTGTGGATTTCTTAGAAGTGCCTTTTGTAGAAATTGTTTTACTTTCTTTGAGTCCCTTGCTTTTGTTCACAATCCTGTATCTGTAACCAGAGTCGTTATGTTTTTCCACACCTGAAGGGCACCTGTAGACAACACTGTCATTCTGTATGGCTTTTATTACAGGGTTAGAGAAACAAGAAAACAAGAAATAAATCAAGCAAAGACTCCCTGAAGGAGGGAGGGTATGTTTCTTCTCTCATATAGCACAACAGACCTGTGAATACAGCTGATTGATAGAAATACAGTATCTGGAAAACAAATTTGCTTGTATTTACCTAAAGCTGTTTTCATCACAGATATTTGAATTGTCTACGTGATACATAAAACATGCTGTACAATTTGCAGAACTTGTAATTTGTTTCAATTAATGCAACCCCATGCTTAGCAGTAATGACAGAGCAACAGAAGGAAATCTGTGACCTCAACTGTATTTTACAGTTCTAAAGAGCAGTTACATATGAAGACATTAAGTGAACTCAACTTAGATTATTACATAATATCATTGGGTTGGATATAAATACCTTAAAGAATATTTAGAAAGCTATACATAAAAGCTGAGTGCTTGTGGCTGATACATAATCACTGCAAGACCTGAAAAATGTTCATAGATGAATAACAGAGGTAAAGAAACACAGCAGAAGCTTACACTAATGAAGTTGAGGGTTTGCCTTAAGAAAAAAAATGTTAAATTTTTTTAGAGGTTCTAATATCTATAAGTAAAAGGTATCCTAGGGCCTACAGCTTCATATTTCTACAACCTCATTCATTAAACAAGTTCTTTAGTGCTAAATGAAGATCTATTTAGTGCAAATATGTTAAAAAATTTTTCATTGTATGAAGTAAGATAAACCTTTAGAAAGAGCCATTCAAGAACCTATGTTGACCTTTGGTAATTGTGGTTTATAGACAGATTTGTTTGATAGGTAGGAAAAAATTTCAATATCAAAGTACACAACTAAATGAAATATTAAATATTCAATATGCAGAAGATGAAAAAATGCAGAAGTGCTGACCATAAACATATATATTGAAATAGACTAAATGAAATTTTAAAAGCTTTCATTGCTATCTCTAAAGCCTTTATAAATTGAAGCATGGAAGAACAGGGGAGTCAGACAAATTATGAGTATATGTGAAAGGGTACCTTGGATAGAAAACTATTTCAATTAATTTCTGAGCATCTTCCTTTTGTCAGCTTTAACATTAGAGCACTGGTGCTTAAATCTAATAAAAGGAAGAAATAAAAACCCCACAACTTTTCAGAGAACAAGAATAAAGAAAATAGCTGATAATTGTAAAAAATGCTCACTCAGTTAGAAGAAGTACTCCTTGACAGAGAGACCCAGATATGACTATTCAGCACCCATCGAGGTCAATAAAAGACCCTGATGAGATGCCAAGAGTTCACTGAAGGAACTGGTTGAAGGAATTGGTTGAAGGAATTAACTCAAGTTTTACTTTCAATTGTTATAAAGCTCCTAAAAAATATTGGCTTTTTGGAGTTGGAAGGAATCATGGAATTGGTTGACAGATTTGTAATGAGGACTCTTGAGGAAGAGAATCAGTCAGTTCCATGTAGAGGTGAAGAAAATGCTCCCACAGATGTAAGCAATATACTCTTGATGGAACACGGTAGTTTTCTTCTGCCAGAAAATTCATTTTAATGTTTAGAGTGAGATGTGCCTAGTAATTGTTCCTCTAGGTACTGAATGCTCCCCATGACTTAGCTTGGTGGTGTAAAGTGATGGAACTTGGACTGCAAAACGCAAAAAAGAATAAAATCCTGGGCAACACAAAATATGGAAACCAGAAAAAAAGCAGAGATGTGCTATGAGGAGAATCTGACTGAGACAGCCAAACTGCACAGATGCAGTCAAGAAGGAGTTCTCAAGGAATCCTCCTGGTTTGCAAAAATGAGGATTTGTGATGGAGAAGCAGCTGCAAGCCAGGCACGTTATCTTAGGGCAGCAAAAATAAATCCAGACACTTATATAGAGACACTGGAATTGCTGTCCCTTAGGTCTTAAAATCCCAGAGTATATCAGACATCATTCACTACTTTAACTAGAATGTAAGATGTAGTGGTGCATATTAATGAGGACATCCAGGGGATGGATTTCCCCGCCCAGGAGGGCGGGTTGGAGGGCAGTGCCATGGGTGGCACCTAGGTTTATGCCACATCCCCCTGGGTGTCTCCCTGGTTGAAGGACCTCTCCCCCAGTCTAGTATGTTCTAAGTTATTCGGTTATGGATTGGTCTTTCCCTTATGTTTATGTATCCCCTTTATTGCTTATGTAATTGAGTTCTGGAAAGTTCAGTTCTGTTACCCCTGTGATTGGTTAGTTTAAATAAGTTCTTCCCCTGGTATATGTTATTGGTTGTATGTCATCCCTTATCATTCCTTATTGGTTGTACCCTTGTTTCTCTCATTCTCCACCCCCTGTATAACTGTCCCTGCAACGGTCAGTCGGGGCTCCATTCCATCGAGCCATTCCATCAGGCTGGCTCCTTGTTGCCTCCCCTTCATGCCTCCCTGTTCTCCCGGCCCCTGGGCTGGGGAATAAAGACTTGGATTGCTGCAGCAAGGAGTCCCTGTCTTCTCCTTCCGCTGTCGCTCCTTTGTTATTGGACTGCAGGCAGCCCCTGGCGGGGGGTGCGGACCTGCCCTTCGAGTGAGGGCAGGACGCTCATGGCTGGTCTCCGGCCTGTTTGTGGCGGTGACCGGAGCACCGAGCTTGTCGCCTGCCTGGCCCCCGGGCGGCCAAGCGGTCAGCGACAGTAAGACTCCAAATAAAATGTTTTGGCAGACTCTGAATAAAATGAAGAGAAAACCTGAATTAATGTTAGGATTAGTTTTAAGAAAATTCTCAGCCTACTCCCAAGGTGGAACATAGAAATCACCCATTTTTAAAAAAGTCTGAGATGTATTAATTTTTAAAACTTCATATATCCCTCTTTTACTCTCCATTATAACAATTAAAGTGTACTTAATGAGATGGCATTGTGTGAAGTTGCATAAAAGAAAATTCTCAACAAAAGAGAGCCTTTTAAAGGCTGTTACCACTAAATGTGATTAAAGTCTGATTTCTTCCATCAGGACAGATGATGAGCAGCAAATTGCCTCCAGTACTTGCAAATTGAACAGAAAAACCTGCTTATTGACCACTTAAATTGTTTTAGAGCAGATTGATACATCTCAGTTATTTATGTGAATAAATATCAAGAGAATATGCCTCTCATTTACAAGAACTCCCAAGTGGTAACTGCCTGGAACACAGAAAATAACCACAATATCAGTCCTCTACCCAACAGCACATAGATTAGATACAAGCATCTCTTGAACAGCATAGCCAATAACATGCAACTTTAAAAGTGTATCATAAAAGCAATTTTGAAAGTTAGGGTCAGAGTCTTCCACCAGACGGTGGCTGAATATGAAAAACAAGCAACACTTTTGGGAGGCATGTTAGGTAAAACTGCAAACATATTTTTAAAAACCAAGGAAGCATTTTGAGCAGTACTTTTCTGAAACCACAGGAAAGAAAGTACAATCTTGGTCTTCTTTTAAAATATGAAAAAGTTTAAGCTTGACGCATTTCTGATTAGCACATTGGGAACTAATCCTGCCTGTGTCATGATATAATGCTCAGCATTCCTAACACATAAAAAACCTTCCTCATTCTGCCATCTGCTACAAAGCTTATCAAGTTCAGAACAGTATTGCATTATTAGCCAGTCTGCTAACGGAATCATCGTTGTCCAGCAGAGAGAATGTATTAGTTCTTAAAGCTATATTTTGTCATTTAAACAAGAGCAGCAGCTGGAATTTATCTGAAATTTCAACTCAGATGATTTTTGTCCTAATTAAAATACCTGCACAAGGTACATAAGGAATGAGCATCTGGAACATATTCCAAATATGTTATTATTTTACTGCTGAAAGATTTAGATTAATTTAACCTCAAATACTAAAGTCTTCAATTAGTACGTAAATGGATAGATAGATGATCTAGTTGAACATGTTCCTGCTTATTGCAGTGACAGTTGGACTAGATGGCCTAGTCCCTTCCAACATAAACTATTCTATGATTGGATGGATGGATGGATAGATGGATGGATGGATAAAGCCTGTAGTCCTTCTCTGTGGCCTGACTGATGTCACTGCTCCCACTTCGATGTCACTGGGAATATTTAAAGAGCCATCCTAGAGTACATGAAGAATTGTGGAAGACAACTTCCTTTCAAATGCCAATATAAGGGGTACCTTATGCATAGTACAGTTGCCTGGGGCCAGACAAAAATTTTCCTTGGTGTGGGCCTATAGCTTAAACAATTTTAAGGAAGCCTAATATTGCATCAAACAGTCCAATGAGATCGTCATGACCTGTGAAGATCACTAGAAGACATTGATTTATACCAAGACCTCCTTTCAGCTCCAAAATTGTTCAGAATTTAAAAACATAATGATATCTTAAATCTGTCAGATTCTTCAGGTCTGTCAAAGCCTTACAGAACCTCACTCCTGTACCATAAGGGCTTTAGCATAATGTCTTCCTGCCTGGCAAAATATCAATGTTATTAGAATATATATATTATATAGAACAAATGCAGATCATGAACAGTAATGTGTGCTGAATAGGCCAGTATTTTTCCAAGAGTTTGTATTGGCTTTATGTGGAAAAGCAAGGGAGGAGCTACAAGGGTGACTTCTCTGAGAAGCTGCTAGGTGCTTCCCCTTTGTCTCAGCCAAGGCTGCGACAATCAGTGACAGTGTTAGCACCTCTGGGATAATGTATTTTAAAAGAGGAAAAAATTTCTGTGCAACAGCAGCTGGAAGAGATGAGTGAGAATATACCAGAGAAACAGTCTGGCAGACACCCAGGTCCATGACGAAAGAGGAGAGGAAGTGCTCTAGATGCTGGAGCTGAAATTCCCTTGCAGTCTGTGGTAAAGAACATGGTAAGACAGGCTGTGGCTCTGCAGCCCATGGTACATGGCAGAATGGAGATCCACCTGCAACCTATGGAGGACCCCACACTGGAGCAGGATGTCCACACTGGATATCCAAAAGAGGCTGTGACCCCGTAGGAAGCCCATGCTGGAGCAGGCTCTTGACAGGACCTGTGGACCCATGGTGGGAGGAGCCCACACTGGGCCAGGTTTTCTGTCAGGAATTGTGACCTTGTGGGGGAACCCCCACGCTGGAACAGTCTGTTCCTGGAGGACTGCACCCCATGGAAGGGACCCAGGCTAGAGCAGTTCATGAAGAACTGCAGCCCATGGGAAGGACTCCTGTTGGAGAAGTTCATGAAGGATTGTCTCTTGTGGGAGTTACGCCATGGTGGAGCAGGGAGTGTGAGGAGGAAGGACAGTCAGACGCAATGTGTGATGAACTGATCACAACCCCCATTCTCTGTCCTCCTGTGCTGCTCTGGGGAAAGAATTAGAGAAACAGGGAATGAATATGAGCTGAGGAAGAAGGGAGGGGTGGGGGAAAGTGTTCTAAGATTTAGTTTTTATTTCTCACTCCCCTACACTGATTTAATTGGCAATAAGTTAAATTAATTTCCCCAAAGCTGAGTCTGGTTTTGACTGTGATGGCGGCAGGTGCTTGATCTCTCTCCATCCTTATCTTAACTCATGAGCCTTTCTCAATATTTTCTATCCCTGTTGTCACGATCTGCTAGTACTAGCGGGGGTCGTGATGGTTCGTTTATTGAATCTCAGGGTGCAAAAGAAACAGGGACAAGTATTTTTGAGTTTAAATCAAAATCAAAGCACCTTTATTGAGTGCCAACAACACGATTTGTGCAATAGGGGAGGGAGAGAGAGAGAGAGAAAAGAGAGANTTCGGACCGTCTCTTACACCTGTCCAGATGAGGAAGGGAGTAACAGACCAGTTTTGGTGGTCCAACATACCACATAGCTATTAGGATTTTTAGTGTATGCACTGCGTGTATTATCACAGTCAGTCAAACTGTAGTCCAATAGGCCTGTACAAGAGCCTTTCCTCTAGAGTGGGTAACTCATTGTATACAACTGTTTAAACTCTATGGAGCTTTTTCTGCTGAGCCTGAGAAAATTTCTCTGCCAGTTGCAAATTATAGGAAAGATAGGTTTTCGTGAAATAGTCGTTTTAGGTACATGGCAATATATATGGACACTAAAGCTTTTCAGATAGAAACTGAAACTTTGGTCTTAATATCAAAAGAATTGTATTCTCTTCCCTCCCCCCAGGTGTTAGAGAAGCAACTTTATAAAAACTTTTCAGAAATGTTTCTGTTAAAAATGTTTGCTGATGCACCTTTGCTAGAGAAAGAAATTTTAATTTGTCATTCCCAGGGATGTGAGCAATCATTTTGACAGAAGATGATCAAGAATGGGATTCATTTTACATAATTTCAGTCATCCAAACCTAGGGCAACTAGTCTAAGATAACTGCCTAAGCTCCCTGTGCAAGACAGAAATAGAAAGCAAAAGGGGCACAGTGTTCCTCAACCCATCTCTCAGATGCTGTTTGGAGCAGAGTAAATCATCCACCAGCAATGCACAATTTCTTCAGGTACACAGTTGAGGGAGCATAGATTATTAGTTTAGACAACTTAAGTTAGCTCTCAAATCTCTCTCCAAATGAGAAGAGAGCTCAAATGTGTTTCATAGTCTCCACCTATACTCTAACAGTCATTGGCTGTTTAGTTGAATGGCTGACTAATTCAGTAGATTTCAGTGACTGTGGTACTTACATGGTGCTTGTTCCTCCTCTGATTCCAGAAGAAATTAACACAGATCTGTGTTATAATGGGTTATCATAGATATCATTGCTGTATTCTATTTCCTGATCATTCCCAAATTTTTTTTAGAAAACCAAAATGTACTTCAAAGGAAAAAGGTGCTCTGAAGAGACATATGACTATCAGGTGAGGCAACCATATTTATCATACCTTATACCCCAAGCTATATCCAGTTGTAACTAAAGATGAAATTAAAAAGGAGGACAGGAAGTTTAAAAAAACTCCTATTTACTTTCACCTCCACAATTCCAACCTAACCGTTAGCTTTTATATGGGAACATATGGTCAATATTTCTTGAGAACAGCCACTGTTTCAGATGTCAAAGGATAGTTTAATGCCCCTTCTGTAATACTCTTTTGTCAATGTAACTGTTTTCAACAAATCTTATTCAGGAGAGTAGAGAAGAGACAAGCATTTCTATTACTGAATGTCAACAAAACAGTATAGATGGAAACAACTGTCTTGTCGTCTTATACTGGTCAAACTGCCCTCAACATTTCTATTGATTTTTGCAGCACTTAAGATGTACATTACCACAGGTTAACTCTTTTGGTTGCTGATACTTTGTAAGTTTAGCTTATCATAGGTTATCATGATGCACCTTGGGAAGCAAAATGTGTAATAATTACACCTGCTGACAATGACATTGTGTCCTTCCCTGCAGAGCTGAAATAGTTGGGAAGGCAAAGAATAATTGCATGTATCTTTATGTTCGATTGCTTAAGAACAATACTCTGACAAGGCCATTATTATTACTATTTTGAGGAATGAGTTCACAATTACTAGAAGTGAAAGTCAGGAAAAGATCACACGAAACAGTTTATTCAACAGTACTCTAATGTTTCTGCTGAGTATTTTTAACGGAAATGCATTTTACAATTTTTAGCTGAAAACTGTAATAGATATTAAGATGTGTCTGCAGAACTCTTTATGTTAAAATAATTCCAATTGCTTTTTTTTTGGTACTTCTGTTACAAAACATGTTTTTGTAATATTTAGTACAGCACCTCTGTATTCAAATTTTTGACTTTAAAAGGGCAAACATACATATGGCTTTGAAATTGTAATAAATTAACATCCATATTTACTCTCACTCCTTATGTTCTCAGCTGTAGGAATGTTACAGATCATAAGTTCTTTCTGGCAGTAACACCTAATCTTCCAGGTAACAATCTATCCTGGAATATTGAGGTGAACACACCCTACCCAATACATCATTGCTGCAGACCTGTCACATATTTCATACACTTGTTGAAGGTTCAGTTCCCTGCCCTGTGTTTTCAAGATCACTGAGGCTTTAGGATACTCTTTTCTCCCTTTCTGTCCTCTAGAATTCTAACTCTTGAATACAAGAGGTCCAGAGCATGCTGTCTTTATTGCGAATTTTCCTCAATAGCTGCCTTTGAGTCATAGAAGGCAGACACAAGTGTTTCAGACAAAAGTACGCTTTTGTGAATATCGAATAAAAACTATCCTTGATTTCTGTATAGTAGTGTTTTTGCTACTTTTATTAAGAATCTTTGGATATAAATCTTGCTCCTTTGCATGTGGGAGAAGTATTTTATTTATATGTAAGAACCTATGGTTGCAGAACTCTGTTGGATGCAGATACACCTACCAACAGCGTGGAAAAAGACAGATTTTGGGTTGAGATGGCTGTAGGAATTTTCGTAATATGAATCTATTTGCAAGTAAGTTCTGTGGTAAAAGTTCTGCAAAATTTCCACTATATATTTCCAGGATATAAACACAAGAAATAGTTCCTTAGGTATCAATTTGCTATCTATACGTGACTCTGAATATGTGGTAGTCATATGAGTTTGAAAATATATTTTTTTAATCTGCTTGATTTTGAGTGTGACAATGCCTAAGGGCTGTATCACACCAAAAATACCAAATCTTTTATTTCTACAAACATGGCTTTTTTCGTTCTTAGCTAAGATCTGTGACAGAATAGAATAGAACATTGCTGGAATTTCCTATTAATTCCAAATTACAAGTGTATCTACTAGCTCCAAAACCAAGCGTCGTTGCTCAGATTTCAAAGGTCCAATACATAAGCCATTTTTGGGCACTTTTTGACATCAGCACATTCCTTAACCATTATAACCAGTTGAATCAACTGTATGTTCGAAAGAAACTTCTCCCAAAAAACCAAAAAACAACCCAAACCCCAACTCAACTCAGCTTCCTAATGTGAACTGATAAGTATATAATTTTCATTTTTCCACCTAAAGCAGTGTGTAATCAAGAGTTCAGAAATTTTATAGTGTGTTTTCATAGAGCTATGTCTGAGTGTTTTTATCTAAAGCTTCATCAGTGGTAGAACTGCCAGAGTTATTCCCCAAATTTTTTGCTACTACAGATTTGTGCTCAATTTGTGTGTGTGGTAATGCCTCTTTTGAAGATTTTTGTTATATGTCTGTAATGACATCACAACACAACTAATTTATTAATCAGAACATAATGGCATTCCCAGACGTCAGTCAGGTATTTTGGTTTTTTTCTGTTTTAAACAGATTTGTGTTGAGTAGCTGAAGAATGTGAACTTCCTATCAGTGTAATTGGAAAGAAAAGCTTATAACAGCAGGTGCTTTAATCTTGTTACAGACAAATAACAAATTTTGGAAAAAATTATATAATTACACTGATCAAATATATGAGAGGGATCCAACAGCTTCACAGTTTTAATCTAACAAAATTATTGTATTAAAGTGAGCAAGAAAACCAGCTTTTCTTGAGCAAATCAAGTCACATAATAAAGAATTGTGGTTTTAATGTGAGGTGTTATTCTTGCACTTTTCCGCATATTTTACTTAAAGTGTGTTTCAGAGTTTTATTAGCTTTGACTTTTAAATTAAATATGTATCTTTCACAGCTCAGTCTTGAAAACTGCAAGTCTGCCACAGAACCTTTTTGATTTCACAGTGTTGTCTAGTTCAGAAATGTTCATGTATATTTAGTGTTATAAGCAGAATTCTTTCCACCTACACTAAGAACCTCTTTGCCCCTTTCAGATCATTTGGATAGGGTGGATTTATTCTCCATGTAAAATTCTCTATCACAGTCAGCAGTTCTGAGTTTTTTGAGTAATTGATGACCATGATTAAGACCAAAAGGTTTTATCACAAAACCTGAATATCTTCAATCTGGTTCCATATTCTGGGGAGAATATATGTTTTAAGTTTTAGTTCCTTTATTTCATCTTCTATACCCTTTGAGGTGTACAAGAATTATAGTGACTAGGCTAATTCAATTGAAAAGTATGCAATATAGAACTTATTGCTTTGTTTTCTGGTGATGGCTATGGGTTATTGATCTCAAATTCCAAGTTCTTTTTTATTTTTTTTCAATATAATCAAGTGAATATAGTTGATCAATGTAATTCAGAGCACATACTCTTGCCACTTTATTGGAATACAGGCAATATATCTTTATATCAAATAAAAATGCACCAACAATATGACACAGTCAAACCTCTGGTAATGCTAACCTTCTAAACCATCATAGATGTGGCATGCAAATATATTTTCTCAGAAACATCAAGTACACCAAATTCTAATAAGACTTTCCTGTCACTAGTTGCTTTTGAAACAAAATTACAAGATTTCCTATCTGGGAAACAGTCTTATTAAAATGAACAGTGTGGTTACAAGAGAATCTAGAGGAACAATTGTCCTGTACTCTGAAGCAGCTAAATCAAGATAGTCCATTCTATATCACTTTTGTTATCTAACACATGTTGTCAGTAAGAACACTTAAAATGACATTTTCCAGTGGAGAGAGTAGAAAATTTCAATAGCTTTTTAAAAAATTCAGTAACTGTTAGGAAATCTATCTTCCATCCAAAGAGGTTAACATCACTGGATATATAACTGCTCTTGGTTCCTTCACTTGTTCAATGTTAGAAGAATTAAAAAGATATCTCAACTATAGATTTTTTATTGATGTAATTTTAATGAAGCATTCAACAGTTTCAAATAAACAGATATATTTTTAGAGTCGTGGGAACATGGAGAGTGAATAAAATGTCTTTATATTCTTATTAGCATAATTGGTTCATAAACTTTATTTCCATCCCACAGGAAATTCTGACACTGTAAAATTTATTTTTATTATTTGGATTGAAAAATGAAACTGTAGATATTTCTTAATGTAGAGAAACTTAAAAAAAAAAAAGGTACTTAAACATTACTGCATTTCATTTTCATGTCTTTGCATTCCCACGTGATAAAATCCCTATAACACAAAATATCAAGTCCCAACATATAAGTGAAATTAAATATCAAGTTCAAATGGAATATCTCTTTGTTACTGAAGTAAGTGTGCCTTACGAACCTAAAACTAAGAAGGTAATGCTGATTTATTTCATGCTCTTCCTCTGAAAATTTTACTGATATATTGGTACTTCTCTATAAAAATAATTGTCCCCAATTTATTTATAAAAACCTTAATAGACTGAATTTATTGAGGGGTGATTTAGTTCCCCTCATTTTGAAGTAAAATTTTGTTGAAATGGGGCTGAATGCTGATAAAAGTTATATTGTTTTCTTAAGTTTTTTTTCTTTAAGTTTTGATACATTTTTCAGTAATTTAATATGATTAAAGGATCACAAGGAGTATTTTTCTTTGTTTATGAATTCTTCCAGTCAGTCAGTGGAACCTGTTAATGTCAATTAAAATTTTGCTATACTCTTCAGCAGGACTATAATTATTTTTTACATTTTTGGCCAGTCCTAAGAAAAAATGTATTCAGTAGATTAAATAATTTTTACACAGTTTGTACTGGATAATAATTTTCACAAAAATTCATTTTAGGAAAAGTAATAATTTTCTGTCCATAAAGTTGAAGGAAATTTCAACATGAAAATTCAAAAAGTTATTTTAAAAAGAAAAACTTCACTTTTGGCTACCCAGTTGACCTCAATTAACTCCAGAAAACGCTCAGCTTTGCTCAGTTTGCATTTTCAGCCTCGTGTACATTTTAGCTGAAAATATTTGTTCTGTTCTGCTTCTCAGTTATCTCCAAACAGTCTTAAAATAAAGAAGGTTGGTTTTCCTCCTTCTCATCTCACTTCCCCCCACACCTTGCTCAAATTGTTGATCGAACAATTTGTCTAAGGCTTTGCATAGCAACTGTGCCTCCTGTGCCTGCAGTCACAGATGCAAACAAGCACGTTCCCATTTTGCAGGCTGAGGAGTTGATGGTGTCCACAGACATGAATGTATTTGATAAACACATCGTATTCAGGCGGGAGCTGATTGCAAAGTCCTTTGAGGCTAGTTTTCTTAGTTCTTTACTCCATGCGATTATCACTCTCACAAAGCAATTGGGGGCTGTTGAAGTGTAAAATGAGACTGATTCATCCCACAATTCTGTTGCAGACCCTGCTTGTTTTTCCTGCCTGTGGTTTTGAATATAGTAGATAACAGGTTCAATTCCTTTCAGGATTAAGAGAATCTGGAATGTAAGTATTTGGCTTGGGAGACTTTGACAGGGAATCGGCTCACAGGTAATGATATCTAAATGGAAGACTCCACATGTCTATGGCTTAAAAGTTTAAGCTCATATTATCCTCACTGGTATCTTTAACAGTCAGTGTAGCCTAGCGCTGACCTTGGCTATCTGCTTTCCTTAGGATGAGTCGAATTATTCTCCATGATTCCTTGGCAGTGCTTACTGCACTGTCTCTGCCTTTACTGAAGCTTAGACCCCTGGTTCATTTGCAGAACTTTTCCATCATGACTGCCTAGAAGTAGATGTTTGAATCAGAGCTGAATCCTACACCATATTTCTCTTTCTCATTTTCCATTACACCTTTTTAAGATCCCAGTAATATCCCTGTCAGTTCACTGGTCTGTAGGCATACAAAGTGAGCAAACTATTTTAACTTTGCAGATTTTCAGGTCTGCAACTCTCCAAGCTATGAGTAGTTTCTCTACGTTTTGGAATGTGAAATTAGACATAGATATAGACTGTGCTTTTTCTAAACCAGTTTGTGAGACAATGCATAAATTGAGAAGATTTGATTCCACTCTAATCGCACTACATTCACATTAGAACTGTCTTTATAATTTTGCGCATCTTTAGCTCTGCCAAAATAGCTCCAAAATTATTCTAGTAGTTTTAAAGCCAGTTCTGCTGATGCTTTTTTTTTTTTTGATGTGTGTGTGCATGTGCTGATTATTGTTGTTCTTTCTTCCTTAGGAATATATATTTAAATTTCCCTGCTGCCTCACAGTTCCCACACAATGTTTGCTTGATTGCATATTCTTTGTGGCTTCATTTGGTTTGTCTCTCTAGTGGGAGGTCCTGCAAGCAATGATAATAGACCATACTCCCCAGAGGAATTTATGGCTAATTTTCTTTGTCATCTGAAAGATTTATGATCAAAATATTAAACATGAATAAGAAACTGAACTAAATAAATCACAGCTTAATTCTACAGATGTATGCTGATTTATTTATATGTGGATACAGCACTCAGACACCCCAGTTTTACTTCAGACTTTTGCTGACAGATATAGCAAGGCAGCAATTTAAGCTAGGTGTAAGGGACTTTCTCATTCAGCTCACTATCAATACTAAGGTTCTTCCACAGTTTTTGATGAGGCTTTTGGGTGCAGATCCAGAAAAGCTTGTGAGCTGTGCCTGTCTGCAGTATTCAGACTACGTTAGGAACTTCATTTCACCAAAGCAGCACTTAAAGCGTTGTTAGTGGGCCTCAGCAGGATAATCCAAACCACCTAAATCAGCAGTCTAGACTCTGTAAGTAGACAGTGGAGAGAACTAAACCCTGCTCAGGGTCTATGAGTACCTACTTTGGTTAGCAAACTATTTCTCTCCCTTGACTCCTTGGAGCTTACAAACTTAGTCCAGTGTTATGATGTCCTGAGCAAGGGGCAGCTTAGAGCCAGCCATGAAATAGCAGTCTCAGTCTCAGCTGAATGCTTGGAGAGTAACCCTTACCTGGAACAGCTTATAACCTGAAGGTTTGTATGTGGCTTTTTTCTTCCTATGAAAAATTACAGTAAAGTGTAGTAAACCCATGTCTTTGGTTTTTACTTTTTTTTAAGTTGTAAAAAATTGGTAGTACACTGAACTACGAAAATAAGAGATGCTTATTACTTAGCAAGGCAATGTAAACGTTATTTTTCACTTCAGGAACAACAGCAAATGCTACTGTTTCTTGGAGCTTATCTCCATATTCCTGCATTCTAATGAATATATCAAGGATTTTCTTATATCTGTCAGTCCTCTCTGTCAGATTTTGGACTTTCTCCTGCTCTGCACAGATGAGATTTTGAAGTTTCATTCAGTGCTCAACAGTCTTCTTATGTTGCTTATTTTTTTACTCACACAGAATAATGTACACAATGATTCTGACAACTGCTGCTAACCTTGCTTACTGCTCCTTCTTGCAAATCTCCTCTGTTTTAGTTGACTCTTTTCCTGGTATATGTAAACTATACTGCAAACACTTTCTCACAGCTAGTCATTGCTGGGATCTCAGATGTCAAACAACTCAATTTTGTTTAGGAATTTCAAGCCCAGACTCTGTTCATTTCCAAGCATGTTCCTGTAACGGATAACAAACTAACATCATGCTCCAATGAGCTCATTGCTTGTCAGTTTGCTTTTAAAAAATATCTTCTAAATGTACTCTGAGGTTTATTTTAACCCTGTGCAAATAAATCTAACAACCATTACTATGATTGTTAAGAAATAAAGATTTGATGCTACTATCTTAACTTAAGAATTAATTTTAAGAGATATTATTTTGGACTAGGTATTTCTTCTGAAAAGGAAAGTAAACATGATTGTATATAGTTCACAACATGAGTACTAAAATATTCTGCAAACAATGAATGAAGCTCCCAAATTTTTGATGCTTGGTATTTTGCATTTTTACCACCAATATTATCCAAAGTAGAATTCAGGTTTCTGCTTTCTCTATTTAGACACTTCCCTGTTATCATGGATTTAGCTCATCTTAAAATGATGATCATGAGTCTCAGTGGTGTTTGAGAGCTTGCAGTGGTGATTAACAAAAGCCCATTTCTATTCTGAAGTGCACTGAAGTATGTAATTAAACGTTATTCTTTTTCTCCAGATTGGAGCTGGGTTTTGAAATAAGAATGGTTTGATTGAAAACTCAGCTTTGTGAAATGGTTGAGCTCTCCCCGAGCTAAAGCCAAGTTCAAAAAGCTGATGATATAGTTAAAAGAGCCTGAGCTTAAACTACTAATAGGAAGACCTTTGTGCTTACACTACCTTTAAACTAATCTGAAGTCCTACAATTCACAGTGGCTGCACATTCATTTAAACTTGATATAAAAATATACAAATACCTTTGTTATGTTTATTTCCTTGATGGACAACAAGTTGAACATGAGCCAAGGATGCACCCTTGCAGCAAAGCAGGCCAACAGCCTCCTGAGGTGCAGTAGGCAAAGCACTGCCAGCAGGTTGAGGTAGGCAGTCCTTCTCCTCTACTCAGCACTCCTGAGCTTCCAGCAGAACAAAGGCATGAACATACTGGATCGACTTCAGCCAAGGACCACAAAGATGATTAAGAATCTGAAGCATCTGTTATAAGAAGAGAAATTTGGAGAGCTGGGGCTGTTCAGACTGGAGAGGAGTAGCCTCATGGGGCTTATGTGTTTAAAAATATCTTTGAGGATGTTAAATAAAGTGAAACCAGTCTCTCCTTTGTGGTATCCAATGATCCAAGGATAAGAGACAGTGACCACAGTTTTAATTCCACCTAAACCTGGGTCCAAAACTTGGGGGGGGGTTTCAGTGAATATGGCCAAAATCTTGTAGAGGTTGCCCAAAGTGGTCATGGCATCTACACCCTTGGAAATACTTAAAAGCTTGACTGTACACCATCTGTAGAAACCAACTCTATCTGATCCTTCTCTGAGCAGGGGTGTTGGCCTAGTCCACAGATCACTGCTGACCTGAACGCCTCAGGGATTCTGTCTGCTTGTGGGTGAGCCACAGACTAAAAGGATGAAAATAAGTTTCAGTGACTAGAATAGTTTTAATGGCATCAGCTGTCCTGTTGTGCCAGATGTGACCTCCAAGATGATAATACATGTTAAAAATACCTTCAGGTCTCAAAATTTTTTGTCTTTTATGTTAGCATCCTTTCAAATTCTTTTATTTCAAATTTTAAAATCTTTTTTATCATAGAAAGCTTTGCTGGGAAATTATAGTATTCAGTCTTAAGAGGAGAAAAAGTATATTTTTCTACCTTAAAAACATCTTTGCAAAGAAGGTCTTTCCAGAGAAAAACTGTATTACAGCAAGTCATCTATGATGATAAGATAATCTTTTTACCTGTAAGAGAACAATAGATTGTTTAGTCCATAGTTTCTTTCATGCATGATATGAGCATTTTTGTTAGATTTCATACACTCTTCGGGTCAAATTACTAACATGTGTATAGTTTAAATTATTCATTTCAGAGAACCACATGGGTTTAGCAAGCCAATTTACAAAAGTGCTCTTCAGAACAAGAAAAAATATTGCAGAAGACATAAATGCTGCTGTATTATCTCAGTAAATATTAAAGATATTATAAAGGAAGAAAGGAAGCAGAGATGATCAAATATTTTCTGTTGGCTGCATGTATTCCCTTGGTGAAGAAGCTGGTATTAGGTCTCAGAGGTGTGGTAATCTTCCTTTAAAATATTGAATATTCAGAAGCAATAAATCAAGTTGCATTTTATTAGTTTAAGTTCTTCTTAGACTCTGCCTCCATCTATTGACATAAGAAAAAAGATTATGTCAACAACATTCCTTAGAGGTGCCTATCTATCAATTTTCTGTGTTGTTCCTTGTGTTCAGGATTGGCAGTTCAATTGTTCTGGTTTGTGACAAGAGTCAGCCCCCTGAGCTCTAATTTCCATTACTGGTTACTTCCAAAACATATAAGCTCCCTTTAAACTTAAGAATAGAGGAAAATAAACTGCAAATAGCAAGAGTGATGCACATCCATGGCTGAATGCTTGGATGGAAGGATGAAATATGCAGAAACAGAGCTTTTGCATGATACCGTTATATGATACAGAACATACACCACAGTAAATACTATTATTGGTTGAAGTGAAAGTGTATACATTTCAGAACTGTTGTATAGTTTTTCTCATATTTATGAGGAGATACTCATGAATAGGGCATGAACATATTACATGAGCAACAATTTCAATAAGGTGATTTGTATGACACTGTAGTGTTGGAATTTGTTTCAAAACTGATTCCTTGCCCAAGACTTGGTTTCCAAAAGATCATATTTAATTTTTAGTGAGTGTTATCTCTGTCTTTTTACAGGACAACTCAGAAATGTAGATGAAGTGTAGTCTGATACAGTTTCATTAATACCAGTAACAGTGTCAAATAGGATAGCTAGAAGATATCAAATCTTATTTTAATTGAACACCATATCTGGAAGATTTCAGCCTTTCCATTTAAATTGGTTTTTGTTTTTTGTCTTTATAGTATTTTCTTTGTTTTCTAATCTTGAAGAACCTGATTTTTGCATAGATGTTTATGGCTTCACTTTCTACCCTCCTCTGTTTTTCTTTATCACGGGCTTATAAAACAAAGTACTATAACTCTCTTTGACTGAAAATTAAAAATCAGAATATTCAGCCTGTACCTACAACCAGATACCAATTATTTATCTCACTAAGAGGAAAACATAGATCAGTTCGGTAAAACTCTTCTAAACAATTCAAAAAATTGTCATCAATGTTTTTTCAAGATGTTATGGATCTTCACATCATCCAGTTTTGCTTCCCATCTATCGATGAAAGATGAGAGGAAAGGACTGAAGGCTCTGCTCACACTGATATTATGCCAGCCCCAAGAGTTGTCCCTAGTCCTTGGTGCAGGTGATGGAGCTGCACAAGACAAGGAGATTCTCCTGCCCATTGCTCCAGTGCTGTTCTCAGAACACAATTCACTTCAGAAGGGATCCGTAGGTATCAATCACATCATCTGCAGTAAGGACAATTACAGCCAGCAAAGAGTATTGCAGGGCAGGATTACAAACCTGTATAAGCCTGTACAATGCTTCTGTTCTGGACTGTCTTCAGGGAGAACTCCATCCCTTTTCACTTACTCCATGGTAATCTAGAAAAAAGAGGTAAGTTTAGTATCTAAATACATGTCGTAGTCTGAGTCTGCTTGAATAATATGACATAAGGAATAAGGGGCATTAAACTCATAACTCCGTTGTCATTTGAATAGTTTGCTTTTACTTCTTTTCCTAATAAATTCTGGTCTGCCCTGAAGCGCACTTTTTTGTCTTGCAATAATATTTGATTGAGTCATTTCAGTGATTAATTCTGTCTATTATTTTTCTTCTCAGAATTATCTTCTGTCCTTCTGAGTCCATTCCCTTTTTCAGGCTCTCAGAATCTCTTCCCATATCAAAGTTGTGTGGCTCTGATATTTGCATTTGGGGAAATACATGGATTGTGGATATTGAGGAATATAACTTTGCTTTAAAATTAACTTATTTAAATTTCAAAGAAAAATAACTTTTAAAAAATAAATTGATTGTTAATTTAATCTTTTTGATTAATTTAACTGGGAGAAACTGTTTTAAAAAATGTACCAAACTGCTTTCTTTAGCTGTCCTCCTTAGCATGAACATACAGCACAGTCATCCCATTCCCATACACTCTGCATTTGTCAGCTGTTGTTGTAACTTGTGTCCTGGCCTGTCCTGACCTTCTCATGACAGAGAGTTAATAGTTTCATTCCCATTTCACCAGTACAGTCAGACACTATGCACAGTATCATATGGGATCTGGTCTGTTTCATCAGGACACACTCTTACCATTTTCAGATTCTTGGAGGCCACTCAAAATAATAGGTCCTTTTCTTAAACCCACAGAAGTAAGCTGTAATGTTGGATAAGTGGTGAACGTGTCAGGTGGAGACTGAGAGGCCAGAACAGTGTTTGTGTTCCCTGTGCTGAAAAAGTAATACCTCCAAGAACAGAATTCAGTGATGATTTCCCTGGGGTACCATGGTTCTACACGGATCCTAAATAAGACTGTGACAGCTACTTAGCAGTCTAGCCCCACCTCCCTACTTCCCATATGTTGCATCTGTCCTTGAAAGGGACTTTCTCCCAACAAAGAGCAATTTCAACCTCTTTGTGCATGTACAAAACTCAGTTTATGTCAGTGTGCTTATTACCAGAATATTAAGCCCACATGTTTAAAAACATATCAAACCCAGAAAAAACCCAAATATCCCAAACATTATCTACCCGCTGTGGCATGCATTTATGCACCAGAGGGAGAAACATTAGTGGACAATCAGAGAATTCACTAAGGCAGAGGAAGTACACTGAATGATCTCTCTTCTTAGAAGGACTGCTGTGACAGTGGTCTTTGAAAACCAGAATCAGAGAGTCAAAGAGGAAAGGTACACTCTGCCTCAGTCCTTGGAGAAGTTCCAAGAATTCTTCCCTCTCTCATTTTAAGTTGCTTAAACCCACGCTTCAAGGAACCTGCTGGACTTTGTTGTGTACTTCTTGTCTACAAAGGTTTTTCTAGCTGGATTCCCAGAGCAGTGAAAACAGCTGGGGTTTGCTAGCTCTAAACAAAGATCTTGATACCTGGTTGAACTATAAAAGATCTGGCACCTCTCTTCATAAAAGCCTCCCTATATCATGCAGCTACCGAATTGCAGACAGGACTTTCTCACATTAGAGCTGGCAGGCAGCAAGGACCGTCCCACTCTGAGGCTTTTACTTCTGAGAGCAGGGAGAAAGAAGCAAGTTCACCCAAGGTTTCTCTTACCTTTCGCTTGGAAGAATCACAGTGTTTCTGCAAGATGTTGTTGCTCTTCTAGTAAAAAGTCTCTAGTGACATTTCAATTGTACCAAAAAGTTGTATTTTTGTTGTTGTTGTTGTCTGGATTTTTTTTTTAATATTCTCATGTTAATCTGCTGCTGGTAAGAATAGAACATATTAAGTCTTCCAGAAGACTAATACAGTGTTCTAATTTCATTTCAATTATCAGCACAGCTCCACCCATCCTTACATTTCATCATACTGCTAAAATAATGTTACACCCCCTCATGCTCTTCACTTGCCTTCTTTCCCTTTTATTAACTGCTCTTAGTGGTTTTCCTTTCTGCCCTTGACTTTACATTTTCTCCTTCCAGTCAGCCCCATGTTCTTAAAACTCCTTGTAACTTTTGCACAAGAACCTATCTTCTCTTTCCTTCCTTGCGGTCTAACCACCCTGGTCTAAATTTTCAGAAAAGTCAGGATATAAAGAAGACAATTTACACTGAGAGATAACTTCTATTTCAATTTTTGTTTCAAAAATATTTCAGTTTTTAAATTTTTATTTATTCCTGCAGCAAAAGGGTAATTCTTTAAACAGATTAAAATGATTGGGAAAACATGCCCTGGGACAGAAACATTCTGTAGTGGTTTCAGTTCACCTTTCTTATCTTTTGTGAGATAGGAGATTTGGAGGAATGCAAAGCAGGCTCAAAATTTAAAGAATATGGAAAAAAAAGTTTATTAACAGAACTAAAAGAAAGGAAAAAAAAAAAAGAAATTAAAGCAAAACCTCCCTTTGCTCCAACACCCCCCACCCTTTTCTCCTTCCCAAACTAGCACAAAGGATAACAACATGATTCTTGGTCAGCATTCACAGTTCCTAAAAGTCTTCCTACTATTTAAGGAAACAGAAGCCTCTTTCGCTGCTCGTGATCTCCCAAACTGCATCAGCAACAGCCCCCGCCCGGGAAAAAAAGCTGCCACTGAGAAAAACATCTCTCCCATGGGAAGAAATCACAGTCTCTTTACCATGGGCCACACATGGGGTTTCCCTTTTAAGGGTGGACAAATTCCAGTCTGAAACAACAACTCTCCTCTTCAAAGAAAAATCTTAAAAGGCTCTCACAACTCTTCACAATTTCTGGGTAACCTGGCATGGTCCCCTTTGCACATAGGCTGCATTCAGAATTCTTCATCACCCCCCCGTGTCTTTAAATGGATTAAAGAGGAAAAAACCAGTTTGGAATATTACAGNTCATATTTTTCATTTGTGCCTAGCTTGTTGCTCCTTACTCTGATTTTGTGCTCTGATTTTGTATTTATGATTTTATGATAAAAATGCACTATTATGAAACTAGAGATGATCAAAAATGAACAGGTAAGTCTTTAAGAGTAGTAATACAGAAATGTTGTTTTGCCCAGGGACATGTCCAGTCTCTGGGCTACAGTTGGCTGTGTATGGATGCCATCACTCAGTTCCATACCCTCCTGAGGTCTCAAGTTGAGAGTAGAGATGGTCGCTGTTCACAGTGGTGAGAATTTCAGGAATATAGTTTCAGGACAGCTGACACAGTTCTTCCAAGGATTTTGTGTTAACATATGTTCTGCATGGAGACCACTGGTCTGTGGGAGCTCTGCTTTCCCAGTTAGAGGTAAATATGGGTACATGGTGAGAGAACAAGAAATACATAAGTTTTTTAAGCCTGTGTAGACTGTGAAAAAAAAAATCCATCTCTGAATAAATTTCTGCTTGTATCCTGCCACTCTTGCATATGATTCTCATTTACAAGTTGTGTAATATCTCACAGCATCTCTTATTTTCAGCCTGATCTGATTATTCATAAACCACTTCTGGTTGGAAAAAGTCTCCTTTTACGCCTCTGTGACACACTCCTGTCATGTTTGGTTGAGAGGCTGGTCCCAGCAGTAACTTCAGGCTAGCCCGTTCCCTTCTGTGAAGATCACAGTACAGTTGAAAGGGAGAGAAAAGATAGGTTTAAACAGTGGAAGAGAGGGAGAAGATAAGAACTATATAAGCTATTCTATCACTGAGAAAAATGTTTGTGGAATCATGGCCTTAAACATCTTAATCATGATGGAGCTTACAATGCAAGTGAAGGTTGCAATGAACATGTTTTTTACCAAATAAATTGGAATTCATAAATTCATATTTAATGTCTCACATCTGTCATTTGTTCTTTTAAATGTAATAGTGCCTACAAGGTCACTTGAATGAACACTTGCACTGTAAAAAAATGTATGCCCTCAAAGTGCTAGTACATGGTAAAGAACAGCAGAAATTGGAAACAATTATTTTATTAAGACAAATGCAAAGAGTGGCTGTCAAAAGATGGTGTTTCTAAACATCTTCAAGAATTTTATACCTACCAGCACAGGAGAATTCCTTTATGCTTTGGTCAGACAATAAAAATTGTCCTCAGTTTTTATTCATTCACCAACAGCATACTTTAGTTCACAGCTTAAAAAACTATTATTCACTACAATGTAGGGGTTGAAGCTAGTAATATATACTACTCACAGTAATTACATATTTCAGAGAATATCTTAGTCTTGATAGTAAACCCTATAACTGAGATTTCCTGGCCTTTTTTAGTTACTCTTCTAAAGCTCTGGAATATAGCCTTTGTACACTTGTACTCTACAAAACCATCACAGTAGGTTATTAAATAAGCAGTATTAAAAATAAGTTAGTCTTAGAGATTTAAATTCTTATTTTTTCTCCCATAGCTCAAAACCAGGAATTTGCAAACATGCAATGAGTATGCTGAAAGTAAAAAAGAAAAGAAAACCTGACATGAAAGAGAAAGATGAAGATATACCAGAAAGCAAAGTTTCATGCAGAAAAACAGTAAGTGACTATGCCTCCAGTATGAGCATTTATAAACACGTAATTAAAAACTTCAGTCGGCCTGCAGGTTATCCAGGACAAGCAAGGGCATGGCTGAATTACAAAGTCGGTATAGGGGATTATATTCTAGCAATGTAAAATTCTTCAGACATAATTTAATCACTCCCTGAGCTATGTTTTTAGGTGTTTAAACACAAATTTACTTATGGCAACACGAATTGCAACTTCTATAGGCATGCATGTGTGCTATGACACGGATATAAAAATCTGATTTGTTACTTTCTGTTGTGGTGGCCCAGCCCACCTTTGGGCTGAGGGTGAATGACATCCAGTGGGTGGATTTCCCTGCCCAGGACAGTGGGTCTGAGGGCGGGTCGGAGGGCAGTGCTATGGGTGGCACTGAGGTTTAAGCCACAGCCCACTGGGTGTCTCCCCAGTTGTCATCTCCTTCCCTGTTCTTGAAAGTTCTATGCTACTTGGTTGTTGATTGGTTATTCCCTTCATGTTTATCTATGTATGCTAAAAAGCTTTAGCAGAGAAACTTTCCAGCTTTCTGCAGCATTTGGTGAGGCTGCAGCATATTGTGAGAGCAGTCTTTCCCATGCAAGTTATTCAAAACAATATTATGGTTTTCTGTAAACTATTCTTTTCTATCTTGCACCTGTGGGTTGTTATGGTACTGACTAGGGAAATATTTTGAAAAGGGTGTTGGGAGAACTGACCAATCACTTCAGGAGGTGGATGATCATTGGTCCAATGACCTTATAACATGCAAGAATACTAACGTATAAAATGGGCTGAATATAATTAAATAAAGGCACTTCTTCACCTTTCTTCCTGGACCAAATCTGTGTTGGTTTTCTCTCCGTGCTTGCTACACCAGTGACATTTATGCATTACCATTATTGACTATGTAATTTAGTTCTGGAAAGTTCAGTTCAGTTGTGTTCCCCATTGGTCAGTTTGAATTTGTCCCTCCCTACAAGTCTCGTGATTGGTTTCCTGTCACCCTTTGTCATCCCCCCATTGGTTTGTTCCTCTGTACCTCCCTTCTCCTGCCCCTGTACAAAAGGTGTTGTCACCTCCTACCCTGTGGCTCATTGTAGCACCCCCTTCAGCCTCCCTGTTCTTCCGGCCCTGGGTCGGGGAATGAAGCCTGGAACTGCTGCTGCTTTGAGTCCCTCTCTCTCCTTTGCTCCCGCCGCATCGCTACCGTTTCATCGACTGCTGCCAGCTCCTCCACAGGAGTCACAGGGCAGGCTGCTCCCCTCAGAGGGAGCCTCCACACGACCATTGAGTAGCTGACAGTCCTGTGTGCTGACCAGGACACTCACTACAGGTTGCCTGCTTGGCCTCTGGGCAGCCAGCGGTCAGCAACAACTTTCTAAAATATCTGTAGTTTTGCATCCACCTCTTCTCTCTAAAATAAAACAATGCCACATATTTGAGACTGAGATTAAAAAAATATGGGATATTTTTGTCCTAAATTCCCACCTGTTCTTAAAATTCATTTTCTTTCAATTCCACCAAAGGCATAGAGGACTAATTGCTCTAGAAATGATAGAATGGGTTCATTTCTGGGAAGTCAGCAACTTATCAAGGGCACTACAAACAAAACTGGCACAAGTTAGTGTTCCATAAATCTTCTTCGTGTATGTGTATGTCTCAAATCCCAAGAAATTTCTGAATCGTCACAAAGCATCTCAGTGCACTTGTTGCAAAATAAAACCAATTTGCTTAGCGTGAATGTCTGCGTTATAGATTTTAGAAATAGCCAAACACACTTAACTGTTCATTTACTGAGAACTCCTTGCATTACTGAAGCTGTTGGCCTCAGATAACAGTGGGAGTCAGATTGGTGAAATCAGTATGTAATTTCAGTTATAAAAAAATTTGCAGAAAACTTTCAAATCAGACATTTTGTAACATTTTTGTTAATTTGACAAGGAGTAATGGCTTTAAATTGAATGAGGGTAGGTTTAGATCTGATACTCAAAAGAAATTCTTTAGTGTGAGAATGGTGAGGCACTGCCATAGGCTGCCCAGAAAAGTTGCTGACACCCTATCTGTGAAAGTGTTCAAGGCAGAATTGGATGGGGCTTTGAGCAACCTCGTCTTTTGGAAGGTGTTCCTGCCCACAGTAGGGGGGTTGGAACAAGGTGATCTTTAACCCAAACCATTCTATGACTCTCTTTCTACGATCCTGTGCTATTCACATTCATGAAGGTATGTTTCAATCTTGATACTTAAAAAACTATACTTTTTTCATTATGCATTGAATGCTTCCTGTGATGCAGTGTACAATATGGTCAGATGTGAGAAGTGCTGAAAAAAATCTTAATCTTCAAAAATCCCTTCTCAGATCACATTGCGGAGGCTCAGTCTGCACTGCTCTGTATGCATACCCCAAGTTTCCATATGAGTAATATGCAAAGTTTCTGCCTGTCTCTCAACACCTGTAAAGGCAACTAGAAAATAAACAAACAAAACCAGCTGTGTTTTGATAATTTTCTTCTTTTTTCACTTTTTCTTTTAGACTGCAAGGTGATGGCCTGAAAAATAAAAGAAATTCTGATCTGCTATTTCCACCATCACACAATTTATTTTACTGGTGGTATTGTATTATAATGAGGAAGGTTTTGAATGCTTCATTACTAAGTTTCCAACATTAAAGGGTAAGACTCCAAACTACGGTGTTTCTGAAGCACTTTGAACACTGTTTGGAGAACATTTTCCTCAGCTCCTATACAGCTTTGTTTAGAGCTTTGTCAAACAGCTCTGGAAAACAAATTAACATTCAAAAATTTTCTTTGAGTACCATTAAAATAATTGTTCCTGGGTATTATAAAAGAACTCCCCAGGTCTCTTAGAAATATAACTGAAATACAGTAATGGTAAATGATTTTAGGTGAAGTGAAAAGTTGACCAAGCTTCCTCAGGATCAACTTGTTAGTTAATATTGCAAACATAGTATTCCCTCTTCTGAAATAGCCATTAGGGTTGTACTACTCAAACTGTATTTACCTTTTCCTTAGAGAAAAAGAAGTGAATTACAATCTTTGGATTAAGCTTAACATTAATAAGGCAATACATATACATTAGTGAGAAGGCAGGCAACTCAGACAAATAATGCTGCTAACTGTGCTGTTGCTTCATAATAATCTTTCACCCTTTATACAAATAGTGTAAAGCAGCACTATAAAAGAATTTAAAAGAAGGTAAAGGTTTTGCAGGATAGTAAAAGTCTGAATGTGATCAATCTGTTTTAACATGCTGGAGACTCTGACAGCAAATTTTGAAGGATGACTGTAGCTGATAAATGACAAAAAAGATTAGTCTGAAATATTTACTATCTGTAGTGCTAACAGTCATTCCATCTATATTAATTGGCACAGTGTCTTCTGTGCCAGATGGTCTATTGCAGAGAGTGAACATTACCCTCGTGTATTTATCCAAATTATGTATTTGACGTTTGGATGAAAGCATTTTGCTTTTTTTTACTGGTTGAGCACAGAGAATTATGTTTGTCATCTTAATGCTATTATTCCATACAGGTCATCAATAAGTATACATACAAAGGTCTAACTGGATTCTAAACAAAGACAGATATGATGGATTTTGTTAGAAAAAGCTTTAAAAACTTCAGTCTTATTATTGCCAGTGTTTACCTCAGCTTTCAAAAATAAATTCTGATGCCCTGTTGCTAAGGCAGTAAACAAATAATAGAGATGAAAGTCACTGGGAAGTGTAATACTTAACCATCTTCCCTAGATCTAGGTATTCGGGGAAGACCGTGACTAGAATGCTGCCATGAACATGCTGTGTTTTGACCTAATGTCAGGATAAGTGTTATGATTCCCTGCCCACTGTATATTGACTGCCCAAACAGGATTGCTATACGGTTGTCTCATCCCCCAAGTACAGTGTTATGGCAGCTCAGCTCAGCTCAGCTCAGCTTCCTGACTGACTTCAGCCTCATCATACTGGATCACTCATACCAAGGCTAATGTCCTTGGAGGAAGGGACTCTGTAATTCAACAAGAACACACTTAGGCAAGAATTTTGAATGGGTTGCCACAAGGATGGCTGATATTCAAAGGGCCAAGATACCCTCAGAAAGTCTAGGGTTTCAGTCAGTTATTGAATAGAAGCCATATGGAAGTGGATAGTTTGTTAACTTTTTAATGGTACATCAACAAGCACCAACAAAACAAAGTGTCGGTTTATTTGCTATTATATAGCTAAAACCTTCCAATACAGACTTTTTATTAATCACAGCATAAAACATGGCACAGAATGTGTGAGATAAGGAGATCAAGAGCTGGAAGCTCTGTGCAGCTTAAAAGATGCGATAAAAGATGGGATTGTCTGTTCTATATGCATACATACACTCAAAGGATATACTGGGTAGTATACAGAGAGTCACATTGAAAGTAGAGGGATGAGAAACTTAAAAAGAGGGATGGAGGTCAGCTGGAAGCAAGACAGAGAAGAATGCCTTCTGTCAAAAGAATGTAGTGAACACAAATGAGAAGTTAAGGGCAAAATGAAAACAAAAAGTTAAGTGCAAAATGAAAACAAAATAAATGCTGTTTGTACAAGCAAAGTGAAAGAATGACAACAGCAAGAAAGAGGAAGAGAGTGGGAAGAGATGATATGGGCATAAAGCATGGGAAAGGAATGAAAGACTCAAAGCTGAAGGGGAAATAAGCAAAGAAATGACAAAGATGTTTGCAATTGGTGCTTCTTTTTGCTCAAAATAATTTTTGTCTGGTTTAGAAAAAAGTAATGCCAGAAGGCCAAGTCAGCAGACGATTTGTCTAGCAAGAANACCCTCGTGTATTTATCCAAATTATGTATTTGACGTTTGGATGAAAGCATTTTGCTTTTTTTTACTGGTTGAGCACAGAGAATTATGTTTGTCATCTTAATGCTATTATTCCATACAGGTCATCAATAAGTATACATACAAAGGTCTAACTGGATTCTAAACAAAGACAGATATGATGGATTTTGTTAGAAAAAGCTTTAAAAACTTCAGTCTTATTATTGCCAGTGTTTACCTCAGCTTTCAAAAATAAATTCTGATGCCCTGTTGCTAAGGCAGTAAACAAATAATAGAGATGAAAGTCACTGGGAAGTGTAATACTTAACCATCTTCCCTAGATCTAGGTATTCGGGGAAGACCGTGACTAGAATGCTGCCATGAACATGCTGTGTTTTGACCTAATGTCAGGATAAGTGTTATGATTCCCTGCCCACTGTATATTGACTGCCCAAACAGGATTGCTATACGGTTGTCTCATCCCCCAAGTACAGTGTTATGGCAGCTCAGCTCAGCTCAGCTCAGCTTCCTGACTGACTTCAGCCTCATCATACTGGATCACTCATACCAAGGCTAATGTCCTTGGAGGAAGGGACTCTGTAATTCAACAAGAACACACTTAGGCAAGAATTTTGAATGGGTTGCCACAAGGATGGCTGATATTCAAAGGGCCAAGATACCCTCAGAAAGTCTAGGGTTTCAGTCAGTTATTGAATAGAAGCCATATGGAAGTGGATAGTTTGTTAACTTTTTAATGGTACATCAACAAGCACCAACAAAACAAAGTGTCGGTTTATTTGCTATTATATAGCTAAAACCTTCCAATACAGACTTTTTATTAATCACAGCATAAAACATGGCACAGAATGTGTGAGATAAGGAGATCAAGAGCTGGAAGCTCTGTGCAGCTTAAAAGATGCGATAAAAGATGGGATTGTCTGTTCTATATGCATACATACACTCAAAGGATATACTGGGTAGTATACAGAGAGTCACATTGAAAGTAGAGGGATGAGAAACTTAAAAAGAGGGATGGAGGTCAGCTGGAAGCAAGACAGAGAAGAATGCCTTCTGTCAAAAGAATGTAGTGAACACAAATGAGAAGTTAAGGGCAAAATGAAAACAAAAAGTTAAGTGCAAAATGAAAACAAAATAAATGCTGTTTGTACAAGCAAAGTGAAAGAATGACAACAGCAAGAAAGAGGAAGAGAGTGGGAAGAGATGATATGGGCATAAAGCATGGGAAAGGAATGAAAGACTCAAAGCTGAAGGGGAAATAAGCAAAGAAATGACAAAGATGTTTGCAATTGGTGCTTCTTTTTGCTCAAAATAATTTTTGTCTGGTTTAGAAAAAAGTAATGCCAGAAGGCCAAGTCAGCAGACGATTTGTCTAGCAAGAATTGTCCTTAGGAAGAAATATCAAATCCTGGCAATTAGATTTTGACCAGAGCACTCTCTTCACCAGGGAAACGGACTATGGAGACATTTGGTCTTTCACAGTCCATTTTTATCTAAAATAAATCAATTACACTTTGGAGACATTATCAAAGCTTGCAGGAAAAGATTTTCCCTGTTCCTCCTACAGATAGGTCTGTGATTACAATTCGAGTGTGTGTGTGGTGTTGAAGCTCATGGTGAATATTTAAATAAAATAGTCACTGAATAGCTACAACTTGCTGTTTCGTGCCCTGGCTCATGCTTACCTCAGAACATTCATCTGCTGCAATAAGGGACATAGGCTGGAAGGAGGTCAGCAAAGGCTAGAAATGTGAATGAACATTAACTGCCTGCTAAACAAAGTGATGATTCATGAGTGAAAAACAGGCATGATTTTAAAGGTCACTAGACCCAGTTAAACTGCATGTCTAAGTCTTGTGTATGTGGCACATACAATATGCAGATCTGCCACAGGGCAATTCCTTAGGTATTCATCAGCATGAATAATTCTGATCTCGTTTAGCACAAAGCCATACTAAATGACATAAAGAAAATGAGGTATAGTCTCAGATCCATAGTCAGTGGTTTTATTATGCAACTTCCACCTCTTGCAGAAATTCTGGCACTCTCTATACCTTTTAACCCTCTTAGGAGATATGAACTATTTCTGGATCCAAGCTCTGAAAAAATTCACCTTTGCAGCCTAAGGCTTAAGGAAGGCTTGCTTCTGGCAAAGGCATAGGTTTGTAATTTTACAGGATGCTCTCACAGGTCATTTTTGGATGGCTTTCAGCCTGATGCATTAAGATGATTTTAGCCTTTATTCAGTAATCCTTTGTTATTTCGAGATATTCATTTCTTCTTTTTCTTTTTTTTTTTTATTGCTGCTTTTATCTGTGGCACTTAGAATGCCAAGACAGATCGCCTCAAGGAAAATAAAAGGCATTATTATATTCTGTCTCTATCCAACATTTGTGCTTTCAACACATAATAAATATTCAGATGTGTTTGCTGTCATTATCTAGAATGGGAAGTCTGTCACTGAGAAAAGGAAGACCTATTTAATAACAGCAGGGCCAAGCTTCCTTCAATATTACGGAACTAAACAATTCGATATTTCATCAAGGTCTTTAATAAAAGCCTGACACCCTAGTGTAGGACTGGTTTTGTCTGTGTGCTACTGGGGTACACTCTTAAGATACTTCCCCAAACTCTTCACCACAATAATACAAATGACATTCATCATTTTACGGGCTGTAGAATACTACCAGTGGATAGGCCATATACCCTTCCTGGAAATCCTCCTTTAGTTTTGACTATCTTAAGTGGAAGGAGGCAGCCAAGGTCGCATCCAAGATGGGATGGTTATTTGCACTCTACTCCACTTCTCATCTGCTTGTAAGATTACAGTACCCATTCTTTTCTAAATAAAGAAGGAGAAGCCACTTTTATAGTGAACTCTGAAGAAAAGATAATGGAGGGTTTTCAAACCATGATTAATTTAGTTTTGTTCTTTTGTTTGGGGGAGCAGTATGGTCCACAGGCAACCAAGAATGTAGCATTAGTTCGATTTTTCACTATATGAGTAATTTTCTCTTTCACTAACTACATCTGTAAAATGCAGATTTTGGTCATAGTAACTGCTCCTTGAAAAAATATCTTGAAGTGGTTTGAAAAGAAAATTACGTATCAATCTGTGTTAGGAATTTGTATGGCTCAAAAATTATGCAGATATATTCCAAGTCAAACACTGAATGGTACTCTTTTGCTAAACTTCACTGCAAATTTTTGTTAATTAATCCATGTGTATGAAATATTTTATTTTAAAAATCAGTTGCAATTTAAAGTAATTAAATATTTTAAAATGTTAACATAGTTTCTCAGCAACTAGATACCATTCAATTATCATCCTTGAAAAATTGTTAATACTTCATGATTGGTGACATTTTGTCTTTTTTTCTGCATTAACAAAACATGATTCATAATTTTCTTTTGTCTTCTGATTACCACTATTAGTTCAGAAAAGAAAGTGAGTCAAATTAATGAATATAACTTTATTTTACTTGAAGCTTAATTCAGCATCAAGGTCATACTCAAAAGCGAGGCTGCACATTGAAATAGCAAGGTCTAAATGCAGTACATTTTTTTTTGCATGATTTCACTGATATAAAAATAAAGCAATTTGTATATTAATAGAAAAAAAAAACAAAAATATTTTCCCCACCTTGTTTTTTTAATCTTCTCTTCCTCTCTTCACCTGGCAAAATTCTTTTGGATATAAGAAACTCTATTGCATATATTTATCTCCCTGGAGAGAGACTGAAGAAAAAAACCATGTGACAGATGTTTGTCACATTGCTTAATGTACTACTGGAACACATTCAGAAACTATGGTGATGAGCATGATATAAATAATCTATATAGAAGAGAATCCTGAAACCATCCCTCTGAGAAAATGTTCATTAATTTCAATTAGACTTTTACCTGGGTAATGATTAATATGGGCAGATTATTCTACTTTATAATAAGAGTAATACCATCATTATGTTATTCCTAAACTTTGTTCTCAAATGCTTTCTTCTTATTTTCTTCAAAAAAAGTGAATTTACTAATCAAAATGTGCATGATAAATGGCAGCATCACAGGTAATAAAAGCTCTGGAAGGGATACTAGCCAACAGCTAAATAATAGCCAAAGTGCTTCTTATAAATTCATACTACCACTTGGCGGGAATTTGGCCAGCACAGTGGAATGGCTGTCAGAAAAGGCCATGAAGCTGGGGGTCATCTCTCTGCTCAGTCTTTTTCTGAGCTTATGGACCTGTTTTGTCTTCCTTCTAATTTGTTTCTTCTCTATATAGAAGAGTCTTAGCTCACTTCATATGCCTCAGTTTTGTCACATTTGGAAATAAATCCTCATCTTTAATAATTATTGTTGTTAATTATTTTGCTAATAATTTCAAATTCTGCTATATCCTTTTGAATATGGGAGGATAATGGGAGAGAGGTCAGAACTGTATTTTAAAGGTGATTCATGATTTCTTCAGCTGAGAATTATCTTGTTCTCTGTTTTGTTCTATTTTTTTCCTGACAGTTACTAACATTTGATTTGGGTTTTTGTCTGTTATTCAGCATAGAACTGACATATTTGTGGAGCTAACTCATTATCTCAAGATTTTTCTTCTGAGAGGTAGCACTTAGCTTGGAGCTCATAATTTTATATGTGAATTTGTGGGGTTTTTCCTCTTGTGCATCACTTTACATTTTTCTGCACTGCATTTCATCTGCCATTTTATTGCCCAATCAGCCTCATAAGTTTCTGCAGCAATTCTTCACAGTCAGTCTGCATTTTTCCTATTCTGAATAATTTAGTATTAACAGCAAACTTTCCAAGCTCCCTACAAAATGCCTTTTCTAGGACTTGCATGAAGTCACTGTAAGGCATAAGCCTCACCTCAGCCCCCTCAGTCCATAGCGACATGGTGTGATCCTTGGGGTGTCCTGCACAGGGCCAGGGGTTGGACTCAATGATCCTGATGGTCCCTTCCAACTCAGCATATTCTATTACTCTAAGATTTTATGATTTTCTTTAAAAGGCTTGAGAGATGGTATTGTCAAATATTTTGAAAACGCAGATAGACTATATCAACTAAACCTGCTGTGGATATGTTGACATGCTGAAAGAATTAAAATAACGTAGAGGGAATTCTGGCTATATTTTACTGGAAGATTCCAGGCATTTTCCTGCCCAAGGTGAAATTTGAATATTTGTAGATTGGAATGCAGTAAAAGAAATAACTCACTGAATATTTTGGTCAGTATGCAAATTGCAAAAGACTACTGAGATGACATCTTGAGTGTGCACTATTTTTGAAAGAAAGTGGACACGGTTAATTTGTTTTGTGCCCCCATCCCATATGGTCTTCACTTATGATACTTAACACACAAGCCAGAGCACACCTGTACAATTTGTATTTAAGGGTTTATAGATATTGTGATTGTGAAGGCCATGAAGCAGGTATCTGGACACTTCACTGAGTTAAAGTACTTTCTGGAGAGGTACTGAAGCAGGATTTCAAGGCTGAGTGTGCAGTCTAAAACTTCTAAGTAGCTGGGAAGAGCTTACATTCTGTTATTGAATATTATTCATGTGTTCGTGAGCTATTTTAGATCTTAGTCCAACATCTGTTGGTTTCAGAACAGGCAGAGAAAACCATGTTCTCAATTCTGTCTCTCATTAAGATACTATGGCCAGACCGTCATACATCAGGTATTTCCACTTTGAAGGCACAGCCTAAATGTGAAATTTCATGTAACTCCTCAGAAACATCATCTTTTTTTTTCCATTAATAGCAGGAGGAGAGATGTGTGACACAGAAATACCCCATTTATACAGATTTTGGTTTTTGTAGGAATTCCCATTGAGTGTGCTGACATCTTGTGGCTGGCTGGATATTTAAACATGTCATGTGTGTGCTGAGGAGAGGCAATTCCTGTACAGCATCTTGGGATCTCCAGCCCTTCTTGAAGTCTTCAGCCAAAGGCCCCATGTTGAGAAACATTTTGAATTTGACTACACAGCACTGACTGTTTTTCTTCTTTCTGAGTTGAAATTCTTTGTTTTACCTCAAACCCCATAATTGTGGGGGAGAAATAAGCACTCTCATGTAAATTTATTTCCTTCAAGTCACATAATCATTAAATCTCTGTGCCTGAGACATGGACCAGAGCTGTGTGGTAGTGATAGCAAGAATGCTGGCATGTGTTTGCCAGTAAACTGCTCTTCTCTGACTGGTTCTTGGCTTCCTTTTGTGACCAGATGTTAGCAGAAAGAGGGAATGTTGTGCTATTTTTTTCTACAATGTACATGATGGACGGCTGTGCTCCAGTACTTTGGGATTTTGTTTGTTTACTCTTTCTAAAAAATATATCCCCCTCAAGCCCTTCTTGTCTCATCCTTTTACAGTCTAAAGATTACTTCTGTCATTGGTGTCTTCTGGCTATTATGTTTCTGCACATTGCTCCTCCTTTGTCTCTGCAGTGTCCTATCCACTCTTTCCATCTTTAAAAAATCTGTCTTCTTTTACTAACTACAGTTTTTGGCCCCCTGTTCAAACTTCTTCTGCAGAGAATTTGTTGTCCCTGTCTGCAACACAGCAGCTGATTCCACAACAAAATTTACCAGCTTTGATACCGTCATCCTGCTGTGAGTGACATAGTGAGGAGCAGAGCCCTTCAGTGTCACTCAAGGGAAGCTGATAAAGCTGCTCAGGGTTGCTGCAAATATTTCCATGCTGAAGGCCCAGCAGACAGGGTGACTGCAGGTGTTTACAGAGCAGAGACTTACAGCAGGTAATACACAATCTGTGGCTCTTTTGGGGTTAATAAGATGCTTCTGAGGACCAGGGTAGAGGTTCTGTGAGTAGTTGCTGCCTCAAGCATAAGGACTGGCATCCACTGTGCTCGGTGTGAGAGTTAGACACAGAGGCTCAATGTATACAATCTGTCTCCCTCTGTTTATGTTCATGATTCATCTGTGCCTACATACTTTCGTGAACAGTATGCTGCACTATGTTATTAAACACAAAACTGTGTACATAGCTTCTGGGATTTGTATGTATGTCTCATAAGAAGAAAAAAGGGTTTCAGTGAAATCTTGCCCATATGGCAGGTCAGCATGCATTAGTCTCCACTTTTCTGATGTGCCTGTTCTGAAGAACCATTCAGAGAATTTATCTAGCCAGCACTACAGGAAATTTCCAAGCAGAAGAGAATACATACACATATGTTTCATTCAGATTTGATGAAGTTTCCAAAAAGGTGGTGTATCAGAAACCAGAAGAAAAACAACATGAGGCAAAGTATGCTGTATGTCCAGCATATTCTTAGTAAAAGTAGAAAGCTTACAGATATCAATTTATAAAGTGTATTTATTACAGATAAGGGGAAATTAAGAGAATTTAGTGACCTGATAATCTTTTTTAGGCAAAAATGAATTGTTATTACTAAAAATGAGAAAAATCTTAATACCTTCAGGAGATTTTTGCAACACAAATCTAGTAGTTAACTGCCAGAAGTTATTTGGGAAAATTAAGAGATCGAGTTATTTGTGAGGTCAACACAACAATGAATAAATGGATCTTGGAAAAAATGTACACATCCCAGCAAAACTGTTACAGCTCTTGACATGCTGGATTTGGGCACTTTCGTTGTCAATGGATCATATGATTAAGAAATGCCTATCTAACAGAAGGATACAGTCAAATGAGAGGCAGATAGAAAACCAATCCAGATCAGTTCCCTTGAATTTTTCTCTACGGTAACTACTACTCTCTTATTTTTTCCTGGATTTTTTGATGAGGAATAAATTTGAAAAGAATCTATTTTCCTTTTTTTTTTTTTAACTGTGTAGGTGTCAGATTTAACTTGCATCGTATTTGTATGATCACAAATGTTATCCTTATTTCAAGACCTTTCCCCAAATCCATAAATAAACTACATTTCTTTAAAGATGTTTTAATAAGGTTCATGAGGGATAGAAGTCACGCTTAGACTTTGCAGAAGCATTTGTGCTGCAAAATGAACTCTATGACCACAGAAATTACCATTCGCAAAGTCCATTTGTAGGCTTTTTTGCATAACTGCTATATTACAGTTGCTATAATAACCCTTGTTCAGCTCTTTATTATCAACTAAAAATACTTCATTTGTAACTCACAAACTGTAAGAAAAAAAAAAGAAAATAAATTTTTCCATTACCTTGCCAATATTTCATTGAGTATTTTTTTATTTTACTACCTATTAATATATAACATAAACTCCTCTAGTTCTGATCTCCTCAGTAAAAGAGAAGGAACGACCAGAGAGGGTCCAGCAGAGGCCACAAAGATGATGAAATGTCTGAGCATCTCTGTTACGAGGAAAGACTGTGGGAGCTGGGCCTGTTCAGTCTGGAGAAGAGAAGACTGAGAGGGGATCTCATCAATACATACTAATATCTCAAAGGTGGGTGCCAAGAGAATGTGCCAGACTCTTTTTCGTGGTGCCAGTGACAGGATGAGGAGCAATGGCAATAAACTGAAACACAAGAAGCTTCACCTCAATATGAGAGAGAATTACTTTACATTGAGGGTGGCAGAGCACTGAACAGGCTGCTCAGGGAGGTTGTGGAGTCTCCTTGTATGGAGACATTCAAAACCCTCCAGGAGTGTAACGTGATTTAGGTGACCAGGTCTTGGCAGGGGAGTTGGACTGGATGATCTCCAGATCTTCCAATCCTAACTGGATGATCTTCCAATCCTAAATGTCCTGTGATTTTCTAAACTCTTTAAGCATTTTGCATTTGATCTAAAGACATCATACACTCTATCAATATTCACTTCAAGGATTTTAGACTTATTTTTGGAAAACATCAATCTAAAAAAAAATAGTGTTTGAAAATTTTAGCACAACCTTCAGAAATTTCTGTTACTGTGAACAATTAGCTTGAGGTCATGTAGGCTGGAGTGAAACCAGCCACAATCTAAGTCATGTCACACTTGGTGAGCTTTTCCTTATTGTGATCCTGTAGCATTGGTGAAAGAATGTTGCAAATATTTTTCTGCTGTTTTATAATCAATACTATTTAATGAAATGTTGACTCTTCCTACACTTAAAATACTGATAAATATTAACGTTACTTTGTTCAAACAGAGAGTTTTGGCTGCACTATTCATTGTATTCCTTTTTATTCTGTGAATGAAATCCTGACATGTTTCGGCTTCCACAAAATGCCAGCAATTTTTGTTCTACTCTGACTGTGATCTGGTATCATCAAAACCTAAGTTTCAAGGTGGATGTCACTGTGTCTTTCACATCTAATGAGTCTGCTGTAAAACCAAAATATTTTAAAACCCTCAAAGGACATAATTTCTTTAGATAAAAACAAACATTTAATTATTTAAATACAGAGTATTCAAATAAGGGAAATTTGCTTGATATCCTTTGTCTATTATCCTTGCTTTTCCCTACTCAATCACCTTCTGAGTAGCACCAATCTCAGACCCTTCTAGACCCCTCTGAAGTCTTTTTGCTACCTTTTCTCCACTCTAAAATGTCATTTCCTCAGTGTCAAGCTCTTATTTGTGACTAGAACTGACTCTCCCGTCTTCAAGATCCTCTGCCTTGAGTATGCTCAGTAAGTCCCTCAGGGAATGAAAAGTCCCCCTTTCTCCTCCCAGTAAGCTCTTTTAGCTGCTTTATTACAGTAACATAAACATAATTATAAATACATAATAAAGTAGATCACCTGGCACTGTCACAAAACCAGAACCCTAGAAGATACATTTCTTTGTTGGTTAGCAGCCATAAAACAAAGCAGGATGCAGTCAGTATCTGGGAAGCCTTTGAGCACACGGTGCATGTACTTGCCAGCGTGTGTGCCAATACAGATTGAATAAGGAAGGATCTTTGGAAGCATCTTGTCTTTCAGAATTACTCTGAGCTTCTCTTGCACTCTGGGTTGTCTGCTGGATGTCAGTGCAACCTGATTTACTAAGAACACTAGTGAGACATGCTAAAAGAACTCAGTTTCCATGCAGAAGGCATATTTTAGAGGCATTATTTCAAACCTCCACAGCTCAGCCAAATCAAAACCAATTTTTCCTGGAACACTCAAATGCATTGCTCTCAATAAGGAATAAATATCTGCCAATTTCTAATTTTCTAGGTTCAGCTGATTCATCAGTACAGTTCTTCAGCAAGTAGTCATAAGGCAATTTATAACAGAAGTCAATTTCAGTCAACTTATATTCCAGAGAACTAAATGGTATTAATCCAAACACTGCAGAAAAAGAAATAAACTGCATGTTTAGTCTAGGCTTGAAAATTTTTAATCTCCAAGGCAAAAAATTTAAGAAAGTCTGAACTGGGGGGAAAAAAAGGAGTTTAGAAAGCAGTATTTAAGAATCTACTGTAAGAATATCATCTGTAACAAACATTAATTAGTTTGAGAACCAGTTACTTCAGTCAAACTATTTTTTTCTGGCACTCTAAAATGTATTGAAGTGTTGATAATCACAAAATTTGAAGTGGTTTTCAGACTAAAGAGTTCACAAAGGATTCATTGTAGTAATTCTACAAATATAAAACAATTGTTTAAGCATCTCAATTAATAAATCCAAACTTGTTCATCATAAACATTACTCCATGTTGGTACATCGAAGTTATATGTTTATATGCCTAACAGTATATATGATAATTATGACTGACTGAAAAAGTGGGAAAAAAGCCTTATTTCATGACAAAAATTCTTACATATGAGAATAGTAAAGTAGAGAAATATAGTCCTTGGATTTGCTCCTGCGTATGTCCTGGCTCACCTGCCTTTCCTCTAGAAAATCAGGATAGAAAGCTAAGTAAATATTCATGGATTGGTCTTGGTTAGCTGCCAGACCAAACCCAGACACTCTTAGCCTTCTCCACCAGGATGGGACAGAAAATCAGATGGGAAAGTTAATGGGTTGACACAGGGAGATCACTTACCAATTGTCATCATGCATTTGACTTGGGTAAAATTAATTTACTTTATTGACAAATAAAATAAATTTGGATAGTAAGAATCAAAGACGAATATATATTTATGTTTGGAAGATGGGAAAGTTATTTTCTGAAAACACACATGAAATTAGATTCTATCTGTTCTCCTGAATGAAAATCTTAGCTACATATTTGATAGTATCAGTAATATCCCAGCTTGAAAAGTACCTTTTTTTGCTTCACAGGTTTCTGGAGATTCTTGTTTATGAGACTTTTTCTCCCTTTTTAGAAGCTGTCTTTGAAAAAAGCCATTTATTCGTCACCCTGTAAAACTTCTGAAGTTTAAGGAAGGCACTCTTTCTTAAGAATATTTTTACCAGGGGAACTGCAAGCAGTTTCTGAACATGTGTGAGTATATTTTAAGGAGAAAAATAGCCATCCCATAAATCCCTCTGAGATGAGGAGGAAAGGAAGCAGGTCTATCTCCACATACAGGAAACACAAACCACCGTCTCATCCTTCTTGAGATGGCAGTGAAGTAGAAACAACCTCACAGAATGACAATTGAATTATAGCCATTGGATGCAAATGATTCATTGGTGTCAGATCTAAGAATGTTTCAAGGAAGCTAAGGATGTGCATGTACAGAATGGACTTTTCTCCTCTTGCTATGCATGTCATCACTGGCCTTATGCATGCTCTGTCTGGAAATAGAAAGTTCTTCCTTCTGGTTGCTGTAAAAACAATGTTGGAACCCTGCTTTCTCCTGAGATTCAGGAAATGATAATGAACCCTTTCTGCTTGCTTTGAGGGACGCATATTTGAAGCAAAAGACAAGACAGCTTTGAAAGCTGTTCCCAACTCACTGCTATTGATATCTGGCCTGGTACCAATGAAGGCCGTCTTTCTGTGACTGGATCAACTATCTTGGCACGGATTTTTGCCTTTGTGCCAGCTGGGAGTCACATTTCACTGTGCCTTGTACTTCATCTACACACTGGCAGAAGCCAGATTTCCCTGCAGGCTGCTTAACCACCTTGGCATGGCTTTTGTCCAAATGCTCGCTGGGAGCTGGTTCCTCTGTGGCCTTCTCAATTCTCTTGGCATGAGACAATTGCTCAGACACCAACTGAGAGCTCAGTTCCTGCAGCCTGCTGTTTCCATCTGCTGATCCTAAGTGGCAACAAAAAGAAAGGGGCTATCCTTCAAACCACCTCAGATTTCTTTTCTTTGGAATTTTCTGAGGGGAAATAAAACCAATCCTCAGAGATAAAGAAACACTGGGTTAAGCGTTCTGTGAAACCTCAGTTTCAAAAAGGAATTGGAAGTTCAGCCTCTGTGTTTCTCAGTCAGTTCCACCTGGGCAATCAAGCTACATCTGGCTGTAATTAATCTGCAAAAAAAATTAAGGGCTGCCCTATGGAATGCATCCACTTAGAAAATCCACAGTGATATGCCTCTTACTTACAGATATGTTCTAGGCTCTTGATCTTCAATCATGACCTCCGAATCTCTATCCTTTAATGCTTTTTGCAATTGTTGACTGGTTTGCCTGACTTTATGATTGCCACTCTTTTCCTTATTCCTTAGTTCAATAACATTCTTGGATTCTTGACTATGTTGCAGATTTATTTTTCCAGACTAGTAGAAAAATATTTCCTTTTTTGGTTCACTATAAATAGGTATGTCTGGTTTTTACTCAGCCTTAAATGCTGAGTACAAATGTCTCTCTGTTAAGCTACATTTCCATGAAAGAATATTGTCTGGATACATAGAAATCTGGACATCTCTTCCTGACAAATGATGTTTAGTTTAGATTCTGTGTGAAGATCTCTCTCTGTCTGTATGTAGATGGAAAATGTTTATCTCCTACAAACCAAAGCAAGATAAGGCTGAGAGAATTCACTGTTTCTGCAGCTTGATGCACCAATGTATCTGTAGTTCTGCTAAACCCAAATGATGAAGAGTCCTGAGTCAGACATGAGAAATCATGACACTTCTTCTAAAAACTTATGACTACTAAGCATTTATAAAAGCTGCATATCTCAAATGTCCTTGGCATTTGGGAGGTGGGGACATGGTGGGGGAGAAAGAAGGGTAAAGGAATGCTTATTTCTGGGAAATATTTAGCAGAGAAAATAACTTTACAACCTCCTTACTGGATATCTTAGGAGGAAGATTTGAACACTAATACCACTCATATACACCACATAATAATCTCACATAAATGTGTTCAACTTTTTCTTAACTTCCTTACTATATTTTGACTTTGAGTAAGCACTTTGAAAATGTCAGAAGAGTAAAAGCAAGACATTAGACAACTTTAAAAATTTTATATCCCCTTGATTAACTTGTTAGGTGCCATATTCTTTGCCCATTGTTTGGCTTGTATGATAGGAAGATAGTGGTCTGCCTATTACACATTTTATAATTAAATAATAACTTTTTTCTAATAACTTTAAATGAATGTGTAAGAACTTGAGCTAAAACATGGTTTAAGTAACAGTCATCTATGGGCAGATGGTCACTTCCAAATGTACTTACAATCTCCAGGCCTACAAGCCCAAAAGGTGAGTTCCTGACTTCATATGAAGTATTTTAATTTTCCTAAATTTCTTACAATGACCAGTCTACTTGACTACAAGGGCAGTGGCCACTCTAGTTTCCTTCTGGACACAGTTGGAAATGCTGATAAAGCTGAAATAATTTGACAGCAAAAATCTTCCCCAAAAGGAACCGAGACCCCAAAATAGAACAGAACAGAAAACAAAACCAAAATCCAATTAGAATAAAATTCCTTTCCCAGGCTGTATTATTTTTACTGAACATCTCTTACAGGCTACTTGACAAAAATACATAATTTTACTTTTGCTCCTGCAGTGATGCTTTGCCACTATTTTCTTCCAGTTCCCTATATGTCAGCCTCTACAGAATGCAGCTTTATTAAGATGGCTACAGAGACGGGTCAAAATAGCTTGCCTTTGTGTTAATGGGTTCCTTCCAGATATATTTTCACAGGTTTTCCAAAATGCTAAATTGTATCATTATTCTGATGAGTTCTGAAGTCATTCTGTTTTGAAGTGTAAAAATTTGAGTAAATGCATTCAATGTGCACTGTAAAAACTGGCAGAAGTAGTACTTTGAAGGAAAAATAGAACATATTATCCTAAAATCACATCTTTAAAAGCTTAAATCAGATTCTGACTTCTGGGATAGATATATTCTGAAATATATATTCATCATTTAAGTAAATGATATAGTGTACACTGAAAAGAAAACAGTACACTGAAAATGCAATAGAAATAGCATGGTTTGGCTGTCATTAGTGATCATTAAATCTAACTTTGAAAGCACTTGACTGTCATGACAGCACCAGTATGCTTTACCATGTATAAATATAAATAAGAGAACATTTGTAAAATTTTTTTTTTCCAAAATCCATAACAAAACAGAAACAAAGGAGAAAACAACAGGAATTCTTGGTTAACATACAGAGACTTCCTCCATGTGTTTTGAAAGAGCATCTTTCTCAGTTGTTGTGAACTCCTAGAGATCATGGCCACCAAGAAGGAGCAGGCTGAACCCCTGTCCCCATGGATGGGGAGAGGGCTGTAGGCTGTGAATCCTGGAGGAGCCCAGACAGAGGAACAGGAGACCAGAACAGGAACACTGCCAAAAAATGTTCAGTCTTGGACATTGCCAAAGACAAACACACCCAGCTTCCTAAAAAAGGCTGCACTAGAGACAACTGAACAATTACTGAAAAAACCCTCAAAGTCACAGCCACTGCCAAATTACCTGCGGCAGGCAGCCTTCCTCCACCTTATTTAAGAGTGAGCATTTTTTTACTTCTCAGTGGTAATCACACCAGGATTGGTCCCTCAATACTTTAACTAGATAAAACTCATTTCTTTCATTCTCTCATGTCTTGTTAAAATATTAACTTTTGGGGATTTAGGGAACCTCTCACAGATCATTTCCATAATGCCTAGTGCTGGGATGGACCACATTAAAACTAATTTCTCTTTATGCTGCTATAAAACAAATAGCAAATGCAATTTAATGTTAAATTTTTAATCTTTTTAAAACACTGATAAGCCAATCATTTAAGACTAGCCAGCAACACTTAAACAATCATTCATTCTTCTTTCATTTATTGCATTTTCCAATACAATACCTAAAGAGGAAGAAAGCACTATATAGGCATCCAAAAAGAGGGGTAATACGAACCATTGAATGTTCAGATGAAATCCCTCATTCCAGCATCAGTGTTTTACAGGGTATTAAAAATTATTGTTGCTGTTATTGTAAATAAATAATAATGTATAGAAAACTTAAAAATACAGCGTTTATAAAAGAAAATTGGTCATATGTGGGTTTTATTTCCTTGTTTTTTTTTCATATCTTTCTATAAAACTATGAGAAGAACTACGTATACTGTGGAAAATAAATATATCATTGTTTTCTAGGGAAGTATCTGTCCCCTTTAATATGTCTACTGCTTTTTAGCAAACTAATCTTATGTTTATAGTGTTTTAATTAATAGAGACGAAGTAATTTTTTTAGGACTTTTTCCATGTTATTGATTTTTAAAGTATTTATTCACTACTTTTCTGGCTGCAGATAAAATTTTAATGGAAATTCATCTGCCTTGAATCTCTATTTTACTTGGTAGTAGAAGGAAAAAGTTATTGGAATTATTAAAAAAACCTTGAGTGTGAATAGAAAAAGCCCCCACCCATGGAATAGCTGTGCCAAAGCAATTTTTTGTGTGAGTAAAATGTTTAAAATCCCATTAGGCCTCAAGCTCTTAAATGAAATTTAAGTTTCACAAAGACATTTCCATATTCTCAGGAGAGGGTGATTTCCAAATATATATAGCTAGTGTCAGATTAAGTTCTTAAGGACTGAATTTTTCAAAAAGGCTGCTAGGAATATTTTCAATGACATTCAGCAAATGCTTGTTAAGGAGATCCTTCAGATTCAGATCTAGCAATAAACTTTTATACATGATCCTCAGTGCCCTATGGGGATTCTTTGCGAGGTCATAGTCTTAGCCAAAGTTATTTGAATTCTTTCAAATTATAAGCATTAAGTAGTAACGTGAAAACCTGAATACTTAAAGTAAGTGCTGTCAATTTTTATCTTAAATAACGGCCTATGGTGTTCACATAGTTATTTTGCAACTATTGTTATATTAAAGCTGTGACGTGCTCTTCACAAAGTCCCATTTCATTCTAATGTGAGGCTCCTACTGTAAGCAGAATTGTTTGTTCACACTATTTATTTCCATAGTAATTGTAATAAACTAATTTCACTCTCAGAACAGTCCAAGGTATCCAGAGAAATTCCCTGTGGAATACAATTTTCCAATCAAAAGGGGAAAGATCTGGTTTTTAAAAAATTCTAATTAAATCTAGATCAAGTTTAAATCTAGTCCCTCCCAAGTTGGGAATAGCACTTTCAATTTGTTAAAAAAAAAATTCAAAAATTATCTGCCTATTTGCTGATACAATTATTATGTTTGTGTGTACATTTTTATACTGAAAAGATGCGCATATTTCAGCATATTTTCACTGACATGGCCAGTTTACTAAGGATGATCACAGAAGATATATAAGTGATGTACAGAATTGACTCGGTAATTAAAGGGGTCTGACAAGAAAGATGGAAAAAACACTTCGTATTCATGAGGTTCTTTTGCAATTCTGATTTCCTTTTCTGGCTTTCAGTTCATGCTTAATCTCAGATTACTGTGCCATTCTGTGTCAAAAGACTTGACTAGCTAATATTCCTTTACTTCAGTCCCATGAATTGACTCAATACTGTGCTTGCTTTATTCAGTCATCCATGTCAGGTTCTTGGTTAAGAAAGCTCTCCTTAGCCTCAATTTCTGTTTTTCCGTGCTCATTAAAATTTGGGTTTATTTTATGCAGGCTCATATACCATAGCAGACAGATAGTCAAGCTTCAGCCCCAGATCTGGAATGGTCTCCTTGCTCCTCCATGCCTGGAGATTGATAGAAGCTGTTGATGAACACGTTAAAGAATTTTTCCTTTAGAGCTGCTTGTTCAAAGTGCCATCCTGTACATCAGGGTTAAGCATAAACCCAACATATTTCTTCTATCAAATCTTATTAAAATAATTTTTAAAAAAGTTGCTGAGCTCCTCCATTATAAAGATAGGCAATCTAAATAATACAGTAAAAAGATACCTAATTCTTATAATGATGTGTCTGCATCAACTTCTAAACTTGAATTCACTGAATATATTTTGAGCTCTAAAGTGCACATTTGTCTTAATTCTGTCTTTTGAACACCTCTCAAGAAAATATACAGAAGATATATCATGGCACAGAGACCTTGAATTTCAACAGAAGTAAAGAGCACTTTTAACATAGTTGATGATGATGCCTATGAACTAAAAAAAGGAGTTATATAACTGACAGAAATTTAGAGAACAAGAACAAGGAAAGCACTGTGAATGTTCTTTAGGAAAATGAAACTGAAGTGTCATATCGTTTCATTTAGAAAATTTTTATTCTATTAAATATAATTATTTTTCCTCCAAGTTTTGATGAAGATGAGGTTGCTAGGAAACCCTTTCTGATTTCAGGTGTGCCTGTGTAAACATGGAGTAACCAATCTACACTGATGACAGTTCCTGGACTGAAATAAGAACAGCTATGGAGTAATTTTGATGTTTTTTCATGACTAAAATAACGAAACATGTTGTTTCAAAAGAGACAAAACTCAATGATCAGCTGTCGTCTCCTAGTCTCAAGTCAATATCTGTAATAAGTTATGAGAAATTAGATTTATGCCATGCTTGTAAACCCCTGATTCCTCCCCAGTAGAGCTGCACTCAAGATTGCTTTGAAACCATGAATCCACGTTTACAGCTCTTAAAGCTCGAATCAGTCTGCCATTAATATTAAGAGATAAGTGCTTATTCTCTGTGTTGCAGGTTCTAAAGGGATGATGGTAACAAAGCTCTCCTTACACTGATATTGCCTTTGATAGTAGGGCCTGAGTACGTGTTTACTTTTATAGGTCAAAGGGCATTTACTTCTTGTGTAAATGCTACTGTGACTGCAGCACTCACTACCTATATCTGTGCAGCATTTTGGTATGAGCTCACTGGGTGATGATAACTAGATTACACCTTTCACATGTTAATGCGAGTGGCCATACCAAATGTGTGGCCAGTATCCCTTCACACACACCCAAGGACCTATCCAGCATATTTTGATAAGAAAAGTCTTTCATCTCTCTACTAAAATTCCTGCACAGCAATGCTGCCTATTGCTGCACCAGGGACTTCAAACTAGGTGTGTTAGCAGAATTCATTCATTTGTATCTATCAGAAGAAATAAATAGAAAATAAATATAATAGGTTTTTTATTTATTATATCCTTGACAATGATGGGAATATAGACTATCCTAATAGCAAAGCTGCTTCTCTCTTCCTCTCAGGAGACAGCCTAGATTATATCTTTTGTCTAGGCCAGTCTGCCCTTAGTTGAGAAAACCAGCATTGAGGGATCATTATAGACTGTCGCCCTCAAGCTGGTGTTATGAGAGATGCACAGGAAAAATGAGCTTCAACAGGTGACCTTCTTCAGAGCTTGCAAGCCTGTGTAGCTTTCCCTCACTGGTTCACTTTTGCTTGCTTAATTTTACCATAAACAAAGAGATTCTAAACACAGAATATAAACAACTGAAACTTTTTTGGTTTTTTTTTTCAGCTTTTATTGACTATTAAACAGAGTATTATAATACTTTAGATCTAAACTTTTCTATATGATCATAGTGCGACGAGAGATATGGAACTAAAATTCCAAGTTGTATGTGTGAAAATAAATTTTTTCAGTAGCTGTAATTCTGGTGTAGATGGCGATGAAGGCTGTGCCTTTATGCACACCTAGCACTCTGAAAACGTGAACTCTATCACTGGCCCAAGAATTTGACAGCAAGTTATTGGCATAGATGTAATGCAAATGTCTGGTTTGAGAAAATGGAAGTAACTTGGAGATTGACCAGCTCCTAGCCACATTCACAAATAAGCATTTGACTGATGCTTACAGAAACTCTTGCCATGGGATTTTGGACAGTTGTCAAGATTCCCCCAGACAGCTCCTGCTATGACTAATCTATGTGTTGATTAAACACCCTGGATAGGAGCTCCCAGAGATTCCCAGGTAGTTGCTGCTGCAGAAGTTATCAGATTGTACATAGATAGGACAACTGTAATTAGAAACCATACCCAAAGATGAATAAATTGTCATTTTTAAGTTGTAAAGATGTTTGAGAGATGTTTTGTCTGCAGTTAAAAGATCTGATAAAGACAGATCACATGTGCTGGGGCAGTTGCACAGTAGAACAGCTGGTTTATAAAAATTGAGTAGAACAGTAGTTTGCAGAGTCTCAATCCATCCAGCTGAAGACGTCACAAGAACCTTTGCTGTGGAAGCTACCATGACTGTCCCAAAAGCAACCAACCATCCTGTTTGAGAGACTTGATTACTCTTCCAGTAGTTACTCTCTGCCAACATCAGACTAATAATTCCTTTGGGGGAAGCACTCTATCATTATCTGCGCAAAAGTAGATATGGGTCTCTGGGTTTTTTTAAGAAGGGCTCCCCAAAGAGATGGCCACATTCTGCTCAGCAGCTCTGTCAGCAGGGAAATGACTCTCCGACTCCCTAGAGTCACGCATGTTGTATCATGAACAGTGACCACCTACCACAGGTGTAAAACATATGCCACCTACATGTTACAAAACTTCCCAGTCCTAAACTGCAGACAGTCAAGCAATTTTGTCTGTGGAAAGAACATGAATTACCTTTGCATAGGTAATGACCTGCATGCCTCGCTGCCATTAGTCTCACAGTTCTCTACCCAGAAATCCAGGCCACTAAGGGAGGCCTGGATTTTTTTCAATCAAAAATTAACGTTTTATATGTGAGAATGACATTTTCAAATGCCTGAAGGGAAGAGATTTTTTTAGGCTTTTTTTTTAAAGAAAAATGGAACTGAAGCTTAATTCCTGTCATGTGGCAAATAAGTCCAAATAATAATGCCTTCAGTTAGCTATGAGCTACTGCATTCTCAGGTACAGCCTAGCAGCAGTATCCCAAATGCCTTTTGAATCATTGTGTTGTGCTGTAGCCTGCAGCAGGGTGTTGTGCAGCACCGACAAGAAGTGATCCTAACTGCAGATCACTTTCACTTTGCCTAACATTATCACAGGTACGAAGTCTGTCTTCTGTGATGGGATGATAAAACATTGGCTAGAAAATACCTTTATACTCATATTTCTGGCCACAGTTAGAAACAATGCTCCATTTAGTGTATTATTCCATCCTTTAAGCACCCACTAAACAAGATTGAAGGCTCCACTGTAAGAGCTTGTGGTCTCCCAAGGTCTAGTGTCAGGCACGCCCAGCAGGATAACTCTTATGGCAAGGAAGTCCTCCTCTTATTCAAACAAACAACAAAAACTGACTCTATGGCAGATTGCCCAGAATGTATCTTTCATAAGGCCTATCTCTACCAGAGATACACCTTGTGTTACCAGTACTGTCATTCTATCATGGCCTCTAGGCACTCCTCTAAAGGTGGCTGTAATGATGTGCCAAGGAGCTAGGAATCTTTAAGGAGTCTGAACATTTTAGACATATTGATCCAAACAGAGACAAAATTGACACTGCTCCCATAACCAAAGTCATCATGCTCATGTTTACATGTCACTTGGGTCTAAGGTCACATTCCAGGCAGCAATGTGCCCCTAATCCTTTGTGTCTCCTAGGTGATATGCAACTGGCTGCTCTTCTGTCAGACAAGTTTTAGTCTGAGGGGAAAAGGTTTTTTCACAGCAGGTTTGCCTAAGATTGGCTTCTAAGAAAAATCTTTGGAGAGCTTAAAAACGCAACTATCTTGTCATCCAGAAATTATCAGATTCAGACACAGAGCAGACACAGTAATATAAACCCAGGGGAGACTCACTGTTCAGAAGTAAATGGCTATCTCGGCAAATCTATGTATGAAGGCAAGATGATCTAATCCCTCACTACAGACCTGTATCAATCTCCTTCCCTGCCCCACGCCAGATGGTACCAGCACTGCTCTTGAGATCTCTTCCCAGAAAAAAAGGAGCTGGTCTGCCTTCACTGTGTGAAAAACAGCATGCCTGCAGTGGTTCTATATTTTGTCTCCATATCCTGTTTTATATGGTGAGTACTCCAAGCATAACAAATTAGCAATGAATTTAATTCTCCTGAAAATGGAGTGGACATTTCAGTATTGGCTTGTTGGTTATTCCAGCTGTGCCATCATGCTCTTCCTGATTGAATTTAAATGTAAACTGAAGGGACTACTAAAATCGTGATAAGCTGCTCGTGGAAGTCTAGAGTAGCTGGTGTTGCTGCTACATGTTACCTTAGCAATCAGTCCCTGTGACAAACAGTTCTGCGTCTGATGGTTTGCAAATCGACTGCTGGGCTGATATCTGTATGATAGTTATTGCCACCTCTGTCACTGGTTTTCTCCAAACAGAGTTAATGCTGGAAGCAGAGAGAATTGCTTCTGAAACTTTAATCTCACTGCAAAGTGTTAAACCCTACTGATCCTTGCCTCTTGAGTGCCTGAGCCTGCTTTACTGTACCAAGGAGCATTTCAATGCAAGCATGAGACACATCACCTGTCACTGGGGAATTCCCAATTAACCTGGTTCAGCAACTCTTACAAAAAAGCTATATGCAGTCTATGGATTTTATCCTAATTAGAGGTGTCTTGACTGTTCCTGCAATTAGTGTTATACCTGCTGAACATGAACTGGGGCTTGAATGTTATAACTGCACCAATAAATTTACATCTGTAAAGTGCATATCAGCTGTTGGTGGTAGGGAGGCTCCTTTCAGAACACATCTTACTGGTTTGGACAAAGTGATTCTGTATGTAACAAGAATACAGGCTAGAGGGTGACCTGTCTGTCACATTCCTAAAGTCTACTTTTCTGTGTACTAACATTCAATCAGCACTTCAGCAGGAAGGGCACAGAGACACAGGTAATTCAAGCAGGCCTCTCAGAAGGTGAGAGCTTTTATAAATGAAGTCTATTTCAGATACAGAAAAAGCCACAGATCTGAAGTAAGATTTTTTTTTTGTGATTGTTTAATTGAAATTCAAAGGCACATGAATTTTTTGACACATTTTTCTTCTTTTTTAATTATACCTTTCCTTCCCTCCCTCCCTAAGTAACACCAAGTGTTACAATTTTTTAATGCAAGGTTTTCCAGTGAAAAGAAGGAAAGAAAAGCTGATGTTCAGAAAATACTCAGCTGAAGATCTCCAAGAACATAGTCTGTTTAAATGTGCCCTTGCTATGGGCAACATTTTCCCAGAACAAAAAGGCACCATTTCAATTTCTGAAGGCTGCCATTGCTATAAATAAGAGGCAAAGGATGGGGTTAAGCAATAAAACTTGTACACCCACAGTAAGGCAAGAGGAGAGAAGAGGCAATGGGAATCAGTGTCCACAGTTTCTTCAAGTTACAGTAAATGTCTGTGAGCAAGTAGGTAGATGCAGTGATGTTAATAAATGCTGCAACCATATCTTTGGTGAATACAGGGCTCTTTATCCTGATGATAACCACGTTGCCAGGTTGCTGCATTCTTCTCCACTTCTTAACTATCTTCTCATGTTGTATAAAAGCAACATCTTCTTAACCTTCACTAGTTATAATCCTATTGACATCAGCAGTTGTTTAAACCAATCTCTTTCTTTCCTATATAAAATAATCATTGCATGACTCAGAACCCTTACAGCTCTTTTAAGAACAAGAACATTATATCTTTTAAAGGAATTAATACCTTTCCCTGTAGAGTGAAAATAACAGTTATATTTTTCTTGACAGTCTATTCTGAGAGCAGACGCTCAGTCCACCATCACCTCCTCACAAAGTCCCTATTCTGAGGCCATTCTCTGCTCAGTTCAGATCCTCATCTGCTCTCTGCCAATTATCTTAGGCCTAGATGCACAAGAGTATTCAAGCACTAAAATATCTTCAGTGGTGAATGGAACTAGACATCTAAGAAGGTGCAAAATGCTCTGAAGTTAATTAGAAGCTGCTCTTATCAATTTGAAAATATTAACAAAATCTTCTCCATCTCTATTTGTGCTTCACTAGATTCATTCTCATCTATTTTTATACAGTAGTTCCAGAAAATTTCACATATTCCAATGGTTAAAATGCTGATCAGTTCATGACTAGTCATTATTTCTAGAAAACCTTATGGTCTAGGATGGGAACTGTGGAAAAATCTGTGTATAAAATTTTTCAACAGCATTTATTTTCAGTGTTTTCACTATTTAGAAAAATATTCTACATCCAAAATCTGTATTGATTTATTAACCTATCATTCATCCAATGCTTGTCTACCATTTAAACAAGATAATTTTAATATATACCTTTCTTAGCCATTGATTGCAAGAAAGTTTTTCAGCTCAATTCATAGCAAATTTTCAAAAGACAAACTGACTCAATTTCCATACAGAAATTTCTGTGCAGAAAACAGGTACCTTTCTTCACTGTGGCCTAAAGTATTTTTTGTTGTTTCTAGGTGTGCCATACTCACTGGTTAGAAATATCTGTCCTGGGCTGATGTTACC
>VZTH01000304.1:10709-24072 GCA_013397815.1 Aleadryas rufinucha
CGGTGGGTGGGGGGGTTCTCCTCGAGGGACAGCAGCTGCACACATCTGGATCTGCTTTAGGAAAAAGTGCCTGGAAAAAACCCCAAGCCCAGCACACACACGCGTGGGTGCACGAGGCTGCGGGTCAGCTTTTTCTGGGGATGTAAAAAAAGAAAGGAGAAACCAAGAGCCATTTAAAGGGGAGGTGGGGGGACCTCGCTGCAGCTCCCCAAAAACCAAGGCACGCGGGTAGGTCGGGTATGAACACGGAGAATTTCCAGACACTCCAAAGCGGCTTCTCTGCAGACTGGGAGCCCAGTTTTGGTGGTGGGGAGGGAGGGGAAAGGGTTTACGCTGCAAAAATAAAATTCCCACCTGGAGATTATTAACCTCAAAGGTTAATGTGCAAAGTTTGTCTGAAGATGAAACATCCCTGTACGGAAACAGCCCTGGCCCAGCATCCGCAGAGCACAGGGAGTACGTGAACTCGTCAGAAATATGTGCTGCTGGCCTCGAGGCCTTGGCAGGAGTCAGCAGAGCTGTGCTCGAGAGAGTCCCGTGATGTGCACACACAAATATCATCTAACAGTCTTGATCCAAGCCATCCCTCTCCAGTCCTGCACTGGAGGGAAGTCAATGGCTGAGCAGGTTTTCCCCGTCCATCCCTGCCCCAGGCAGCTCTTTGAGGGATGCCTCCACTGACACTTGAGGGACGAGCAGCTGCTGTGACACTCCAGTGTGAGCTGGGGGAGGCTGCTGCTGGCACCTTCACCAGGGCAGGCTGGTGGGCTGAATGTTGGGGGTGCTGACTGTGACAGCCCACCCCCTGAGCACAGCAGCATCAGTTGTCACTCTGTGTCTGTCCCTTCCTTCTACAACCCCCTGGATCTTGCACCCTGCCATGCCAAGGACAGCTGTGCCCGAGCTGTTATTGCCACCCAGCTCTCCATGGATGCCCAGGACGTGCCATTGCTCCAGGCTCCATTGCTCCTCTCCATCAGTGGTGATGTGGGATGTAGGAAGGAAAGAACCGCAAGGCCAGAGTGGCTGTAGTGACATTATTGGAGTCCTGGGGCTATTTTGAGACATAATAAACCTGTCCCTGGGGATGATTAAAAGCACAGGTGAGCAAAGCAGGAGTTTGTGTCTGTCTGCTCTGGAGGAGGGAGGTCAGCCTGGGGGAGTGACCGCTGCCTCCTCCAGCAGTGTCCCCACAGTGGGGGGATATCCCCAAGGCGGCTGTGGGGATCCCAGCTGGAACTGTGGGCTGGTTGCCTGTCCAGCTGGCATCCAGGAGAGGAGCTGGGCTCTCTCAGGAAGCTGCCAGCTCTCCAGGACAGCAGTGGAGCGAGGCCAGAGGAAATCTCAGAAGGGAACCCTCCTCCCACTTCAACAGATAACGTTGCCCTTAATGCTAGAGCTCTAAAAATAGCAGAGGCCTTTAAGGAAATATTGGGTGGCAAGGATTCCAAAGCTTCCCAGCACATCTGACATTTCATCCTCAATCCTTTGCCAATCAGTTCCCAGAAATCTTATAAATCCAACCACATGTGGGCAGGAGACAAGGGGGCTGCTCCTCCTCCCTTTTCCATAACTGCAGGGGAAACTGAGGCACAAACCAGGCAGACTCACACAGAAGCTCAGGAGGAGTCGGTGTTGGAGGTGGGATGAGTGCTCCAAGCCCTGCAGCCACGTTTTGGGGGGTGTGGGAGAAGCCTTTGTCAGGCACAGGCAGGAGCACTGCTGTCCCCAGGAGGGACACAGCTCCTGCGTGGGCTGATTTCTACCAGGCACTTTATTCAGAGGAACCCAGTTTCACCACGAGGGCAGGAATATGCTCTGTACAAGGTATTTATTAATTTTAACAGAGAAGGGACCTTTCCTCACACCCAGAAATCCCTCCTGATATGTCCACATCATCTTTCCCCCTCCTGGTCACAGCCTGATCCCCCTTCTCACTGAGAGGGCAGAGCTGGACAGACAGACCTACACACAGCAGCTGCCAGGGCAGTGGCACATCGTGGGCCACCCAAGCCCGTCCTCAGGGAGCTGAAGGGCAGTGGGTGGACTCACCAGCTCCCCACACATGGCACAGGCATCCCACCTACACACCATGCCCCGAGCCCCGAGGGGAGGCAGCCCAAAGGCATCCCCCTCCTTCCCACTCTCTCGTGCTGTGGGAGCACGTCTCTCCCACCCCAGGAGGGTTTGCAGCAGCCAGCCAAGGACAGGGACTGTGGGTGACAGGAGAGGTGAGGGCTGCTGCCCACCTGGAGTGCAGGGTGATGGGCACCCAGAGTGGCTCTGGCTGTCGGCCCTGCCACCCTGCCAGGTGATACAGAAAGTGCAAAGCAAAGCGTTCTCGGTGCCAGTCGGAGGTCTCCATGTGTGCCCCCAAAAGCCAGGTTTAGCCAGGGGCTCCACATGGAAAATGAGGGTCGTGTTGTTCGTCAGTGAACGGGGCAGCAGCACTTGTGCAAGGGGCTTTGAGATGGTGCAGGTGAGGTGCAGGATTTGGGAGGTGGTGGTGGACAGGCCAGGACAGGAAGATGGAGCCAACAACCAACGCTCTCCCCTCGCCCTCTGCATCCCCTTCCAGCATCCCCTGCAGCTGCTTCACCCCGACCCACCCACACCCTTCATGGTTCTGTGGTTTTTTGGCTTAGTTAGTTTGTTTTTAAACCCCCATGGAGATCAAATTATGACTTGGCAGCTGACAGAACTGGCCCTGCCGGGCTCCCCAAACCGAGCAAAGATCTTGAGAAGAGACCAGAGTGAAGTCCTGGGGTGAGCGAAGCCCTCCCTGCCCCTCTCGTGGCCCCCTGGGCGCTCACAGGGTGGCAGTGGGGTACTGAGCCCAGCCCACCTCCTTGTAGGCCGCCGTCACGTGGGTGTAGATGAGGGTCTTCATCTTGGTCCAGGCTCCGTGTGCCTCCGGGGTGAAGTCGTTGGGGTATTCCTCAGCAATGACCTCCAGCATGACACCAGTGAGTTTCTGGGGGGAGGCAGAGAACAAGCAAGGGGTTAGTAACCCTCCAGGGAGCTGCTCACAGCAGATTCAGGTTTTTCCTACAAAAACACTTGAGTCCTGTTGCTGTCTGTAGGACATGGATATCCTGGAGGTCTGCTGACACCCCTGGGAGCAGACAGGACAGGTAACCAGCCTGCCCAGGCAGCAGGGTAGAGACCCAGGCGTGAGGAGGGAGCTGCTTGCAGGTTGAAGCATCTCCCCAGTCTGGGCACCTCAAATTATTTACAGAATCACAGAATATTCCGAGTTGGAAGGGACCCATAAGGATCATCAAGTCCAACTCTTAAGTGAGAGGCCACGTGGGGATCAAACCTGTGATTTTGGTGTTATTAGCTCTAACCAGCTAATTAGCCAACTACTTGAGTCCCTGCTATCATGCTTAATTTCCAAAAGAAGAGGGACACAGCCACAAACATGGAGACAGGCAGGTGTGTTTCCCTGGGCAGGGGGAGGTGCTGGATGCTCTGGCATTGGCTGTGGGTGGGAATGGTGGTCTCCACAGGACAGTGCCACAGTGGGACACTCCAGCTGGGTGGGGAGCAGCCCCCACACCCAGCCAAGCTTCTCCAGCCAAGGAGAGGCAGCCCCAGCTCACCAGAGCTCCTGCTCCCCTGCCCTCCTCCTGAAGCAGCCCAAAGATTATTTTGCTCCTATCCTTTACCTTAAAGTAGATGGGCTCCACTTTGTGCTTGAGGGCGTGGGCCTTGCCCACCAGAGCCAGGACAGAGGAGACCTTTTCGGAGTCGTTGAGGTTCTCCACCACGGTGTTGATGGCGCCCATGACCCTCCGAGCGTGCTTGCGCAGCTGCAAGCTCCTCTCCATCTCCAGCGGGTCCTCCATGTGCTTGAACTGGCTGAAGTACTGCTTGGCCGAGGGGAAGTTCACAAAAAACCTTCCGGAAAGAACAGACACGAAATGCCATCAGGAGGGGCAGAGCAGGCTGAGGGGTTAAAGCCGAGCACGGAGGGATGGAGATGCTGGAAGCCACCCCCTGCGTCTCACGCGGCCAGGGCTGGTTTTCCCATCGAATTCCCCAGGAGCTGCAGCATTCAGCTGTCTGAAAACCAGCAGGCTGATGCCTTTCTCCCAAACCCCATCTGCTACAAGGTCAGCACAGCTGGATATTCATCTACAAAGCAGAGGCAAGGCTGAGTTCTCGATGCTCGGAGATGCCACCCGGGCGTGCCAGATGCTGGATACGTGCCCACATACATCAGAACATCTCATCCTGCCTCAGAGAGCTGGAGATGAGCGTGAAAACCTCTATTTATCCCATTCAGCCTCTCCCTGCCCCTCTTTCTTGGTCCCATGGGCTTTATTTCTGCATTGCCACCCAGAACAGTCTCCCCTCGTCCAGGCTGTCTCCACCTTTCATGGATCCACCCCACCAGAGCCTCTAGAAGGACCTAAGCCCTGAGCTGATATCACTGCTCATCTGTGACATTTTCCCCAGCACAAAGATACCCCAAACACTCACCAGCCCCTCTGAGGGGGCCTGGGGACCCTCTTTCCTGCAGGATTAAAATGCAGCTGAAAGAAATGAAGTTGTGGTTGCAGCTGATGTGCTGAGCTCCCCAGGGAGGTGGAGGGCTGGAGGGGGCAGGGAGTGGAAGGGCACAAGGTGACAGGGTGCAGGGCTGGAGCCACCAATGCCAACACCACCCATGCCAGCATTGTAGCTGGGGCTGGCACTGGAGTCACATTAACCACCCCCTTGCACCTCATTTATGCAGGAGAGAACCACGTCAGTGTTTGCTCCTTGCTTTCACCCAGCTCCCCCCTCCTACAGGGCTCTCCCTGGCTCCTGGACTGCTGAAGGATGCTCAGGAGGCAGCAGAGTGCTCCCAGGCTGTCCCACATCATTCCTGGCTCCAGGCAGACTGCCTCCTCCCCTCCCTGACCCCCTTCCCAAGCACCATCCCAAACCACGTGCACCTGAACCCATCCCACCTCTCTCTCCAGCCATCACTACTTCTCTCCAGAACCAGGTGGGATCCTCTTCCCCACTCACCACTCCATGAATAATCGCAATATTGAGTAGCAGGCTCCTTTACCAATTTGTTATCCTCCTTTTTTCCCCCTCCCTTCCTTCCCCCGCTCCCTTGGCTTGTGAAAGCTTGGGGGCATTGCCAAGGAAGCGGCGTGAAGCAGCGCCTGGAGTGCACCACCGCTTCTGTTGCTTCCCCAAGGCATCTGGGATTCATCAGATGGCCCAAAATAGGTTTTGGAGGTGTGAAGAGTGTGCGGCGGAAAGGGTGGGGGAGGAAGGAAGGTGGAAGGGGGGGGACAAGGTGTTGCTTCTAAAACCCAGAGGGGACCCATGACAAAACTCCTCTTGTTGTTGTGCAGCCTCCTCCCCCCAGGACGGCTCTTTCTGACACATCTGGTCCCTGTCAGGAGAAATCACTCCCAGGCCTGGCTGTCTCCAGCTCCTGCCGCCACAGAGATGCTCCGTCCTTCAGCTCAGAGCTGTCAGAGAGGTGCTGGGGGATGGAGCTGGCCAGGGCTGCATGGGTAACATCATTCCCAGGATTTAAGGCTCCTGCCCTGGGCATTTCCCCACAGAAGGGCAAACGTTCCACTCTGGTTTAATGGGACCATTTTTTCCAATGGGACTCAGCATCCCTCTGCCCCCATCCCATCCCTCCCCACCTCTAGTCAAGCTATTGCAGCTCCAGTCACCCAGCAAAGCCCTCCAGCTCCAACAGGGATCATCCTGCTGGGGTCAGAGCTAAGGGGTTTACCATCCCTCTAGTGGATCTTTCCCCCTAGCAGGCATCCCCCCAGGCACTGGGAGCAGGGAATGGCACTGGAAGTAGGACCTGCTGCTCCCTGCATGCCTCAGCCTCTGAACCCCAAACCATGGGAAGCTCCCCGAAAAGCTGTATTTCATCCCAGCTGAAGGGCAGGATGTTCTGCAGGCATGGGAAACGAGTTGAGAAAAATTCCTAGTCTGAACCAGAAAGGGAATAGCAAGGGGGGACTGACCTCTGCATCACCAGGAATTGCAGTGTGTCCCCAACAAGAGAAGGGCCAAAAGGAGACCCTGGCACCATCACCTCCACCTCTCCCCACTTTTGGCCAGGTATGCCAAGAGCAAAGACTGGTTAAACGCCCAAAACACCCCAACCTGGGTGAGACCAGACCAATGAAGGCTCCAAATACTTGGTTTCCAACCTTTCCCTGCTTTGCAGACCCTCAAGCTGATGCCCCAGGGGAGCTGAGCCCAGCAGCTCCCCCAGGGGACAAGCTTTATCAGGACAGCAGCAGTGCTGGGGATGGAAAACCAGCAAACCCTCAGCTGGTGTGCTCAGTCCTGTGTCTGCTGGATTTCTTTGGTGGAGAACTGAAGCAGAGGAGCCCAAAACATCTTTGCTTCAAGCAAAGCCATGGATGGTCAGAGACCTGCAGCCATCTCTCCTCAGAGACCAGCGGGTGCCTGCAGCAAGAACTTCTGCCTGGAGCAAATATTTGAGCTGTCAGACCACAAAGAAGAGGGAAGGAGGCTCACTCAGTGGTAGTTGTTAATAAACAGAGAAGATTAATTTAACACAAAGGTTAAATATAACCAGAGGAAAGGATAAAAAAAAAAAAGAAATAAAATAACTCCAACAATAGTGAGTTAGAAGAGGTGTTGGTTGGGGTTTTTCCACGTACAGAAAATTTTGAGAGTTCAAGCCTCTCAGGCTCTGGAATTTTTTTGGATCATTATGCATGTGTGTGTGTGTGGTTTGGGCTCTTTTTCTCCATCAGAGTCATTAAAAGATGATATTTACCATTGCCTATCACACAAAATGATGATTGATAGGAACCAGATGCCTGCATACCGATCTCATTAAATTTCTTTTTAAGCGATTCCATTCTGCACCCACTAATTTGTCCTCTGCCAGCTACATCTGGACCCAGCGGACAGGATGTCAGCATTGCTTTTCCTCTCTCTTTTGCCCTTATAACAACTTTAAGGACACAGCCATTCCCAGTAGCAGAGCCAAAGGAAATAATTAAGGTGCAAACCCACTGCAGTTACTGGAAACCTGTTTTCTGTTAGGGAGGAGTGGCTCCTCCATCTCCCCCACCTTCCTCCCTCTCCCCAGAGCATGCAGAGCAAATCTTGCATGGAGGAAATCTCCAAGCCCAGCCACCTCCTTGTCTCCCCAGCAGGCAAAAGGACACCTGGATGCTGCTTGGTCCTTCCAAGCACCTAAACCCTTGGTACTTCACCTACCCTGTTTGCAAACTGTGGGGTGAGAACGCTCGTGAGCCCTCAGATCTGCTGGGAAGCTTCAGCTGAACCCCCAGCCAGCACTTGGAACCTGCTTTTTTCTAGATTTCCACAGAATCATTTGGGTTGGAAGAGGCCTTTAAGACCACCAAGTCCAACTCTTAACCCAGCACTGCCAAGCCCACCACTAAAACACGTCCCCAAGTGCCACATCTACACATCTCTTAAATCCCTCCAGGGTTGGTGACTCAACCTACCAATGCTTTCATGTTTTCTCTCGCCTCGTCCCTCTACGTGGGAGAAACTCTAAGGCAGCCTGGAGCCTCTCTGTGTCCCTTTTCAAACCTCTCCTTCCAACTCCTCTCTGCTCGGGTGCCTACAAAGCAGCTGATAATGGGTAGGCAGGTGGTGTGTGATGCTGCTATTTATTATGCCGAGGGCTGCCTCACCGCTTTGCCTGTACGTTCCCCCTGCTCCTCCCAGCCACCTGTAGCCCATCATCCCCTTTTCAGGCTGGGGAAAGGCTCTGGGTGCTGCCTGGGTGTTTACCCAGCCCAAGGTGAGGAAGGTCTCGGCCGTGTCAGTGCCACAGCTCAGCAAGACAGGGAAAGGCAAACCCAACGAGTAAGAAGAGGATGGTGCCTGCCTGCTCCGGTGTCCTCTCTCTGAAAGCTCCTGGACAGGTGGAGATGGTGGTGGGCAACATCTCCAGCTCCCTCACTGGAGGGCTGGAGGGAGAAGGGCCAAGCCCCCCATCCACACTCTAATGCTAAATTCAACTTCTACAGCTGAGAGAAACGTGGAACTGGCCTTCCTCCAGGTGAAGCCCACATCCTGCTGCAAAGCCTTGGGAGCAGAATCCAGCACAACACTGGACCGTGCTCGGAGGCTGTAATGTCCCAATGCCCAAGACAGAGGGAGCAGGACACCCCAGTGAGGCTGGGAGCAGATTCAGCAGCAAAGATCCCACCAAATACATTTGGACGTGAGCTAGAAGCCCCCCGAGGCATGTCCTGCTCACTTCTGTGTGCACAACTCACACCTCCAAGTCCTCACTGCTGTTGTTTTCCCCTAGCACATGTGTGGGTTCAGCCCAAAGCCTCTTGGCTGCACAGATGAACCTTTAGGGTAGGGGTAAGAACAGCTCTCACCAGAGAAGTGAATTAACAGCGCCGAAGCGCCTTTCCCACGTGTCTCCGGATACCTACCTGCCCTGGAGTTGGAAGAAAAGCCCTGGCTGGGTAGAGAGGTGGGTAACACACATCCACAAGGATGCAGCCCATGTTCCACTAGAGCTGTGAGCCTGTGTGCTGCCAGTGTCCACTACCACCACCACCTCTCCCATCCAACGCTCCCACGGCGATTTCCAGCAGCCCCGCCTCAGCCTTGCCTGTGCTCGGGCAGGATCGCCAGCCAGCCAGCCGGCATTCTGCGTTCCCCAGGCACCCTCAGCGCCTGCCAGCCTGGCCAGGGCTGTCCTGACATTTCCCTGCCGTTAATGAGCCCTGAAGCTCCGCAGGCGGGCGCTCGCTGAGCCGCGGCCCCGCTCCGCCGCCGCAGCCTCATTAGCGGGGCCGCCTGGCAGAGCCGAGCCCGGGCCCTCGCCGCCGGCTCTGGAGGAGGGATGGTCACGGCTGGTACCGACCTATCCTTGGCCACAGCCAGGGAAACCGTCCGGGGAAGCTGCTCGCCCTCGGTGCCTTTGCTTGCCTTGGTCACGGATGTCCTTACATCCCTTACAGCTCTCGGGGGGTTGAGTGGGATTTTTCTACCCCCACGCGGCTTGCAAGGGATGCAAGGGCAGCACGGGGACAGGGGACATGGGAAAGGCTCTTCTTGGGGCATCCCAAGAGCTGCTGGCAGCCCCGAGGTCGTGGCTGGTGTGAGATGTGCCATAGGGATCCCCACACAGAAGCCAAAAGGGCTGGTCCCGGGAGCTGTGATCAGTGAGGCAACGCGGCCGTAGGAGAAGGGGCTGATTGGAGACTGAGCTTATTAAACCCTCACTCGCCCCCTCGCTGCTCATGGAGTGGTTGTTGGGTTGGGAAATGTCCCTTGTGCGTGCCTGTGCCAGCAGAGCAGAGCCCTGCTGCTCTCTGGCTCTCCTTGTCCCCAGAAGAAACATCTCCCCAGCTTGACCACAACCATTTGTGAGCGTGGGACAGGGACACTGCTGCTGGTCTTTCCACTGGGCCCTTTTCAAGGAGAGATATTGCATCTCTCTGAGCCACTTTGCCCTGAAATGTGCCCTTCACCAGCCAGGAACGGAGCCTTTCCCTATGGACGCCTCCGCAAAACACGTTGGCTTCGGGGGTAGCTGCAAAATCACTTCTTTAAATGCCATTTTTGGGTAGAATCAACCCATACTCTTTCGATTCAGCTGAAAAAAAAAGGTTTTCTGCATTGCCAGACTCATTACTCAGATTTTTTGCTATTTTAACCTAGAACTCACAATAATGTCTGGCATCCAAGGAGTGCTTTCATATTTCAAAACCTCTTTGCAAACTGTCTGAATCCAGGTGTGTTTGCTCAGACTAAGCAGCTGTCGAAATCCAGGGGCCTGATCCCACATTGGCAATCCTTTTACTTCCCCTCCTACACCTCTTGAGGGGAAAAGAGCACATCAGGAGTGATGGAGAAGGCAGAAATTTGGAAAGCTGGTGGGTCTGAAGTGCAGACGGAGGGAACAGACATGGAGAAGCCCTGTGGAGGTGGCACAGCCAGTGCGTTGCCTGCACTTGGCACGGCATTAACATTTGGTGCAGGCTCTCCTGGGATCTAACAGAAACTATCCTCGGGTTTTATCCCCTGCTGGGATCCATAAAGTTTTGTGGTCCCACATCTGTGGCTGTGGTACGTGTGTGTGGGCGTGGGAGCGAGCGTGGGCGCCGGCCAGGACAGGCTGCGGTTTTAGCCCTGGACTCCTGGGCTTAGTCGGGGTCTGCAAAAGGAGTGAGGGTCCTAAGCCCCCTCTGATGTTCACCCCTGGGTGCTCTCAGCCCCTGGGTGCTGCGGAGGGCTGGGCCACCCCCAGGTGACTGCATCCCCCAGCCCTGTCTCAGAGTGTTGCCAATAAACTACTGGAAGGAAAAAGGGGGGCCTTGGGGAGGGATGGCCACGTGCTGGAGGGGCTCCTGCGCTGCACAGCGAGGGCTAGTGCGGGTTCTGAAGGCTGCCCTGCTGCCCTGGCACACCTGGGCTCCCCACTGTGCGCTCTGTGCTGAGGGAGGGTTCAGAAAGGACTCGTTCCTAAATAACAGATGGGGAAACTGAGGTGCAGCAACGAGCCTGGGGGCATGGGGAGGCTACAGAAGAGCTTCAGCCCAGGGCTCCCAGCCGGCCCACTTGGGAACCACCCAGCCCCAGAGGAGCAGCTTGAGGCTCCAGCTCCAGTCCCAACTCCTGCTCCAGCTCCGGCAAGGGTTAAGGCAGCCGTGAGATGGAGCCTGCAGAGGCCCCTGAGCTCCCGAGGAGGAAGATGAGCGTGGCGAGGAGACTCTGCTTCCTCCGGGGCGAGGCTCCTCACTGAGGAAATTGTCAATTAGCGACATAGTTTTAACCACAGAGCGCAGATTCCCAGGATCCGGTGGCTGCTCAGCCGTAGTCCCCATTATTCGTGTTTGTGCTCCCCGGGGTCCCAGAGCCCTGTGAGATCAGGGACCCATCGTGCTAGGGCAGGACCCCGGGGGTCTGCTGTGGGTTCAAGCAGCAGCAGCAGCCACGAGGGATGGGAACATGATGCCCAGCTCTATGCCTCAGTTTCCCCATCTGCAAAGCATGGGAAGGCTGGGGGTGGAGGGGTGGGACGCTGCTTAGGGGCAGAGGGAGCTGGGCTGGGTTCCTGCAGGATGGCAGCACTGCCCTCCAAAAGGCAGTGATGGGGGGTCTGCAGTACTGCCTCCCTGCCTCCACCCTTGGGGCACAGGATCAGGCCCCAGATTTGTTTCAGGTGTGCTGCAACCCCCCAGCCCTCCCCACATGGGGAAAAAGTAATTCCCTGCCCTCAGCAGCTCCGAAGGGATGGAGAGGCGATGGAGCAGGTAAGCAGGGAGAGACCCTCTGCCACCAGTCACAGCCAGCTCCCTGGTCACAACCCTGACAGCAGAAGTGCTGACAGATTTACCTGCTCTCACTACCCTGGGGGTTGCACCAAAGGGGGGTCCACAGCCACACATCCCACTTCCTTCTCCCTGGCCACACCTGTGCAAACCCCTTATCTGCCTCAGTTTCCCCGGCAAGGCGAGCAGGAAGAGCAGCCCAGCACTGGTGAAGCAGCGGCTGACTGGGGCAGCTCCCAGCCCCCAGCACGTTGTCCGTGTGCCCACCCAAAACGTGCTGGGCGGGTCACCCCGCACCGACCCCACCTGCGGCCGCCCGCTGCCCCCTCCCCAGCCCCGACCTCTGGAGCTGCTGAATCATGTCTTGGGAAGTGGCTGCCGCCGGCCCGGGCTCCCGGCGGCCTCCACGCATGACCCACTTCTCCCGGCGGCTGCTGCCAGCTGCGAGCGCAGCTGGGAGAGCGGCAGCGCCGGTGCTCCAGCCCCGGCCAGGGCTGCCCTGCTTTCCTCCGGCACGTGCTTCCCCAGGGAGCTCAGGTGCAGCTCAAAGCTCACAGCGGGGCTCAGGGCAGCAGCACGAAGCCCTCTTTGGGGAGAGGGTTCGTGACCAGGGGGGCGGCTGTGCCATGCGGGTGCGCTGCTCCAAGCGGCGCTGCTGGAGGGGATGGTACCTCTCCCAAACTGCATNGCAGCTCCGGTCCTCCAGCCCCGGCCAGGGCTGCCCTGCTTTCCTCCGGCACGTGCTTCCCCAGGGAGCTCAGGTGCAGCTCAAAGCTCACAGCGGGGCTCAGGGCAGCAGCACGAAGCCCTCTTTGGGGAGAGGGTTCGTGACCAGGGGGGCGGCTGTGCCATGCGGGTGCGCTGCTCCAAGCGGCGCTGCTGGAGGGGATGGTACCTCTCCCAAACTGCATCCTCAGGGACATGCACCGAAAGGCCAGACCTCACTTTAAGCATCCCAGGGAAGCTCTGGCTGAGGGAGCAGGTGGTGGGTTTAGCTGGGATGTGCCGGGGCATGTACCCTGACTGAGGATGTAAATGCAAGGAGCCAGGGTTCACCCTAGCAGGCAGCTCTGTCCTGCCCTGGTGTCACAGCAGGAGAAAACCTTCACCACAGTGCCACAACTCTGCCTGGATAAAAAAACCCCACAAACCCAAACTGGACCAAAAACTCCTATTGAGAAAGTTTGAGTTGGGACCAGAGCTCGGCCACATGGTCCCCATTGCCACACCTTGATGCCCCTCATGCCCAACACTGCTCCAAGCACCATGGGGGCTCCAAAAGCAATGAACTGCTCTGGGTGAATCCCCCATGGCATTGCCACGAGTCCCTCGGTGCCAGCCCAGGGCACACAGCCACCCTCCCTGTGTCTGTGGGCAGTGCTGGCAGATGGGACCATAGTATGACCGGGCTGCTGGGCAAGGGGCTGGCCATGCATGGCTGGTGGCCAAGCCCCGAGCTGAACCTCATGGGATGGGGCTAAGGGGAATTTTCTAACTCCCAGATCCCTGCCAAACCCAGCCCAGGTAGGTTTGGTGTCCCCAGCCATGGGGCTGTCACACCTCCTGGCTGCCCTGGCTCCTGCACAGAGTGGTGGCCATGGGAGATCAGGCTCAGCCATCAGCTGGCTCTGAGAGAAGGAAATGTTTGTGAAGGAGGTGGAGAGGGGGCTCAAATGTCATTTTGGAATCTGCTAAGGGGTCTTGGTAAGAAAATCCCGTTGCAGTGCTGGCAGCGAGCCTGGAGGGGAACTGGCTGTGCTCATGGGCATGTCCAGGGAGGCTCTGCTCCCTGCAGACCCCATGGGCTCGGGGCTTTAGCTCAGTCTATTGGAAAACTTTCAGATGATTATTAGTAAACAGAACATTCATCCAGGGGGTTCCCTGAGCACCCACAGTCCCCTGCTGCAGGAGGAAACGGGAAGGGCACAACCCAGTCTCTGGTCTCCTACCTGGGGCGCCTGGTGTTTGGTGCAGGTGGAAGTCTGACCAGGGACATCCCAGCATTACTGACCCCAGGGATGAGTGGTGTGACTCCCTGGACAGCATCTTTGCTGTTTGCCAATAGATCATTG
>VZTH01000304.1:28516-139024 GCA_013397815.1 Aleadryas rufinucha
CCCTCCTTTCCTTTTTTTTTTTTTTCTCTCCGAAAGGGAGGGATGAGAGGGATGTTCTGGGCAACATCAGGACGGTGCTGGCGGGGGGAGGTAGTGCTGGAAGTTTTTTTTCCAGCCCTTTGTAAACAGCTCAGAGGAAATTCAGAATCCAGAGTGCTGAGTTAAAGTTAGCCCAACCGCTGGCTGCGCCGAGTTCTGCCCCGGCTCTCCTCTTCGCGCTCCCTGATTTTGCAGGAGGTGTTGTTTGGAAGGGCAGACCTTCGTCCACCTCCAATTCTCGGGCTGCAAAGAGAGGCGGGTCGAGAGGGGAGCACGGGGCACCCCTACTGCGAGAATCCCTCTGTCTCCCAAAAGAGATCGTGGTCAGTCCCATAGGGACTTTTTAATGCTGAGAATTTGCTCTCCCTTCTTGTGGCAGGACCCGGCTGAGAGGGATCCAGAGTTAAGGCACTGGTGAAATGAAGGTATTATTGTCACTCCGCGATTGCATCGCTCCTGGCAGCGCCTTGGCAGGGAACACCTCCACTCCAGGCTTCCCGCCGCCTTCGTGGGTGTGCTTTTGGGGCTGCTTTTTACCCAAATGCCATTCCCAGCTCCCTGGCAATCCGGCATGTTAAACCCACAGCACGGTCCATTTGCACAGAGAGCAGGAAAATCCTACGGAGCCTTGTAATAACCGCGAGTCCCCCAGAGGGGGATCGGAGACAAGCGAAGCAGCGGCTGTGCCCCGCCGCCTCCCGCACCCCGGCAGGGCAGACGGACAGACAGACGGACAGACGGGCTGCGGGTGCCGCTCTGACAGCCTGGGGGGGGCTGAGCCCCTGGAGGGGCTGGAGCTTTGTTACTGCGGAGCTGTCGAGGCTTTTTGCTGTATTTCTCCTCCAAACCAACCTCGGCCACCTCGCCATTAGCAGCCGCCAGACTGGTGCTGTCAGCAAATTTGCTCTTGCAGAGCTAATGAGAGCTGGTGGAGAACGTGCTGCCCACAGAGCCCCCACTGCGGGTCCCCAGGGAATGTGTGCTGGGACGGACCGGGAGCCCCACGCGTCTGTGAACCCCTCAGCTCGAGTGCAAAGCTCAGCTGCGAGGTGCTGAACCCACCACCAGCGTGACAACAGAGCGGGGTGGCCACCCTGACCCGGCCAGAGGTCAGGAATCGTTCAATAACACCACCGGCAGCTGCTGAATCATCAGATTTTCACCAGGTTTGGATTTGCCTTGTGCCCATTAGCCACTGGGATGAGCAGCCGTGAGCCCCAGCTCAAACATTAACTACAATGTCCCCAGCTGGTCACCAGGCAGCAGAGAAACCCCTCTGGACCCGGGATGGCACAGCCAAGCTTATCACCTTCCCTTGAGGTGCAGGGGAAGAGGTGCTTTAGACTTAGCTTAAACCCAGAGACACCCAGCTTAAACCCAGAGCAAAACTGCAGTGCAGTGCAAGTGCTTTCAAAAGGGGAAAAATCAAATTCTGACCAATATGAGCACTGGGGATATAATCTGGGTGGAGTGTTGGTTATCACTTGCTGTGTATTTGAAGAAAAGGAATCTTTGAAGCTTTTGTACCTGGTGTCTGAGCCCACCCTGGCCTCACAGCCTGGCACCTGGTTCCTGGGTGCAGCAGGTGCCTTTCCTCACTCCCCACTGCCAGGAGCTGAAGGGTCTGGGCTCAAAAGTCTCCACTTAGAAATATTAAAATATTAGAAAATATTAGAAAAGTGAGTGAGAAATCCCCCAGCCTTTTCCAGGTTTCTGCCTCCCTCTCTGGGCTCATCAGGTCTGGCCCTGGCAGGAGCCCAGCCCCGTTCCCATGTGCCGTCCTGCTCCACAAACAGGAGGTGGGCAGTAAAGCTGTGGTGATTCTCCGCTGCCTCAAAACCCCAAACGATCCCAACAGCCCTGCATTTCCGCGTCTCGTCCCAGACGTGGGACATAAATCAAGGGCAGGAGTGCAGGCACACGCTGTCACGTGCCTGCCACCCGTTTCCATGGTTTCCCATGACTGTTGCTCTCAAGGGCTTGGGGTTAGGAGGCGACTTGTTCCAGAAGGAGAAAGATGCTGCGGTGACACCATTGCTGCCTGCTGGCCCAGAGGGGAGCTCAGCACTGTGCCTGCTGCTCAGACAGGGCACTCCAGGGCCGTGGGGCTCAGGGAGGGGGACAGAGAACTTGGTCCCCATGGCCAGTGCAGAGACTGAGAGGGGGTCAGCCTGCATAATCCATATTGAAGAAATCAATCCATCTCTCTCAGCTCCTGATCCAACACCCTGATCCCTCTCCCCTCACCAGCTGAGCATCACAGCCCTCCTGTCCCCGTGATGGGGTGATGCTGCGGTGCCCTGTCCCTGCTGAGCCTGAGCCTGCTTCTCCCAGAGCTTCTGCACAGCAGGAAGAGATCAAGTGCTTGTTCAGGCCGTCCTCCATCCCAGCTGCAGAAGGTGGGGATGGGTTTTGAGGTCCTCCAAGCCTCTGCTTGTGGCATGCCATGGTCCTGAGGGGTCTGTACCCACCTGCCGACGGCTTCTCCCACTCCCCCCGTGCCCTCCCACGCTGCCTCTCCTCCTCTCATGTGCTGGGTGTAATGAGAAATGTACTTGGCTCCTAATCCTTGAGTGGGAGGTGAAGGCAAAAAACCCCAAGACTTCAGCTCCACAGCATGTGGGATGTGGATGATGGCAGATCCCCACCTTTGACTTCTCCACCGTCCCTGGGACGAAGGCAGACACCCCAAATCCAGACCTTCGGGGCTGATTCCACCCTTGCTGGTGCATGGGGACAGCCTTGTTATTTGGTTCCTGGAGAATAACAGGTCACTTCTTGTGTCCCCTGCAACGTCAGCCCCCTGGGACCTTCTGACAGATGCCATTCCTTGGGGTGGTCCCAGGAAGGCACCACATGAGCTCCATCAGGAAGTGCTTTGGGAAGGAGCTTCAGGAGTTGCCCCAAGGCCTTGGTGCTGGTGAGACTCCAGGGGTGCAGCGAGAATCCCTTCTCCAGATCCTCAAGACACCAACCTGGCCAGAACAGGAGCAGTCCTGGGATTCTGAGCGGAATAAGGCTGAAGGCACCAGCGTGGTGCCTGCCAGGTTAGGTGTTCCTCCTTCATTCTCCTCCCAGAGTCACTCCTGGCTGCTGCAGTATCTGACCTGCAGACGTTGGACTTGTCACCCTGACCTTTGCTGAAGCAAAGCCTCTGGTTGCCAGCCCAGCTCACCCAGCAATGCCCTCAGCATGCCAGGCCTCTCTCTCCCCTTTCCTAATCCAGCCCTGCTGCCAACTGCAAAGTCCTGGCCTGAAAAGGAATAACAAGACTTTAGGAAATGGCTTTGCAGTGCTGCTGCCCAGGGAGGGAAGGATTTAGCCTAAAGCCTGTACAAATGCTCTGTGCTTATTGCAGGTTTCCTTCCCCCAGCTTCTCTGATCCCAGGAGATCCGTGTGCAATCCTGATGCTCCAGCTCTGTGCCGGCAGTGCCTGTGGTCTGAGCCATCTCTGCAGGATCAGGCTGGAGGACAAAAGGGGCTGCAGCCAGTGGGACCCCCCCAGATCCAGCTGGGGTTGGATTGCTGCCTGAATCCCCATCCCAAGGTGGGGGTGATCCCAGTTTAACCAGGCAGTCATTGTCCACATTGCTGGGAGGCATTGGTGACCACTCAGAAGGACCAGAAGTACCGAGAAACTGGGATTTCCTCCGTTCCATGTCTTCAGCTTGGCTGGGAAGAGATGTGCCAGGGAAGTGACAATGAGGGGAGCTGCTGCCCCCTCCCAGCCCTGGGCAGCTCTGTGATGCCTGGGCTGTGGTGAGGGCAAAGCCAGGAGCACACATTCCTGTGCTGATGGAATCCAGACGGCAGGCAGTGCTGCCGGAGCTGTGGGGAATGTGCTTAAACCAAACCAGCCCTTTCTTATATGGAGCAGGGTTCCTCTGCTCTGGGATCCAAGGGGTTCCTCTGCTCTGGGGTCCCAGTCCAACAACTGTGGCTTTGTGCAGAGACTGAGGTGCCACCAGAGCAAACCTTCCAGTGGGACCCTGCCCCGGGCCCCCAGCTCCCAAAGCGGACCCCAAACCCTGTGGCCACTCCAGCCTCAGCTCATCACCCCCACGTGTGGGAGCAGGAAGGTGTGGGATGCTGGGGACGGAGACAGCAGCAGCCCTGAGGTGATACCTGGACAGGGAGTATGGGATGAAGACCCTGGGCAGCAGCAGGCAGAGTGGAGGCAGTGGGTGTGATGGGGACAGCACAACCTCCCCATGATCTTAAACCTTACGTCAGCTTTTCTGGCTTCCTCCCCAAAAACTCCCTACCAACCCACACAATCTAAAAACCCCCAAGGATTAGGAAATCCAGGGGAATGGGAAGAAAGGAGCCCTGGGAGCGGGGTCAGTGCTGCCCAGGGCTGTCAGTCAGGACAGGACAGGGCAGGGCAGGGCAGGGCAGGACAGGTCGAGAGGCTGCCAAGACAACCCTGGAGAACACTTCCAAGCCAGACCAACCTGTTTCCGGACTGGGAACATTGCAAAAACTCCCAGTCCCACACTGGGATTTGAAGAAACTGAAACCTTGTGATGCAACTGGGAGAGATGAAGCAAGAGAGACTCAGGAAGCAGATGACAGCTCCAGCACCACAGGGCTTCATGGACAAGGCTTTAGCCAGCTGGTAAACTTCCCCAGATCCTGAACAGCCTCCGGTGTCACCACCTTCCCCTTTACCCCCAGTGCCCAGCTCTTGCCCCCTGGAGCACAGCCCCTGTCACAGCCAGTCCCTTCAGTGGTAAGCAAGGGTGACAGGGTTATTGGGAAACAAGTCCACACTTCCAAACTGATTCTCTTTGCTGCTCTTTGCCTTCCTGAAGCTGGTCTGAGCATGGCAGGGGTTGCTCAGGAAAGCCAGCAAGCTAATATATTCATGTCATCTCACATTTGGTGCCAGGACATGAAGTAAACACCATCAGGGACTTCACTCTGGTTCAAAGACAAGCCTTGATTCTTATTCCGATCACATTATCCATGCTCCTTGTACAGCTTCATTGATTCATATCTTAAAAAGAAAAGCCTTCAAAACCCATTAAGTCTGCCCTGTCATGCCAGCCCTGCTCTCAAGGGCCGGGGCAAGAAGCATTAACTAATCTGCTCACATTACCTTGCCTTTGAACCGAGCACCTCTCAGCATCAATCAAGAGTGTTTGGAGGTGATACGTTCCCACATGGGGCGAGTTTGGGCTGCCAAGGTCACCCCATGACCTCAGTGCCAGAGTCAATCGATTCCAGAAGATGTGTTTCGCATTGCAGAGGTCACCCAAGCGAGTGCAGGGGCCAGCACTTGGGCACCGCCCCCCACACCGGGCTCCCTTTCACGCTCGGGGGGCACCCAGGGCCCGTGCCCACAGAGGGGTGTTGGGGCAGCCCGAGTGACGGTGCTCTGTTCGGTTAGGGGGGGCTGTATGGTCATAAACAATTCCCTGAAGGAGTAGGCTCAGGGCCTCAGGCAGCACCTGGGGTGCAAGAATGGGGACTTTGCTGGTGTCAGCCTGGCTGGGTCTCGGCGAGGGGAAAAGAGTTTACAAGAGTTTACCTCCCAGGGATTACGAAAGCCAGGCTGCCGGCTGCCAGGGAAAAGAAGGTCCTTCCAGCCTCTTGGGCTCCAGCTCAGCCAGAAGCTGCTGTTTATTTGGCTCCAGTGACTTCCCAGCATACCGGACCGTGCTCCTGGGGGCTCAGCGAGCTCCAGGGCGCCTGGCTGGGACACGGGGCTTGGCCACCCCACGCGCTCCCCGGTGCCTTGCACAAGGCAGCTCCGCACCCTCCGGCCAGCCTGACTTACACTCAGGAAGGAATTACTCACTCTTGTCTCTGTCTGGCCACAGGACACACTTGGGATGTTTCTTCCACCACTCTCACAAAGGTTTCCCATCCTGCCGGTGCCAGTAATGAGGCCAGATCCATCCCCTTTGCTCCCGGCTGACCCCCAAGTTCAGGAACGGGGACTGTTTACTGGATAGCCTTAGAGGAATTTGGGTTTACTGACATTTCAAGTGCTGCTTGAGACTGTTGTTTGCAGGGCTTGGAGTACTTTGAGAGGACACATCCACCAGGAGAGGAGTAACCACAGCTATCCCAGGCCCCTGCCGTGGCTGGACTTAGGGGGCATCTCTGGCTGTGGCTGGATGGGGAAGGAAATCCAGGCTTCCTGGAAAGCTCAGTTGTGTTTTCTTTCAGACCCAACAACTCACTGAACCCATCTAGGACCCATCTAGGTTGCTTGGATTTGGTTCTGGTTTCAAATCCCTTTTTGCAGGAGGAAGCTGTTTTCTGTCTGAGTTATGGGAATGCCCAGATTGGGGCTTTTCTCAGCTGCCCTGCTGAGGCCAATGTCTGTCCCAAGTCAGCCCCTGTCTCATGCCCTGGGGCCAAAATGGAGCTGGGGCATAGGGAAACGCTCAGGGTTGTGTGCACAGCCCCAAAAGGAGACACATCCCAGCTTTGATGAGCAGCAGTGTTAGACTCTCTGGATCAGAGCCCATTGCCACAGTGTCCATGTGAGACAGGCAGAGAGCATTCACTGGAGGAACCTCATGGCAAAACCCCACAGCCAGGGTCTGCAGCTCCCTGCCTGCTCCAGGGCTCTTCTCCAAGTCAGCACCATCACCACCACTGAGCCCCGTGTGTGTGTCCACAGATCTGCATGGCACACACAGCTCTCTTCCCCCTGCCCCTCTTGCACAGGTGCTTCCCAGTTGTTCTCTTTAACCTAAACCCACAAAGTCACTCCAGAACATGTTCTGCTTTGCAAAGGGCTGAGCTGGGACGAGATGTGTGAAGGAGATTCACTGCCCGGGGGGATTAGAGTGGAGGGAAAGGCTTCCCCAGCAAGAGAACGGGATGGGCAAGGAGATGTGGGGGAGAGCATAGGGCCAGAGCAGCTCTGTGAAGAAAGGTGTGTGTGCTGCTGAGCCACGGGAGAGCGGGGACGAGGAGCCAAACCCAGCCCGGGTGAGGGAAGGATGCAGACAAGGTCTTGGGATCAGCTGGCTGAGACGAGTCCACGGGGAATTACAGGCAGGTCTGAGCCTGTCAGATTACTGGAGCCAGGAAGGGGGGGAGCGGGTTGAGGCAGGTCTGGCAGGAGGAGGGATGGAGGAGCTGGAGGGAAAGAGAGGAGCAGGGGGAAGGTGGGCAAAGAGGGGAGGGAGGCACACGGGAAAGGGGGGAGCAGAGGGGAGTACCCAGCCCTGGTGGTGTGGGGCTGGTGGGGGCAGGAAGAAAGACTGGGGATGCCATGGGGTGGATGAGGTGGGAATTGGCCTGGTCCATGACACGTCTCCCCTGGCACCCACCTGGCCAAAGTGCAGGGCTGGGACCAGCTGGGGCAGGAGCACCACACACCGAAACCGATTCAATGCTCAAGGTGCTGCAGACCAGCTCTGGGGTCCCTCCCACCCAGAGGTCAGAGGAGAGCGTCCTCATTTGCTGCCTCTTAATTACATCCGATCCTGCCTTAATTCCTCCTAAAACCTTCCCTGAGAGCTTTCAGGTGGCTGCTGGGGAGAGGTGCCCATGAGCCGGGGTGACAGGCCAGCCAGGCACGGGTGACAGCCCTGGGCTGAGCAGTGCCTCCGGGAGGGATGTGAAGGGCTGGGGCACTGGTGGTGATGGAGGAAGCGCCATGTGCGCCACCATCCTCATCCTGGGTCCACTGGTCCTCCTGCTGCGGCGCCGCTTCTGCAACAAAGTCGAACCGTACGTCCTCTCCCGTCCCCCTCCCGACCCCTCAGGGCCCTGGGGCTGGGGATGGGAGGGTGAGGGGTGGCCCTGGGGTGGAGGATCTCACTCCTCAACCTGTGTTGTATTCGTGGAGATATTTGGGTTCCTTCTGCTTTTGGTTCTCTGGGGGACACCAGGAGACATTTGCTCCAGCTGAGCAGAGAGGAGCCTTCTGTGGTGTGCTGTCACCTCCTCTCCTGTGCACCAGCACCAGTAAGGAGGAAATGCAGGGTTGGTCCTCCTGTTTGTCTGGTGCACAGGGCCAGGGATGAACCACTGGGATGCTTTTACATGCACTGATCAAGGTGTTTCCCAAAAAGAGCAGCCCAGCACCAGCAGCCTGGCTGCCTGACTCTCTTCGTGCCTCGGCCTGGGAGGAGATTGAGAGTGATCTCAGCCGTGGGGAAATCACCAGGCTGCCATTGACACCCAGCTGGTGTAAAACAGCCCTGGGGACGTCCCGCTCCATCCCTGGAGTTCCGGGAGGACGGATGAGTGTCTGGGTGTGTGGAATGCTCGGGAGCATCAGCTAAACGTTGGCTCTGAGAAGAGCCAGCAGCCACCACCCCGCACCCTGTTGCGCTGTGCTCCGTGTTCACACACACGCTCACACTCATCCTGGCTCCGAGGCGAAGGCAGGGAGCAGATGGGAAGGGACTTGCTGCAGTCCCACACCAAGGCAATGACAAAGCTGCGACAGGAGGGCAGGGTCACCTCCTGCTCGGTGCGTCCCCGCTGCGCCACGGGCACGGTGCCGGCGGCTGCGGCTTCCGCTACCTGCAGCTCCCCGTGTCTTTTGGGAGGGAGTCTCGTTCCCGTCCAGCACTCGCTTGGCTTCAGCTCGGTGGCAGCGGGGCCGCGCTCACGGCGAGCCCGAGCATCGCCCTCGCTCGCTGCGCAGCGCCTGCTCCAACACCAGGCTCAGCTCGGGAGGTTTCCGCTGGAGACGCACCAATCTATTTACCAGAGGAGACTGGAGACATCTGAAAGCGGGGAGGTCAAACTGGCACTTAATGAGCCGATTAAGTCAGGGGAGGGAGAAACAAGGCTCAAAGCAGGGAAGGCATCTCCTGGCCTCTGGCCCTGGCTGTCCCTATGCTACCTGCAGCACTAGCTGAATTAAGCACTCACTAAGTGTGTGAGCAAATGAACTGCAGAGGTGGGGGCTGTCTCTGGGCAGAGGGTACGGGGTGACTGGCAAGGCTGGCAGACTGCAGGTCCATCCCTTGGGAAGCTGCAGGAGGAATGGGCAGGTACATGGCTGGGGGACAAGTCACCTGGAATGATGGCACCAGAGGTGGCAGTGTGCAGACAGCCCCGTGCCCCAGCCCTGGACAGGCAGATCCAGCTGCAGCACAAGCCCTGCCCAGGGGAGCAGCATGCAGGGTCAGCCTCTTAGGAGCAGGTAGTGAGTAAAGCACAAACCTGTGCACGAGGAGATAGGAAAGAGCCTGGAGCTGAAAAGAATGGGTTTGGGAGGGACGTGGTGCTGCCCTGGCTACCTCCACTCAAGGCAGGATCAGCACTCCCTCCACCACATTTAAACTGGGGGCCCATAGCCTGGTCGGTCCTTTCATCCAACCGGCTTCATCACCACCACCACCATCATCGTTGTCATCATCATCATCATCATCATCATCATCATCATCATCATCATCATCAACGTGTGGCCGGTGAGACACCAACACAGCACAGGGACAGAATGTGGCTGACGCCAGCACCAGCAGCAAAAAGCTGGAATGAGCACAAGGGCTCCCATCATGGCATGGACCTGGGAGCATGAGGGAGACTCAGAGCTGGATGGCCAGGAAAATCTTCCTCCAAGCCCTGCTGCAGCTTTCAGACAGGCACCTGGTCTGGATGCAGGCACCAGCCCATAGAGAAGCTCTACACTCCTGGATTGGTTATTTTTGTGATTAATTGCTCTCACCATTAAAGACCAGTGGCTGTTAACAGCTTTTCTACTTGATCTGTTTTGGACATTCAACTACTCGCATTGCTCGGTGCTGACATAAATCAGAGCCGTTCCACTGACAGCTTTATACCAGAAGAGATTCTGTTTCCAGGCTTTCGTGTCCTGGAAAAGAAAAGCAGCAGAAGCAAGAGAAAAATGTGCTGCTGGCCAGGGACTGGGGAGGAGTGGTACAGGAGACCAAGGCACAGTGGATCTGGTGAAGGGCAGGCAGCATCCTCAAGACCAGGACCGCACCTGAGGCACCAGAGCCCCAGTACTGTGTTGATCCAACTGGATTTTGGCCAGCTAGAGGACCGGGCTTAGGCTGGTCAGGCACCAGGACCCCATACAGCAACAAAGACCAGGATTTCCCGTATGTGCACTTCCCTGGGTGACCACTGGATTAAAGACATCCCTGAGAAACAGCACATGTGAAGAAGATGTCAGGAGCCCACATGTTCCACTGGATAAACCTGGCTCGGTGCAGGATCAACCCTCTGCCTCTGACGTCCCCCTGTGCAAAGCAGGGCGTGCATCCTGGGCAAAGGACACAAATGAACAGCACAGGCAAGATCAGATTATGTGAAATCCCCTGCTCACTTGACCTCCTTCACGTCCCTGTCTTCTATTTATATACCTTGGGGCTGCCAGGAATGGCACAGGTTGTCCTTGGCCCACCCTCACAGAGCTGGGGTGCTCAGCCATGGGATTAGTGTTGGCCACTGGAGCTGGCTGCCACCATCTCAAACGGAGAGGTTTGAAGGGATTCCTCCCAACATCCCGACTGTGGGGTCTGCTATCCCCGCCCCTTGCTGGAGAGGAGCAGCAAACTGGAATACTGTCCTGGACTAACCTGCTGTCAAGAGACAGGAAGGTCAAGAGGGACTCCTTGGGCTCCAGTGCTTGGATTTCCTCAACAAGCAGTGATTTATTCTTTGTTTTGTGTGATATTTAACAAGAAGGTCCTGGCTGAGGGCCAGGGCTGGCTATGGATGTCTGCTCTGTTTACCTTTCTCATGTTCTTCCCCTCCAGTCTCTTCCTGGCAGGAGCTGCTCACTGCCTGCTCCTGGGTTTGGGAAAGTAGAGATGCTGCCGGCGTGGAACATGGGGTTTGATCTTGGTGCCGGTCCAGCACAGGGGATGCAGGGCACTGAGCACCCAAGGGATCACAGGAACACCCAAAGGGGCACAGGTCACACAAAGGAGCCTGCTGGAAACAGCCAGGTCCGTGAGATGTCCTCCACGGAGAGCTCTTGGAGAGGTCTCAGGCTTGGTGAGGCAGTGCTGGACTATGGCAAAGCAAAGGAGTTGTTCTGGGAAGTGAAATGTGGATTTGCTTTACTGCTGTTTTCTCAGCCCCCTCACAACAGGCTGGACATGAATCCCCTGGGCCCCAGAGGGGTTGTTTTCCTGAGACTGGGAGCCAGAGCCATGGAGAGAGGGAGTGTTTAGTGCCTGTGCTGATCTCCCCCCAGGAGAACACCCCACATGCTGTGCTGCAAGGCAAGAACAGGCCCTCTGCACTTCAGGCTGGGGAAAACAGAGCCGGTAGCTTGGCATCATCTGGATTAACCTTCCAGCTTATTTCCCTCTGGGAAGCAGGACGTGACCTCCTCATTTCCACTGCCCAGGCACGGCTGGCAGCCGGCAGCGGTGGCACACAGCTCTGCTTCTCCAGGCTGGAGCAATCAGCGCGCAGCAGGCAGGCACAGACAAGTATCAGCCGAAATTCTGAACACTTTAAATACATTAGCAAGGCCACAAACACAGCCCCAAAGTGCTGCAGGCACAGAAAAGCTGATAAATAACCCCCAAACCCACCAGCAAGGGAACACCCCTCTTCTTTCCACAGGAGATAGGGCTCGGCATCGCTTTCCCCCCATATCTGCACAGCAGCTGAGCAGATCCACTCTCTCCCTGTCTGTTTTCAATCCAGTACCAGAAGGGTCAATTCTGTGCCACTTCTGCGGAGTCATTATCCTGTCGGTTATATAAATGTCTGGGCATGCACAAAAGGCAGTGCTGATACAGTGGCTCTGACACCAACTCTCTCCAACACCTGCTTTTCAGCTGGGGAGAGAGCTGAGCACAAGAACATCTCGAGAGCTGTCACACAGAAGGCTGCTGTCTTTCAAGCTGAATGGAGGTCTAAATAGCTCTCACTTCTGCTTTAGAATCTCATTTCTAAATGCAATTAATACTGGCACATGCATAATGAGAGACTGACGAGTGAATACAGACTCCGGCAATAAAGAAGCCAGCCCCAAGTGCTATGTAAATATTACAAATCCTCCCAGGGAGCTGACCCGGGGAAGACAGCTTTCTGATGATTAAACCCCAGTGACAATACGACTGCATTCCTACATCTGTCACAATACTACCTGCTGATACATAATGAGCCACGCTAAAAGAACTTGCTCTTGCTGCTCTTCAATGCAGATAAAATGTCTATTTGTAGAATGTAATTAATCTCTTCTTCAAAATCAGGAACCTTAGTGTCCTTGGTAACAACATGCCAGTGACTCAGAGAGCGTCTCTGGCTTTTCCTTCAGATTTTGGAGCGAGTTACTGAAAGTGACCCCAAATTCTAGCACTGCAAAGAAGCACAAGTGGAAAAGCCAGCTGGGTGTCTGGAGGTAGGGACAGGTTTCACCCACCTTTCTGGTCTCTGCAGGGCTGCTTTGGCAACTTAAGGAGGTCCCTGGACTTGTTTCAGCTATGTTCCTCATGACGAGACAAGCTCTGTCCCAAGATGTGGTCCCCAACCATTGAGCACAAATTCCCTTTTGCTGTGGGGTCTAACCAGGCAGAGAATAAACTGTCAGAAGAGCAAAGGCCCAATCACAGGATGGTGCTGCTCCCTCTTTTGCCTGGTTTCCCCAGCAGTAAGAGCTGTGTGCTCTGTGTGTGTGTGTCCACGCCTGCTCCCCCAGATGGCTTTCAAGCCTGCTGGCTTATTTCAGCCAAGTTTGGCGGGGGACGGAGCTTCAAAGACATCCATTCCCTACCAGGTACTGAAGATGCAAAGCCATGAGCACCAGTGTGGCAGAGGGATGCAGGGAAGTGCTGCTGGCAGATCCCCTGGTCCCTCTGAGGGCTGTGCTTGGGCATGGCCTGCTCCTCCAGCCCACCCCAGGCTGGCTGAGATTCGTGCTGAAAAGGCAAAGCCGCTCCAGAGCACCCCGGGGCCATATCTGCTTTCTATGAAATTCAGTGGGAAGCAACCAGTGCTGGATGTCGCTCACTGACCCAGTTCCAAAGCCCAGGGGAAGCACGGGCCGCGGTGCAGGGACAGCTGCTGGGAGAGCGGGTGATGGAAGACTCGCATGATTTATTTATTTCCTGGGAAATAAGAAAGAAGAAGAAAAGAATTGTTGGATAAAATCAGCATATTCCAGGCTAAACTGTGCTGCAGAAATTCCTTGAGGGACTGGAGCTGAGCTGCTTGGTCTCCTGTAAGGGAGATTCATCCCTGCTGCTGCACGAGGCTCTGCAGAGCCGGGGGGACATGGGGAAAAGGAGGGTTTGCTGTTACTGAGGGCTCTGCTCTTCCTCTTCAGTGCAAAAATGACCTTTATAGGAGCAAGTTATCACTTCCCTTCAGACAGGGGCTGCAATCAGCACCACTGCCCACAGCTCACCCCATCTCCTCTGTCCCCAGGCACTCCGAGGGAGAGGAAGAGATCGGGACAGAAGCTGGCTCTGACCCTCACACCACGTAACAGCGCTTCGGAGTAAAGGCCAGGTGGGATGCAGCAGTCATCTGGGATGGTGCACAATTCTGGGAAGGAAGTGCTAGTTTGGGGCAAAAAGCCTGGTCTTCACCTTCAAGCATTTTAATGGTGATTTTTCTGTGTTTCACCCAGGATCTCTAGTTCTTCCTGCCTATTGGTGAGGCTGTGAAGTCTCAAAAAAAGTGTCTTGCTCTGGAGAAAGGAAATTAAAATCTGGAATGGATGCATTGGAAGGGAAAACCCCATTTTTCCGTTACTTTCGATAGCATTTCAGTTCCCAGGTGAGGGTACACTCAGCCCTTTCTCTGTGGCCTCCTGCCTGCTGCCTGGATTCCAGGAGCATCTTGTAGGGACAGAAAAGGCAGCAGAGCCAGGGGTGTTCCAGCTGGGATGGGGTGCAAGGGGTGCAGGTTGCCCAAAGATGTGGATACCACACCCCTGGAAATGTTGATGGATGGGTTGGATGGGGCTTTGAGCAACCTGGTCTAGTAGAAGGGGGTTGGAACAAGATGGTTTTTAAGGTCCCCTCTAACCTCAGCCATCCTGTGATTCTATGTGGGATTTGGGACAGATGTGGCTTTGTGTCCTGCTCAGTGACCCCAGGTGTGAGGGCTGGCTCTGGGGTGTCCATCTATGGCTCCCAGCAAAGGCTGGGTCACTCACACACCACTGCCTTGGCTCTGGGAGAGATTTTTTGGCATCAAGGGTGAGGGAACACTGGGTTGGGCTATGGGGGAAATTGCAGCCAGAGCTGTAATTCCTAATCCCTCCTGGGCACTGCTGAATGCCCAGGGCAGCTCAGGGACTTACCATGCCCTGCCTTCCCTTTGGCAGATCCCCCAAGGCTTCTAACCTCACCTGTCCCAGCTCTCATGAAACAATTAACCACAATTCACCAATTAACTACGACTCCTTCTCGTCCTGCAGTTCCCCTGCGCTCTGCAGCCGGCACCGAGCACATCCCGGCCTCGGCACCTGCCGAAACCCTCGGCAACACAACCCGTGACAGCGACAAACCCACACCACCCAGCTGCCCTCCCGCAGCTCAGGGAGGACCAGGCTCTGGGCTAAACGCTGGGGCAGGAAGGAAATTTGCCTGCCTGAGGCTGAGCCCGGGGTCGTGGCCAGCAGCCCCAGCGGCGGGCACGGAGCGATCGGGGGTGCAGCTCCCGGCCGTGGGCTTCTCACGTGCTCCGCAGCTTTCCCATGGATATAAATCCATTAATAAAAGATCAGTTTGCAGACACAGCTCGCTGTAGATGACAGCATTAGAGGCACATCGGCTTCTCCTAAGCACCAGTCTCGTGCTGGGTTTATTTGGTCCATTTGTGGCAGGGGAAGAGCTGCTTTCGGCATTCAGAGATGTCTCGTGTCTGGGAGAAGTAGCGGGGTGAGATATATTTTTGGCTCTATTTAGCCACAAAAATTTGGGTTTAGAATAAAGAGAAATATTCCTGTTTGCTGCCAAACTGAGGCAGACGATTTCTTGTGCAAGCCTTCATTTGTTTGAGGACTCGGTGTCCTGTTGTAAAAATAAATGCTCTGATGGGAAAAGTCTATCGGGGTGTGCTGATCAGTCACTGGGAGCGGTGGGCTCGCAAACATCAGCTTCAACCTAACTGGAAAAGCACTTCCCAAAGCTTTTGCAAATAGATGTTAGACAGAAGGAGACAGGTCTTTGGTTTTTTGGTGAGCGAAGTGGTCACAAGCTGAATCTTTTCTATGGGCACAGTTGTGCTGGCCTCACCGTGGCTGGCATGAATTTTCAGTGCCAAATACACCCAGTTTGCACCCAAACCAGGCTGTTTGCTCCTCCTGAGAATCAGCCAGCTCTGACAGCCACAGGAATGGGGGAAGGAGAGAGGCTGATGGTGGGGAAGAAGCCTGAAATGTGGCTTTTTCCTGCCCAGGAATGTTCCCAGCTAATGTCAGCACCTGCTCCCCATCCTGGGGCTATAGGGTCACCTCCCTGCCTCGGAGGTAAGGCCAGATATATGGACAAGAGCTCCCAGCAGCCTGGTTCTCCACAGTGAGAATTTCACAATTGTATACAGAGTTTTCCTATTGGATTTTTTCCCTGTAAGTTTTTTAATTAAGCTTCTTCAACCTCAACTCATATTAAACATTTTTTTTTCCTTTTTGGCAAAAGAAGTATTATGATCAGGAGGAATAAAACTGGTTTTACCTGGAGCTGCCTTCATTTTATAACAGATTAAAAGCAAGATACAGAGTCAATAATGTCAGGAAGGGGGGTCAGGGGATGAATACAGTGCTGTGCTGAAGGCAGCACTGAAGAGATTGGAAGCTGAAAAGACAAAAGCTTACCAGGATTGAGCCTCAAAAGCAGAATCAGCTCCTCTGATGATATGAATCACCTGGATTCCCCTGACATGCTGGTACTGCTGTAGAATGGCTTTTGTGTATTGATTTAAGGGAAAATAAAGGTTAAGGGCTTAGCTGCAGAGTTGTAGCTGTTCGGTGTGGGTGGGCAGAAATGAGCAACAAGGAGGATCTGCAAGGTCAGAAATGGGATGGAGAGGAGCCCCGAGAATAATGGGTGTGTGCTGGGGCTATGAGACCCCCAAAGACTGGAGCAAAGCCTCACTGAGGGGAGCCCACTGGAGCCCTGATCTGCAGGGTTAGCCCAGGCACAGCCATCCTGGCCTTAGTAAAAATCCACATTTCAGTCTGGACCTTTCCATCAATAACTCCGACCTTTCTCCCCATCTGGACTAACACTCCAAAACTCCCAGAAAGGACAACATGGGCCCAGATGGAAACGGTGCCTGCAAATGTCACGGTGCTGCTGGCAACAAGGTCACTGCCCTGCCAACCTGGGTGTGCAAACAGCGCTTGCTAAACCAGCTGCAGGGGAGCGTTGTAGATTTGGGGGATAAAGGTTCCCTGAGCCGTGGAAAGGCCAGCTCTCCGCCTGGGGACCTCCGAGAGGATGGATTTCGTGAGAAATGTTCTTTATTTACTCAGCCAGCCGCAGCCAGCAGCTGAGCTCAGAGCGGGTGAGTGCCTGTAGCCAGCGGCTGCGCAAGGCTTGCTGGCCACGGAGAGGTGTTTGCTGTTTGCACGGAGATTTGGGATGGTCCCGGAAGGCCCTCGGTGGGTGGGAGTGGGAATTCGCTTAATTCGTTCATTGTGTCCTCTCTGCTGGCCAAAACCACCCTCCACTTCATGAGAAACACAGAAGGGGTGGTGGCAGCCCTCGCAGGTCAGGAATGGTGCCACCAGCGGGTTTCTGAGGGATGCTGATGGACGTGGTCCCCACATCGTGGTCACACCGTTGTGATCCCGCTGAGGAGATGCTGTTTGAGGAGGAAGGAAGGATTGTGACATCTCTGCTCTTCTTCTTTCCATCTCTGTCCCCACTAAAATACAGTCTGGGAAAAACCAAAAAGGGAAATGAAATGTTGAGTGGGTTACCCTCGGCTGGGGGGTGGAGGTGGTGTGGGACCCGCACACAGTCTGGAGGAGGGGGTGAAGCTGTGGGGCCTTGCTGGGCCCAGCTCCCTGGGGTTTATCAGACTGTCTGTTTTCATCATTTCTCTCTGAGAAGGGAAGTGGACCACACAGCAGCAGCAAGTCCTGGAAATCTGCAAGGGAGACCGTTCCCAGCACCCTTCCCTCCGCCGTCGCCCCTGTATACTGCTGGCTATGGAGGATGTATGGCTCTGTATTGCTCCAAATCAGTGAGATAATGCCTCAGAATTCAATTCTTTCCCAATTAAATTCCTAATCACAGCCAACATGTGCATTTTCCCAGCTCTGACCCTCTTGTCTCAGTTGCACACGTGGTCTCTCTGACAAACCAAGTGGACCAGGACTGGGGTCACCTCATCTCGACTGCCCTGTCTGCTCCATCCCCTTCAGATCACACCCTGCTGTCTCTCCTCTGCTCCCACTCCTGAGGCATCCTAAAGGCTGTGTGTGGCCTATAACTTTTCCTTTTCTCAAAAAAAAAAAACCAAAAACCAACCAAAAAAACTACAGTAGAAGCAAGGAGAGGAAATTGCTTCAAGTTTCTTAACTATCTCATGGAACAAAAATGCTTCATGAGGCTGTTCAGGGAAAGAGAGGGTCAAATGTCCCTCATTAACGCTGATTTACTGAGAGGGCTGGGAAGTGGAAGGGGGAGACAGTCCAGCTGCCTGTCTCAGTGCACGAGGGTCCTGGTCTGGGATCCAGGCTGGGATGGGAGGGCTGGACCCCCAGTGTAAGATTGGGGTGGTGGGTTTAGCAGCAGAAGGTACAGCGGGGTGAGGGATGCTGTGCACCCACCCCAGGGCAGGCCTGGCCCGCACCAGCACGGCAGAGAGGCAGCGCACAGCTCCCTCGGCTCATGTAGCAGTTTGGAAATTTCATGGCTTTCTGAAGAAAAGAGCAGAAGTTGAGTCCATTCAACCCAATTAAAACTCCAGAGGAAGTGCAGAGAGGCAGGATGTAATTACCCGTGCTGGAATCCCAGTTCGGAACAGGAGGCAGAGCTCTCCGGATCAAATTAATCCCTGGTGTAACTCTGCCGAAGTTACACCAGGGCTATAATTGGCCTGAAACATTTTAACTATCTCATTTAATGTTATTCATGCTCTGCTGGAGATGAGAATGTTTATCCTAAATGAGGGACTCTAATGCTCTGTAGCAATAATAGAGTGTGAGGCTTATGTGGTTTCTCATTTACAAGGATGCTGGGGAGGCCAGATTGCCACAGAAGATGCAGAAAATCTGGATTCCCCAAATCTTTAGCAATTTCTATGGCTCCTGTGGTGGCTGGTTGTGCCATTGTCCTTCCTGCAGCGTGTTCACCCTCCCCACACCCAGGCTACTTTTCCATCTCTTGGAGAGAGATGTACCCCGTATCCAGCCAGGGGCAGGAATAGCAGGAGATGCAATGTGATGTGAGAGGGAATGGAAAGCACGGAGAGAGGCCATCTGAGATTAAAGCTTCTGTAAATGAGCAGCAGTGAGATTTCCCAGAGACAGACTGATTCCTGTGATGCTGAAGGAGGGGATTTCCATCGGTGAGGGCTGGCTCCCTGAGTCACTCCAGGGAAGCAGCCCCCAGGCTCCTGCAGAAGGAGCAGGGTCAGTGCTGCAGGCAGCTCAGCAGGCACACACAGCACCACAGCCCCTGCTGCCAGCTGGACACCCCACAGACAGTGCTTCCAGCTGCCAGCCCTGAGTTATCCACCAGGATGATCCCAGGATCTGTTGAGCTCCCACGCCAGAAGAGACCTGAGCATGTGAGAGACAGCAAGGCACCGTCACCCTCCGTGAGGAACATCCCCCAGGAATCATGGCTTGTGGTGGCAATGCCACCCGTCAGCCCAAGCACACGTCCTGCCACTTGCAAAGCAAAGCCTGCAGGTTACATTCCTCCTTTACCCAGCTCTACTCTGGCTGGTGCCCCCCTGCCAGGGATTCCATTGGACCCCAAATCTCTGCTGTGTGCCCTGTGTCCCCCTGGCCCAGCCCTGGCAGGTACCGCTCACTGCGGTCTCTGCACCACCATTACCAGGCTTTTGGAGATTGCAATTATCTGCCTTTAAATCACACTTCCAATCCCCAGGCTGCCTTTTAGCCAGACCCCTGGTCTTTCCCTCTGCTCTCGTGCCAGTGGAAACCGCAGGAAAGGCAGATCTGTTTGCTCCAAAGCAATTTTTTAATGCCCTGTAGCTTAGAAGCTCAAGCATTACAATTCATTCCGGCTCCTCTCTGCTCCTCAGAGGATATTAGATCCTTCTTTTGATACTTCCTCACTCTTTGTAGATGTTACCCTAGTTTTAATTTTCAGGGCTTCCAGACTGTTTTTAAGAGTGCTGAGCTTTCAAGTTGCTTCCTTCAAACTTTCTCTAGCCACGCTCTCTCAGAGCCTAAATAGCTTTGATTATTCCCAGATGTTTTTGGTTTGTTAACCCCAGAATAGTATTGTGTAACAGCTTGGAAAGAAGACTGGCAGCAGGGGTCCTGGGTTCTCTTTCCTGGTTCACCAAATCATTTCCCAAGTAGAACATCTATGGGATTTAACCTACATAAGGAATGTCATTAGCAGCAAGAGGACTGAAGGTGGCTGAAATCCTCTTGCTGATAAAGATAACCCTCTGAAGGCATGGCTCATTTTCTTCACCCAGTTCCTCCTTATCCTCTGTGATGAGATTTCCAAGCAGGATGACATGTTGGACAACAGATCTGCAGGGAAGCCTTTGAGCAGGCATTCCTGAGGCTGCCAGGCTGCACTTCATGGAAAATTGCTCTCCTCCAGGCCAGGCTGGACTCAGGCTGTGGCCATCCCTGCCCTCCAGCCACCCTGCTCTGCTCTGCTGGGGCCAAGTTTTCCTTGGCCCGGGAGGATGCATGCGTATGTCCCGACAGGCCAGGGAGTGGGGAGTGAGGAGTTTTACACAACTGGCTGTGCTCCTGACAGACCTCTGCAGCCCTCCTGACTCCGGCAACCCTGCCGCTCCCATGTTGGAGCCATTGCATTGCTAAACACTCTTGAAAAACATCCCCATTCCCACCAGAAGAGAGCCAGGGTGTATCCGATCTGGCAGGAGATTCTTCTCAACCCTCCATAAATCTTCCCAAGATCACCCCAAATTCCCCGTATTTCTCGGTGCCTCCACCCACTCTGCTGGATCCTTGCACTTCCCTTTCTCAGCCCTGTGCTCAGCTTGGCGAAGCCCAAGGCTCCTGGGATGGATGTGAGTATGTCCCATGGCATCTGCCTCCCATATGCAGAGGACCACACCTAGGCAGGGCAGGGAGCAACAAAGAGAGAGGGAAACAGGAAGGGAAAAAGAATAAAAGCAACAAGAGAGAATGTTTTTTTTAGCAGAGGGACAAACCAACCTACCCTGGCCATGCCAGTGGCGTGGTACCCAGCCTTGCCACCTTGTACCAGCTGCCGCTGGGAAGCAGGTGAGAGACAAACCACCACCATTCAGCCCTTGGACAGCCAAACTGACCTGCTGTAGGAAGACCCCACCCAAGGAAGACACCCATGCCTCTGCCTGGGACACCGAGGGTCTCAAAAACCCAGCCCCACCACAGCTGGGCACAGCTTGTGCTGAGCAGATGTGCCTCAGGCCAGCTCCGTGCGAGCTGGTGGGACCGGGGCTGCACCCAGAGCTGCTCAGGAGAGCAGGGAGGAGGCAGAGGGAGGAGGATCAGCAAGACAAGCTGTGAGTGAAGAGTGTCAGTGCTTGGAAAGCGCAACCAATTTGCTTTTAGTACAGTTCATGCCTCTCCAACAGTGCCTAGAATAACAAATTCCTTCCACCCTCCAAGCCTGAATGCTGGAGGAAGCTGCTGAGAAACTTAATTGATTAGCTGGATGCGTGCACAGAAAAAAATTGCTCAGCATCAAGGAAATCACTGTCTTGACAGTTAATGCAGACACTGGTGGAAGATTAGAAAGACCAGCTGCAGCTTTTTATCACAAAACCCCTTCTTTTAGTCTGGGAACAAGGCAAGATCTGTTTTGATGGGACGACCCATTTTGCAGTGGCGCTGAGGGGCTGCAGCATCAGGGCTGTGCCCCCACACTGTGCCCACCCAGGGCTCACTGGCACCATTACCAATGGTACCTCCAGCTGTTGGAGGGCAAGGAGACAAGTTTTGGGCTCCTCTCACCCCTACTCTCCAGCCCCAGAGGTTCCTACCAGCCCTGGCAGCCTCTGAGCAGCAGGAAGAGATGCCCTGAGAGCAATTTCAGCATCCATGGTACAGTGGACAGAGCTGAGCACCCCGGAGGAGCTGAGTTTCCAGACGCCTCACAGCACCCTCTCTAGCCCTTGCAGAACATCTCCCCCTGGCCCAGTCCCTGCCTAGGCTTGCTGCTTTGCTCTCAGCATCTCCAGCTCTGCCCTGCCTGCCACAAGGTCACCACCTGCGATTCTGTCACCGCACAGGATTGCTTTCTCTGTTTGGCAAAAGAAAACAGGAAGCCAAAGGCCCACAGGGGCTGTGAACTTGCCTGTCATGTTCTCTGACAGTACCAAAACCTTTTGCTGCTTGTGTTTTTCCCAGACTGTTGCTGCTTGTCACACCCCTTGTTTAAACCTCTGATCCTGAAAGCTTTCCTGAGCCCTCGGCAAAACAAATGGAGAGAGCGTGGTCTGTTCTCCGCAGGGATCAGACACCACCTCAAAAGCAATGAGACTGACAGTGTCAAAGCTTCCCAGAGCAGGAACAGGCAGAGCCAAGCGTGCATGCCTGTGCTCCGGGGCTGCCAGAGGTGGGAGGAAGCAGCCTGCTAACCCCCAGCTTCCTCCTCTCCCTAAAACCACTCAGCTCCTGAGGTATTTGGCTCAAGGAAGGATGAAAGGGGAATGAAAGGGCTCGGCCCTCCTGTTTGCTCTCTGCTGAGCAGAACTGCTCTGCTGTCCCCCGTTTCCCCTATTGCTGCTATTTGACCTGAGCAGCCCGGAGGAGTTTTAGTCACGGTGCATTCCTAGCACAGCATCGGTTTTCTGGAGCAAAACGGGAACAGCTGCCAAGAAACAAATCTTCCCCCGACGCCTGGCACTCCTCATGGGTGGAACAAAACTTCTCAAAACCCCAGGGGGAAAACCACCAGATCTCAGCAGCAGCAAACCCCATCCCACTCCAGCCCATCCCCTCCAGGGATTTTGCAGCATGAGGGGGCTCAGACAGAGACTAATGAACATCGTGATCACATCCATACGGCACCACTTTGAGAGCTTTGACTCAAAGAGGAGGTGAAGAGAGATCTGATCTTTAGCTGAAGGCAGTGCTGTGGGGAACAGTGCACTCTGGCTGAACCCCCCAGCATCCAAGTCCAGCTGTGCCCAGTGTCCTCCTACCTGCCCAGGCCTGTTGTCACTATTGTAACAGGGCAGGGTAGAGGCAGGTAGGTGGTGCTGATATGGAGCACGTTAAGTTCACACATGGCTTGCTGTGAAACAGTTTTTGAGGCTTGTCAGGGCTAAGAGAAGTTTGTCCCTGAGTGCTGTGAGAAAATCTGATGCTATTGGAGTCAGACTGGCGAGGAAGGAAGTACACAAGGGGTTGCATGGGCTGAGCATGGATTACAGGAGGAGGTATCTGTGTCCATGGGATTTCTGTGTGCTTGAATAGCAGAGCTCTCAGATGAACAAAACCCCTTTCCCCATGAAGGTTAATATCCTTCCCAATTAATAACCAAATGTGGGACAGAGGCTGCAATAGTGTCCCCGCCACGCTCACCAGTTTCCTCGCAGATTGCTGTGGTTCAGCAGGGTTGAGAGCAGGGAGATAGTCAGAGATAGTCAGAAGAAAATTGAGGAAAGTGTTTCTGGAGGCCTGGAACCTGCTGAGCCACACAAGCAGCCTCAAAGCACATGGCTTCTTGCCCCTTTCAGCTGAAGGAACAACACTTGCTCTGTGTTCGCTCATATCTTGAATGTGATAGATAGAATAAGGACAGAAATATTGGCAAGCCAGTTCCTTGGAGGGCTTATGCCAGCTGACACCTGCTTCTTGCTGATAACAGGGTTCCACCCTCAGTCATGGTGCAGAAGGCAGCCTTCAGACAATATGAAGGCAATATGTTTTTCTTGTTCACCCTGATTGAGACTGAGGCTTATCTTGAAATCACCCACTGCAGTTAGTGCTCAGCAGTCTCAGCCTGACAGAAATGGGTCTGATGGAGGTTCAGCTTCACCTTCTCAGTGATCATTTTAGCAGGACATGCAGGAACAGGCTCAGCCAGCAGCACCTCTGGTTCACTCAAGTCAGTTTCTCTGACCACGAGGGTTTTTAGGCATGAAGCATGTCGAGTTCACAGCTAGGACAGGTGCAGCGCTGATCTGCTAAAGCCTGAGGCAGCAACACCGGGTTACCCCCACTTAAGATGCATTAAGGTTTTCCATGAGGGTAACGTGAAGTTCACATTGCAACACGCATCACCTCCCTGCTCACTGAGGTTCCCGGGAGGCTGCCGGGAGTGCTTCAGAGTGGCTGGAGCTACTGGCTGCAGGCAAGTCACAACAGTGCTTCAGCTTGTAAGCTGGAGATGACAGAGAAGCCTAATCCTTGAAAAGTCAAGAATTCCTTTGTGATCCAGGCTTTCAGGCCAGGTTTACACAGCAAGCCAGTTCCAGCAAGCCTAGACTGCAGCTTCTTCTGTTTCTTGGCTAGCCCAGGCCGTTCTGCTACAACAACACAAGCGAAGTCCACTGTCACAAACACCATCTGCTGAAGAGGAGGAAGGTTTCACACTGTGTCAGTCTCTTTTATCTCAGTGTAGGCTCTGCACAGGAGCTGGCTGAAGTTAGAAAAGCAAAGGAGACCCCAGCAACAGCTTTTCCTGGTGCTGTCTGTGGGCAGTTACTGATTTGAGTAGAAGAGGACTCCAGGGAGGCAGGACAGCACACAAGCAGCTGGTCCATCACATCACTCTTCAGGCTTTGGTTGAAAATAGCATCAGAGTTTCCCCCCCACCCCGCTAAACTACATGAAGTCCCAGGCAACAGGAGCAGCCCCGCTCGAGAGCTAAGCCAGCCCAGCTGAGCTCAGTCTTTCTGTTTTGGATCAGGTCACTCCAGAAACAGAAGCAGCAAGAGCCAGGCTGGGACTGGCTGTAGGAGGAACCACCATTTACATCCTCCCCCCACACCTACAGAGGAACAGCCACACGCACCTCGGCAGCAGCAAGGTCAGGTGACAGCTTCTTTAGCCACCCAACAGGTATTTGAGCTTCTCTGGAAACAGCATCTTCAGATCACAGCCCAGCACCATGGTCAGACTGAACAGCTGAGGCAGGGACGTAATTCTAGAGGCTGTAGAGCAAATAGAGGAGATCAGAGCACATTTCTGTAGCACTTCAGTTTGTACACACTGGACAAAGCAACTCAGAGCAGAGAGCAGCCACCCAACCCTGGGTGCTGACAGGATCTATACCCCACAGCTGGGCGTGGGGCTGGGCAGGATTGGGCCAGAAGGACACCAGGGCAAACACAAGACTGAGCAAGAGCACAAACTCCTCCCCTGGCTGGACAGGAGCAGAGCAGGGAGGACTGGGCAGAAACAAGCCCTGACTGGGAGCTGGGGACAAGCTGAGACCTTGGGCAAGTTGGTGGGGAGTACAGTCCTCCTCTGCTCCCCAGGGTTCTCATATGTCATCCTCATGGATGAACACTTTTTCCCAGTCCAAAGTCTCCCTCATGCTGAACAGGATGCCCTCCCTTCCCTGAGAGCCCACACTGATGATGGTCCTGCTCCAGGACCGATGCTCCAAGGCTTGGGATCTGGGACCCAGGGCACCAGATCTGCGTGGGGGCTGCAGAGCAGCCACGGATCTCCAGCAGCCTGCAATGCCCAATGCTTCAAATCAATTCCCTCTCAGCCTGGAGCCAAACCAGGATGCAGCTCCATCTCTTCAACAGCAAAAAGCTGAATTAGTTGAAGTCATGGTGCCAGCTGTGTGTTTAAACAGGAATTACATAGGGTTTCTGCTGTGGTAATGCAGCAGGTGCTGGCAGTGCCGCTGAGACAGATGAGGAAGGAAGGGCAGTGGGCTGGGAACTGGGAGAGGTACTCAGGGAACAGAGGGGCTCCTTATTCTTGCCCTGCTCACATGTAGGAAAGATATCCCAGCACTCAGCCAGCCCACAGCACCTTGCTCCTTTGAGCTGCCTGGCTCCTGCTGAGCTTTGACCACCATAAATCTTAGATCTGGGAAAGACAAACGCTACTGGGAGCGAACGCTCACAGCCACTGACTCCTAGCAGAGGTGCCCTGGCCATGAACTGTGAACCTATGCCATGAGGCACTGACCAAACACAGACATCAAATGTGGTGCCCATGCCAAACTGCAGCCTCTTGGAAGAAGATGTTTGGGAAGTGATTATGAATTTGGAGCCTCCCAAAGCGGGCTAGCAGCTGGATCCTCTGGATGAATAAAACCCTGCCAAAAATTAAGATCTGTTTCTGCAAAGCTGAAACAGCAAACTTGTTTGTCTTTCCTCCTTCCCCTCACAACCACGTTGTTTTAAACATTTACAGAGACCTTTATACTGTTTAAATAATGATTGGGGTGGAGGGGGGTTGTTTCCAGGTTTTTTTGCCAGCTGCTCCAAGTCAGCAGCACTTCACACGCAACTTCTGGAAAACCAGGTGCTGCGGTTTGTGACAGTACCACCCACGCTGCCCTGGTTCCCCCTGCCTCACCTTGCCTGCCCCACAGCTGCTCCAGCAGAGGGGACCCCCGTGACCCCCCTAAGCCTCAGTCCTGCCCCCTCCAGAAGAAGGGGTTACCCTGAGTCCTGCTGCAGCAGCTCCCTCCTCTCTGCAGCGTGCAGGGTGCAGCCCCTGGTTGGTGGGATAAAGGGGGCGCACGTCCAGCTCCCCCAAACAGCCCTCCAAGCCCCCAGCAGCGCTTCCCAAGCCACAGAGCTCACAGGCTGGTGCCAGGCAGCCACAGTGGGGCTTTCTCCCCCTGATCTTGGGAGGAGAGGTGGAGGAGGATGCCAGAGCAGCTGAGCGCTCCCATCCCCGAGCACAAGCGCTACGGAAGATTAGCCATCTCCCGCGGTGCCTGTTCTCCCGCCCACCTCCTTCAGCAGCGAGGAGATGACAGCTGAGGGAAGAGAGGAGAGCACTCGAGATGTGCAGGGGGAGAGATGGCTGGAGGCAGACCGACCTTGCAGCAACAGCAACGCAGTGGTGTGGCGGTGGCTCGATCGGAAAGAAAGGCATGTGAGCCTCTCCCTCGCAGGCGGGTCTCCAGGAATCTGGGGGTTGTGTTGGGCTGACCGAGTTTTATTTGCAACCTGTGGGGAAAGGGAGCGAGGAAGGCTGTCCAGGAGAGCTGGAGGCTTTCTGCAGGATGTTTGGACTGAGTGAAAGGACAGAGAAGTGAGTGCGAGACATGCCGTGGAGGCAGGATGTGGGATAGAGAAAATGTTTATACAGTCAGACTCAGGCTAATCCATGGGAGGCTTTAGAGACCATAAAAGCCATCTGCAAGTGGATAGATCACATTCTGGAGGAAAGCAATGGTTTAAAACAACACTACCCTCTTTGATCTACTCTGAATAGATCACACTTGTGAGCCTGAAGACAAGGGTAGGATAAGTAGATCCATGAGTTCTGTCGGCACAGTGAGAGTGGGTAGAAAAGGCCATTTATGGTCTCTTCCTGTACAAGAACTTGGGGCCACCAAACAAAACTACCAGGAGCCAGACATGGAGCAAACAAAAGGAAGCTGGTCCCTCTCCTCCCCACAGGAGGGAATGGCTGTTACAGATTCACAGCGGGCTGAGCAAGATCGTGGAAAACAAAGTTACTGAAATCTCCATTCCAGAGAGCACCCATTAGCAGGGGCAGTGAACTGACCTCTAGCTCTCAGAATCTGCACCCCTCGAGTGGCTGGTGGCTGGAAAGGTACTGGGAGATGTACTGTAAGTAACCACACTGCTCCTGCATTCCCTAGGCATTCATTTTGGTCATCTCTTGGAAAAATGACGCGAGTCTGGGTGGCCCTTGGGCTGATGCCCTGCAGCAGGGCTCCTTCAAGCAGATGTCACTGGGAAACTGTTCTCAGCAAACCTTTTTACACGCAGCAGGAGGAATAACCACTGTCCTTTAACCAGCTGCCCTCGGTCATCTCGAAAAGCCTCAGTTTACCTTCAGACTTGGTCAAATTAGTCATTAGGCCAGCTTTCCCTGCACAAGGTTGAGAAAAATTATCCAAAAGGTCCTGAAATAATGTGACCTTTCATCATTTAAACATGTTCTTTCCCATTAAGCAATGAAAGCAGCAGAGATGCTATTCTCAAAAGTAGCCCAAAACAATTATCTCCTTCCTCTGGAATAAATGGTGGGAAGCAAGAGGTGAGCCGGAGATACGGCATTTGCAATTCTCCGTTTTCCATCTGCAGCAGGAAGAAATGTTGATTTGCATTGTGCTCTGCCACAACTGCTTGACCTCGGTGCAGCTTATGCTAATTAGGTGCAAGAAAATGCTTGTTTGCTCCGTGTGTGCCCAGCATATTTCTGGTGTCTGAGCCTGATAGATGAAATATTGCTTGTAGGACAGTGCAGATGGGGATGGCTGAACCAATGGCTGGTTGGCCGAGTAATCCAAGCAAACAGAAACGCTGTGATAAAAGAGGGCCTGAGAAGTTTCCCATTAATATTACCTGGGTATTTTTATACCAACTCACTCCCTTTCTGCTTGCCGTGCTGTAATCACTCAGGCTGACACAGAAAATAGAGAGAGGATCCATCTCTTTGCCCAAAGCAAGGACAACTTTCCTTTCCTTGCTCATCTAACTTGCCCTAAAAGGAAATCTCTCTCCTGTTCTCAGTAGCTTCCCAGTGTTGATGTTTTCCTGCTACCTTTGGGTGCATTTGTGTAGCTGTACACATCTCCCATCTCCGGGTATGCTCGGAGGGTGTATATTTTAATTAAACATACTCATCCATGAAGAAGCTGGATTCCTGCTGCTACTGTTCAACAAATGCATCAGTCTGGCCCCAGGATTTATCTGTGCCATTGGAACATTTTGTGTGTGCTCTCTGTTCCGGTCGCTCCTCCAAGGAACGGGGCTGGAAATGCAATCTGGCTCGCTCTGAGGAGTCGGTCACTTTGCCTGGCTGGGACACAGACCTGAAGGATCCAAAGTGTTGATCAGCTTGTCTCCATCCCACTGACACAATCTCCTCAAGATCCATTCTGTGTTGCACTCAGAAACCAGTACCTTGAGATTGGCTTTGTTGCACTGTGCCCAAAACTCAGTTGAAAAAAAGGGGAAGAAGCAGGGGGAACAGCTGGGGGGCTGGAGCTGCCATTTCTTCTGCACCATCAGGAGAAAGGGGAACATTTTCTTTTCTCAACCTGCAGAATCCATCCCAGAAAAGCCATCCCTTCTTTGCACAGCTATTCTGTAAGCATAAAGCTCTTGTTATTCAGTGCACAGGCCTCCAGATACAGCAGAGCATTCCTGAGCCTGCTGAAGTTCTACATAAGCACACGAGACATGCTGAGGAGGAACGGGCTTAGGTTTAAACGTGTATTTAATATTAAATGAAGGCTTAAGAGCTTTGCTGCCAGGAGTAGGGAAGGATGTTTTGTTTGCAGCGTGCCTTGTCCTGTGTGGGAAGATGTTGCTTGTCTGCTGCTGAGCTCCAAAGAGCTTTTCTGCCATTTCAGGGGACTGATTTGAAGCAACAGACACCAGGATCTAGGACTCTGTGGCAGGCTTTTTTTTTTAATAGTACAGACCTTTTCTCTCGGAAGTCTAAAATACCAGCAAGCAATCTCCAGCCCTACCCCAAGGGACTGTTTTTTGTTGGGCACCCAGCATTTCTGACAGAGGCAAGCATCAATCCCTGCACCTCAGCATCTCCTTGTGCTCTGTACACTGAAGCCTGGCAGGGGGTTGGGGTCTGCCAGGGGGAACTGGCCTTTTAGTGGGTTCAAACACCCTGGCTGCTTCCCCCTGGCCATATGTCGAAGATAACCACAGCAAAGCATCTCTGAGCCCCCAGATGTTTTGTTTCTCCAGGCTTTGTGGAGCCCTGTCTGCAGGGTGGGACCGGGGCAGGCAGAGGGGAAATCAGGAGGAAATCAAATTACTGTCAATAAGCATGGAGAGTTTCTCCCTCCAGGGATTTACAGGCAGCTAAGAGAAGAAATGGGTGGAAAACTGAGAGGTGACCTTGTCCTTCAATCTGAGCATGGGATCAAAGCCCAGCTGAAGGTGGAGTGGTTCTGTCATTGACTCCCATTTGTTTTTCCATCCTTTCCTCCTCTGTCAGATATTCTGCCCATTCTCCTGCTGTCTGCCCTAGGGATAACCAAACAGCTCACAGCTGAGCCCAGACATCTTTGGAGAGGGTAATGCTGTAGCTTTGCAGGACAGATACTGATCTCTCATATGATTTGTGGGAGGAAGCAATCCCCTCCAAATCCTCTGCAGGGAAATTGAGAGCAGCCCTCAAAAGTTCACGTGTAGATCTACGTGCCCTTTTCACAGCTTTTCTTACTTGCTCAACCTTTCAGAGACTGGAGCAAGAAAATACCATAAACTGATGGAGATTGGCCACAGGAAATCTATCCAAATTATGTCCGAATTGCCCCTGGGAGCAGTACTGCAGCTGCCTGAGGAAGGGGGAGCATGTTCAGAACCATCAGACCAGGCTGGAACTTCTTTCACATCTCGGAAGGTTCACAGACCCTCAGAAGAGCCACCACATGCTGCTGAGCTCGGGGAGGCTCTGCCTCGTCCTGCCGCTCCCGGGGAAGGCTCCGTGCCGGAGATCTGCGGGACGTGGTCGCCCTCTAAAGGGAAGAGCTGGGAAAACTCGATTAATTCCCGCACACTCAAAGTTGCAGGGAATTAGGAGAGCGTGGGGATGGGCGAGGCAATGGCTGTCCCTCTTCACTTAGAGTCTTTGTTCTGACTCCAGGATACCCTTGGAAACATTACCCGCGCACTGCAACCATGAATAATTACGGCCAATCCACGGAACACTCAGCTCACGCTGTTCTCCCCAGCTTTTAATTGCTGAGTCCATTCATTACTTGGTACCTGGCAGAGCTTATCCTTTTGTAGGCACACACGGGCTCTGAGGGCTGAGCGGCTTCCACCCCAAAATCAAGGCAGCGGCAAATCCCTCAGCACGTCCACGTTACATCTCCTGTCCTCCCAGGGTCTGAGCTCTGCGCAAGGGAGAGTTTAGTCGGTTTATTTTTTAAAACTTGCCTCTCTCGGGGACTTAGAGGGCTAATTCTGGTTGAATTAGACGGGTTATATTTGCTTATTTAGGAAGCTAAAAGCAGCCAGGCCATGTCTTCACGGAGCAAAGGCTGCTTCAGGGACGGCTGTGTTAATTGCTGCTGTTCCGTACCATCCTAGCAGGCCGAGCTCTCGTTCCACAGGCTCCTGCGGGGCAGGAGGACCCCTGTGTCCTCATGGCAGAGCCTGCTCCGATGGCTCTGCGGGCTGCTCTTCCCTGCCAGGACAGCATCCAGGCTTTCTGCGTCTATCAGGGGGCACAGAGGGCTGGGGAACGCCTCGCAGCCAGCTGCTCCTGTTGGAAGCAGCTGATTTATACCAGCACCTTGGCGTCTCTCTACAGACTTCTTAATTTTTTTTTTTAAGCCTCCTGCAGCCTGTTAACTTTTTAAAATAAACTTTAAGACGCAGCATGGGCCATTCTGGAGAGCAAAGGGAATGTGGGAACCTGGCAGCTTTCCACGAGCCCACCTCGGATCCAAACACCCCAAGGGACTGTGAATCCCGCACTTCCCAGACGTTTCGGGGGTGACACTGGGGCTGTCATCTGTACTCAGACTTGGCTGCTTTCAGATTCCGGATTGCTGGCTTTCCATTCCCTTCACTGGAGCTTTTTACCACAAGGATGGATAAACCTTTGGAGCGAGAAAGTGAATATTAACAGCTCTTATTTTTCTTCTCCTTGGTTCTGTCTGCACTTTGTTAATGTTCACACAGACTTCATGTACAAGCTAAATAGAATCATCCATATTTTCATATATGAGTTACAATTTCATTTATAGTTTCATGTATGAGCTAAATAGGATCCTGTGGATTTCACATCAGGTTTTAAAAGCAAAGGACAATCGCAGCACATCCTGGAAGCATCGCACATTCAAAGCGTGGCACACATTTACCAACTAATCTCTGACTAATCCCTGATCTCCAGCTAATTAGCCCCTTCCACCATAAGCTAATGCATGTTCAGCCTTTTGAAGCATTTGGCCTGCTAAACACAATCATACGTGTCTCCCTAGTGAATAGGGGGTGTGAAGAATTAATAGATAATTAATAAATGCCGTTAATGAGCTGGTTGGGGGGACAGAAACTCTGTGTGTTCCTGAGGGACGGGACTACACTTCCCGGCAGCCCCCGCGCTGACGAGGGACTGGCATACACCTCCCATGAGCCCGCGCGAGTCGGGACTACAGTTCCCATGAGCCCCCGCGGCCCACCTCTCTCTCCCCGTGGTCTCTGGGGCAGCATGGCGGTGGAGCTCCGTGTGGTGAGTGGGCCCGGCCGCCATCGGTCGCCATCGGTCGCCAGATGGATGCACGGCGGCCTCGGGGGCCGCGGGGATGGCGGGAGGGTGTGCGGGGAACTCCCGTGCGCCGCCGGAACCTCCCGTAGGGCTGCGGCGAGGGCTCGAGAGCTGCATGGGGGGGCGTGATGGCGGCTCGCTCCCCCCCGCCATGGTGGACGGAGAGAGCAAGGCCGGGGGCGCTGGGCCCCGCGGGCTCCGGCCCTGCCGTGACGGGGCTGCGCCTGGTACCGCGGGCTGACCCGAGCGGTGCTCAGCTCGCAGGGTTTCACTCCGCTTGTGCCGATTCTTCCCCAGCAGCGCCTGGGGGAGAGCGTTTCATGGGCAGCGGGTGCGGCTCAGCCGGGGCGCTGCTGTCGGGGCTGTCTCTGAGCTCCCCGAGGCGGGGCTTCAGCGGGCAGAGCCCCCTCGCACAGCGGGAGGCGGGGAGCCACGCGTACCCGCAGGTGTCGGTGCCACCCGGGTGAGGAGTGTCACAGCCACGAGGGCAAGAACAGATTTGCGGTTTGGGGTGGTCTTGCACGCTTTAGCTGCTCTGGAAGCTGAGCTAGTGATGATAAAAGTTATCCCTGTCTGAATTGGATCTTTCTCCTGTGGAAGCGTAACTCTGAGGCTCAGTGTTAGAGACACAAAGGTAAAGGAATGGTTTGTTACCTGAACTAATTCTGTCCCCTTTCTCGGTTTCAGAGCACGACGCATGTCTGGAAGGGGTAAAAACACTCCCCTCGCTGGGGAGCTGATTTACCCAGGGGACTGACAGTGCACCTGCACAGTGGTGAGAAACAGCAGCATCTGTCTTGGCATAATCTGTTTTTCTCCTCTTGGTGGGTTATGGAAGAAAGACTCACTCTGCTGTGTCAAATGATATCCTCCTGCATCCCTGGGTCTCCTGGGAGGGATATAAAAGCCCAATGGCTTGATGAATGTAATTAAGCCAATCAAAGCTGTAGCTATGTCACAGCTGTCACCTGAGTGTGCTGCCCTTTGCTGCCACGGAGCACAGGCTGAAAAGCAGCACGGGATGAATGGGAATTTTACTGGTGTTGGTGCCCAGCAGAGCCCCTGCTTGTCAGCATGGTCAGAGATGAGCCAGAGTAGAAGGATTAGAGGGAGGAGGGATTGGGTGACAGCCCATTATGGAGACACTTGACACAGCTCATCTCATAACTGCATCTGTCACAAAAATAGACCTAGTGACAGAATAATTGCTCTGTTTGCCTACCTGGAGGTGCTGTGGGACAGTTTCAGACTTGCATCAGGTTGCTGAGGGTGGGGAGGTGCAGCTCTCCTGCCCCAAAGGGTCATCCTGTGAAGGACACACCCTGAGGAATCCTTCACCTGAGGGGATGTGGCTGTCCTAGGTGTGAAGAATGCGTTTCTCAAGGTAAACCCACGGACAGATTACACCATGGATGGATGGATGGATGGATTATTCCTGTGTGCAGGGAACGAGTTGGATTGAGAGGTTTCTGGAAGATGATGAGGAGAATGTCAGGTTGAAACGGCTTAAAAGGGTCCAAAGCACCAACGTCTCAGAGCTGGTGGGATTTTTTTTCCTAAGCAAGGATTTAAATAGCATCCACCTCCCAAAGTTTCGTGTCTGAATGAGACAGCCCCCTGGCAAACATGCTCCTCCGTGTCTTGAGGGACAGGTTTCTGCTCTGCTAGTTTGTGAAACAAAAATTGCCTGTCTGTGAATGGAGAATTTCTGTCTAATTCTTAGCTCTTTGATCCAGTGCTGGGGTTTTTTTTTCAGGAGAGGTGAGGAAAAGAGGACAAACTTTATTTAAAGTACTTTTGCTAACAATGTTCATTGCAACTTGTATTTAGGAGGAAATGGTCCTGCAGAATCCTGAGGCTGCTGTTGCCCCAAGACAGCTTTGGCCAGAGGGCAGCTGCTACGTTGGGCTTGAGGATGGTAAGAGAATTGAATTCTTCAGTATTGTGTGTTGTTTGTTTTTAATTTAATAATTATAAGCCTGGTCTGTAGGCACATTGAGTCACCCACTGAGCCTAATCTCAGAAGGTTACCACGAAAAATCCCAGGGAGAAGAACTGGGTGTCTGTACTGTGTGTGATTTTGGGGAACATGAGGGGTTTGTGTAGCCAAGGGTGGGACAGACACTGAGCCTGTGATGTGCTGTTATCCCTGTCTGACACTCAGCTTGAGGAGGAAAATGTCCACTGAGGCTCAGGTACTTCCCTTAGTGGGTCCCCTGCCCCTTTAAAGAGCCCACAGGCACGAGTGGCACCGGTGTGACAGAACCTGTCCCCTGTCCTGCCACCCTGTGACGTGTGACAGCAGCCAGGGGCAGTCCCAGGCACAGCTGCTCCCAGCCCAGAGCCGAGTGTGGAGCTGAGCAGAGCTGCCGTTGTCATAGCACAGTTTAGAGCTGCAAAGAGCTTTCAAGTTCCTTATGCAAACAGTGACAGGTTGAAGGGCAGATAAGAAATGCATTTTTTTATCTTGCTTGATGTACAGTCACTGAACACACAGGCTGGAACAGCACTTTGTCTTGGGCAGCTGACAGCTGCCTTCTGCTAAATGATTTTACGCTTTATTGAGCAGAATTTGGCTTTGTTTGCAGAAGGTCAGTAACAGCTTCTGACAGACGGCCCGGCAGAGCTGGTGACAGCGAGCGTCGTCAGGAGGCAAGAGGAATGACTACGGAAGGGGAGGGAAGGGCACCACAAATCAGGCACATGGGGTGCTCTGACAGCACAGCTGTCTGCCAGGCAGGATCAGGCACTGGGAAAAGCACCTGGAGCTTTTGGCTTCCAAGGGGTAACAGGGAAAAGAAAGTGGGGAAGCAGCCTGATGATAAATGGGGAAAGGAAAAGCTCCTCAGTGCTTTGAGACCAGAGGGGCAGGAATTGTTTCAGAATGGACTTTCTTAGGAAAACAGTTACAGCCTTGGTTTGTGGTTTCTCCCAGCTGTAGAAGAAAGATGGTTCTGGACTGAGTGTCACAAATGACTACTGAGATACCATGTGAAATGACCACCTGTGTGTAGCCACAGGTTCCTCCTCACTGCTCAGTGGTTGCTGCAGCCACACCATGGGTAAGTGACCACTAAACCAAAAAGGATGTGGGTACTAATGCCATTGGTTTGGGTGGGAGCAAGGTTTTGGCTCCTGAGACCTCTGCTCCTGATTAAATAGTGCAAATCATGAACCTTCCAGCTGCTCTGACACTGTCTTGTTTTTTGGTTTTTTCCACCAGGACCTGATCTACAGGTGGATGGAGGAAAAAGTGGTTCCCTGCTTTCTTCTGTTCCAGAATAAAATAAGTTGTGGAAAATCTTACAAGTTGAAGTTGGATTTTATTTGGTTATTTTTGTAAAGGTTGGAGTCCAGGCTCTTAAAGGTGTTTTCCAACTGATTCTGATCATTCTTGGACAGAAATGGTTTTGCTCAGGTAGGAAGGATTTTGGATTAAAACACTTCCTGAAAGGGCAGTTGTGAGCTTATGCTTCATAGCAAACCTGATAACACAAAGACTTCAGTGTCTTCAGATTCTGTCCCAGAAGTGATTGGTGGGAAGTGTGACAGAACTAACTTCTGGGTAAGGTCTGCTGCCACACGGTTCTTGTGGTGTGCTTGGGAGTGCAGCCATGGGTAAGCCCTTAAAATGGAGCTAACTCCAGCCCCAGGCTCCACCCTTGGCTGGGAATGTCCCCTTTTGAGAGGGGAAGGGAAGGCGCACCTTGTAGTTCCCAATGTTTAGTTCCTGATGTGGTGCCTGTGAGCTGGATGATTCCAGGCAGGATGCAGCACTGTGACAGCGCTGTCCTGCTCTTCTGCCCTGATGGCACCTGAGGCTTGGCCAGAGCTGGTTGGAGGAGGTTTCAGTGTCTTGGCCAGGGGATGTGAGGATCAGGCTCATTTGTGGCATGAAAGGTTTTGCTGAGTGTTTGGGAACACAAAACAGGCCTGACAGGCTGCTGTGGGACCAGTGTGAGGTGGCTCTGATGGGAACAAAGGTTAATTTGAGACGTGGGAACACAAGATGGGCCCCAAGCTAGAGATTACATCTGGAACAGGCTTGGAGCCTAACCTGCCTCTGAACTGGCTGGAAGCAGCCTGCTGGAGCTTCAGGGGGTTTGGAGGTTCCCTGGCTCAGGGCCAGGGTATCTTTTGCCATCTCTGTACACCAACCTCTTACAGCAAACAGCATTCCAAGTGGAAAAAGGCTGTGCTCAGCTAACAGGTCTCCCAGGCTGAGTCTTCATGATTTAAACCTGTTTCCACCCCCATCTGGAGCTGCTCCCCAGTTGAAGTCTCTACTCCCTGTTGCTGCTCCTCTGCTGTGGGAGGTAAAGGGAGGGGGGTCTCACCCCACCCAGTTCATCAAAACAACAGAAACAGGCATTAAGGAAAACAATCAACATTTATGTAATTACACAGAGTGGGAAAGTGTCTTGGATTACACTGCTCTGTCTCCACCCTCCAGCCCCCACCAGCTGGAGAAGCCTCCCCAGGTGGGTCTCCCTGAGCAGTGCTGGTGTATGAGGGACAGCTGAAGGGTTCAGGACCCTCCCCTCCCTTGGGGTTTTGGGAAGGAAGTTAAAAGAGTGACCATCACTTTGACCACCTGGTGTGGGGCTGCCTCTCAGAGGGCACCACGGAGTCCCTGTGCAAGAAAAGCCCCACAAACCCAGTGCCACACGTGCAGGGCTGAGGCCAGTGTCACCTCTGGGCTGCTCAGAGCCTGGACATGTTCCTGGTGTCCTGGCTGAGCTGCTGTGACCCTCCTTGGAGCCGATGGCTTTTGAGCCCCTTCCTTGTCAGAAAACACCAGACCTCGAGAAGGGGACAGTGACAGGGCCCACTGTGTGTCTGTCCTGCTGCCTGTGCCACTGGCCAGGGAGGCAAACAGATCCTTCTGGAGCATGGCACACATCCACACAGCTGGCTGGAGCTGGGACTTCAGTCTGGGAGGGAGGTGTTCTCCAAACGTGCCACCTGCTGGCACTTGGTCTCCAGTGCGAGGATTTATCCTGCCTGCTGCGGTCCCACCGTGGTGATGAGCATTCAAGGTGAAGGGCATTTTCCAGCATCTCCAGCATCACCCTGCCCCTCCTGTGCTCCACAGGGGCCACTGCTGCCCCATAGCCACGTTCATGGGGCTGGCAGGGCACAGCCACGTGCTGTGGTGCTGCTGGGTGCCCCAAAGGCCACGTTCAATCACACTGATCCCTGAGGAAATGCAACATTCCTGCACCAGCTTCAGCTTCCCCGTTATCCTCACACCACTGCTGGCTGTGGTGCAGCAGCTCTGCTCCGTGGGCTGGCTGGCCAGCTGGGAAGAGCCCTCGGGAGGGAGAAGGTGACCCTCAGGAAAAAGGAGAAGAGCCACAAGAGTCCTTGGGCTTGCCCCTGTGGGCGACCTCCCGGCCTCAGCGCTGGTAGAGGGTGATGATCCCTGCGCGGTGCAGGCTCCGCCACAGCGCTGCCTCCAGCATCATGTCGTGGTTGGCGTAAAACACCAGAGGTTTCTTCTCCACCTCGAAGTAATGGTCTGAGAACTGCTCGTAGTTGGCTGTGATGAACCCGTAGGCACTGACCTGTGGGGAGGGAGGTGGGGCAGACAAAGGACGGGGTCAAGGCTTTACCTCGGGTGGTCCATCACCACCACCACCACTCCTTTCAGGGACAGGGAACATGTAGGACAGCCACCAGGACACATTGGAGCTGCACAGCAGCCAAAGGAGGATTCCCTTCTCCCCAGGAGGACAGTGGCCCCATGGGCCCTCACCTGGTCGCAGGTGTGGAGCGCGGTGAGGAGCATGAGGGCGCCGGTGCTGGGCATGTAGAGGGAGCTGTACTGGGTGTTCAGCAGCTCTGACCGCAGGAACCTGACGGGGACACGGCGGCTGTGGGGGCTCAGGGCTGGCACAGCCCTGCAGCCCCCAGACTCATACCCACCCTGCCCTCTCCAGTGATGACAGTGCCCAGTAAGGAGGCAGCACTGAGTGAAACACAGGGCTCAGGTGGGTTCTCTGATGGCTGCTCTAAGGTTGAGCTCATTTGCACAGAGGTTAGTAAAAGGCAGGGAAAGACCATCCTGTTGGGCCCTACCTTTGCTCCTGTTAGACTGGGACAAAATGTAATTTGTTTTGGGGAATGGGAGCAAGGTGAGCACAGAGAGGTGGAGGAGGGGATGTGAGCTGTGCTGCAGTGAGCAGGAATGGCAGGGGAGAGATGCCTCTGCCTTGTGTGCAGACAGCAGGGCAGGGGTGGTTCCAGCGTCTGGGGGAGTCTGGGACTGCACTTTGATGCTGGGCAGCTACTGGTCTGTACTGGAACGAGCAGAGGAGGGAGGCAGGTGGTCTGAGCCCAGCCCAGAGCAGAGCCAGACAGCAGCCACAGTGCTCATCACCCTCACCTTGCTGTCAGGTACTGCAAGAAATCAGGATGCAGCAGCTTGAACTTCTCTGCAGATGCCTCCGGTCCAAAATACTTCTGCGGCCTGCAGCAGGGCAAGGAGAAGGGCAGAACTTTGTCATGGGAGTCCTGGAGCTCCTTGGGGTTTATCCCAGTGGGGACAGGTGTGGGGTGAAGACAGGCTAGTGATGCCTGCACCACCAGGGTGCTGGGGGACCTTGGGGAGCTACTCACTCATCCCCCTTGTCTGTCCCCTCGGGCACTGGGCTGCCCTGGATGGCCGATTTCAGCATGATGTAGTCACGGACGTCCGAGGGGATGAAGATGTACTTCAGGTCCTGCAGCAGGGACACAGACGTGGCACTTGCAGGGGAGTTTAGAGACACTGCCCACACCTGCAGGTCAGGACTGAGGGCTCCCGAGATGGGGAGAAGGTGTCAGAAGCAAGCCCAGCCCAAAGGGACAATTTGGATCAACTCCCCACCAGGCCCTCAGGGTCTCACCTTGCCCTGGGGGATCTGGGTGAAGCCGTACTCCTCGTAGGCGATGAGGGAGTTCTTCATGGTGTTCACCGTGAAGCCGTAGAAGGAGACCTTGGTGCCGACATCCTCCTCGAAGCCTTTGATCACGGCACCGTTGAGCCTGCAGGAAAAGCGGAGAACACGTGTCCAGGGCCGGCACCTCCCAGCACCCACGGCCCCATCCTGCCTGGGATTCACCCTCACCTGAAGACCAGGTCGTGGCTGTCGATGGCCTTGCCCTGCCGCGAGCCGTTGAGGATGCCACCGTTGCCCACCACGGCGCAGCGGACGCAGCCCCCGGGGAAGGCGGCCCTGTCGAAGAGGTGCCGGTTGGCCGAGGCGTTGAGGAGCTGGAGGGTGCTGCCCACCACTGGAATGGAGCGGGATGTGGCCAGTCAGCGGGGAGAAGGTGTGTGGGAACCCATGTGAGCACAGGCAACACCACGCACAGAGCTGGCACAGCACAACCAGGAGCAGCACACAAGGAAACTCACACCACAGGTGGGATATGGGGATGCCAGACAGTCCCTCCTCTCCCAGCTTGGTGTCACCTCCTCGTATCTCCCCCTGTTCCTAACCCTGCCCCAAAGAGCAGCCACCCAAGGCTGTGCAAGGCACGGGGATGCATCCGGACATCTCCAGCCCCAGCCCTGCAGATGCTGCTGCCTGTGCTGGCCACGTCCCCTCCTGACAATGTCTCTTTGCAACTGCCCCTGGTTCTCTCCCACTCGCCATTCCCAGCACTTCCCAGCCCAGGGATTGAAGCCGGCAGCTTCCGGAGAGAACAGAGCGTGGGTTTGGGGTGGGAAGGGAAACAATCTCCACGCACAACAATGGAGAGAGTTGTCCGAGCTCCTCCGGCCCCAGTTAATAATCACGGACACACTGGAGCCTTTATTCAGGGAAAATGTCACAAGATGCAGCAAGCGGCGTTTGCAAAGTCACACCCTCTGCCCTGTGCCTGGGAGGTGGGCTGGGAAGAGATCAACATCCCTGGCTCCTCTGCAGGGCTCCTCTGCCTGTCCCACATCTCCAGTCCCTTCTGCTGGGCTCCCCAGTCCCCTCGAGCTGCCCCACATCCCAGCTGGGTCTGTACCTGCGAGGGACAAGCCTTGCCAGCCATAGGGGACGTGTCGTGTCTTCAGCCTGTTCCAGGTCTCCAGGGTGAAGTGCTGGTCCCACATCAGCACGGGGGTGTTGAAGCGGAAGATCTCCCGGAACTTGGGGTCTGCCTTTGCTCTGGCCATCACCGAGCGGAGGCAGGGGCTGGGCTGGGAGGGGGGAAGGAGGATCCCTGCTCAATCTCCAGCCTGGGTCTGCCTCCCCTGGGACACCTCCACCCCTCAGCAGGCACCAAGGCGAGAACAAACCCAGGGACAGGAATGCTCCCTGTCCATCACACATTCTGCTGGGTCACCCAGGCAGGGCACTGCCTCATGCCTTGGTTTTGTGTGGCAAAACAGCCTTTGGCACCCAGCTCAGCGGGGCTGGCAGAACCAGGGCTTACAGAGTCACCTGAGAGCGCAAAAGGTTCAGCACCTTCAGGTGTGGGCACCCCGTTAAAGGGCTCTGCTCTGTGAGAACAGAACAGTAACAACCTCCCCATGTGGGTCCATCCCCACGAGTCTCCAGCCTGGAGTGCTGGCCCAGGAGTCCCAGGGCTGGAGGGAGTGGGTGATGCTGGCTCCAGCCTCCACGCTGGGCAACGGCAGCAGGGAGGCCTGGGGGGAATCACGTGTGGATGGACAAGGTCGCTCCCCTGTAAACCCCTTCCACATGATGGACAAGGTTGCTCCTCCTCAGCCTCCCCATACAGCCCTTCAACCAACAAAACCCAGCACAGAGAGGCACCATGGACATTACTGTGCTGTGCTAATGATTACCTGCTTTCTGCTGGGCTCCGGCTCCTCCAGCTCAGCAGAGGGCTTGAAGAAATTCCCACTGGGATGGGGGAAAAATATGGCAGAGTTAAAAATCCATCGCTTGGGCACTGGGGAACCCCACAGTGGGCAGGGGGCTCCCAGTTCCTGCCAGGATGGCTGAGCATCTTCCCTCCTTACCTGCCCAAGCTGCCTCCAAGAGCCCACCTGAGGCTGCCGGCTCCCTGTGGTGTCCCTGAGGGAGCCAGGACCAGCGGCTCCGGCTGCAGCAAGCTGGGAGAAGACAAGGGAGGACTCAGCTGAGGAGCTGACACTGAGCATCCTGACATCCCCCCCACCTGTGAGAGCCCCAGGGCAGGACCATGACTCCTCCATTTGTCTCCCCTCCATCGCTGCCTGTGCCCACCCATCCCCATCTGCAAGTGGAGAGACGAGGATTTGCAAAATACAGGGTTTGTGCAGCCACCATCTCCTGGATCCTACCTCCAGGACTCCCACAAACCAACAACCACACCCAACCCAGTCTGCAGCCTTGGGGGAATCCTGCTGAGTCTTCCCTGGCTCTTTCCACCATCCCACCATTCCTGAGTCCGAAGAGAACCGGACTGGAATAAACTGGACAGGCCAGCAGGACACATTCAGTTGTTATATTGGAGAAGTGATCAGCAACTGGGGTCTGGAGGCTCTCGGGGTGCATGGGACCGCTTCTGCCCTGGGGGTGGCTGGGGCATGCCCTGAACCTTCATCAGTAGCAGGGGCTGCCCACCCAGAGCAATTTGGGGTGCCCTGAGCCCCGTGGGGCCAGGCTGAGCTGACCCAGCCCCTGGGGGGGCACTGGGGCTGGGGGTGGGCAGGGTCGCAGCCTGGCGAGCAGGAGTGGGAGCCCACGGGAGGGGAACAGGCTCCCATTCATCCCCACACAGAAAGGCCCTTCAGGGCCCCCCGCCAGCCCAGGAGGCAGGTGCTGCGGTCAGAAGGGGGGTATTGTGGAGGAGACAAGGGCTCCTTGTTATGGGATCTCTGCCTGGGAGCCTGGGGACAGGTAGAGGCAGGTGGGGAGCGGAGCTTCACCCCCCCGCCCCGGTGTGACACTGCCTGGCACAGGGGCACAGCAGGCATTGGGTTTCTGTCCCTGCCCCAGCCCCTGTCAACACCAGCAGCACCCACAGCTCTGCCAAGGAGCGGATCCAAACCCGTTTGCCACCCAAACCCCACTCTGTGCCACTCTGGAGGCACGGCATGACATGCAGCCCATGCCCAGCGCCCTGCCTGGGGTCTGGAACTGGGGTCTGGAGCACCTCCCCAGGCGTGGATGGAAAGGCAGTGCCAAGCAGGTTTTAGTCCCAGCACCTTCCTTGCACCATCCCAGCACTGCCAGCTCTGGGCAGGGGATGCTGAGGGTGCTGAGCCCCAACAGCAGAGCAGGGCAGCTTTTAAACCAAGCCTGTTTGTCTTGCCTTGGTGTCCCACGGGAAGTCAGGCTCCCAGCAGGAGCAGAGCCCTGGAAAGCCCCCACCCCTCCAAACACAAGGCTACAGCCCAGGGGTCAGCACAGCGTGGCCCCCACCAGCTCATCCCTGAGGCTCATCCTGGGATCACCTGAGCAGGCAGAGAGAGGAGGGAGGGAAAATCCCTGAGAGGGTCCATCGAGACGGGACTGAGCCATCCCAGAGGGATGCAGAGCTGCAGCTTTCTGCAGGGCCTTTCTGTTATCCCTGAGAGCATCCAGCTAATCCCAGCCTGAGCAAACCTGCCTGTTCCCTTGGGTGGCAGGGAGCAGCACAGGGCCCGCACACAGCAAGGGCAAGGCCATCCCAGGCTGTACCAGACCTGCTGGTTACACTGGAAGCTGCTCTTTCAGCCCAGGCACCACCAGCACACCCTCCAGAGCAAAGCTCCCCCACACACGTGTCCCACAGCCAGGAGCTCTGGGCACCGGGTGGGCTCAGCCCCTGTGAGCTGCCCCGGGTGCAGGGGGCTCACCCCAGGGAGCTGCCCAGCCCCACCTGCTGCCTCCATCTCACAGTGCAGGTGATCCCCAGCCCATGTGCCTCAACAGCAGAGCTTACCAACACCTCCACCACCCAACCCACCGACAGACTGGGGAAACCTCCGTGCTCCAGCCCCAGAGCTGGCTCCTGCAAAGCACTGAAGTCCCTAAGTGCAAAGCCCCTGGGTCTGCCACACACCCGTTTTCTGGCCACAGAGATGCAGCCCCCCACCAAACCCTGAAGCTGTTACCCTCACCCACCATGGCCAGGCTTGAGCTGCATCCAAGCAGCCTCTTCCAGCCCCAGCACCTCCCCAGCCCTTCCCATCAGGTTCACAAGCCCCATCTGCATGTCTCTGCCCCCTCCCCAGCTCTCCAAGCTCTCCTACTCTTGTTTCTTCCCTTCCTCATCCCAGTGCCTTCAGCACAAGGCAAAGCCCTGGGCACTGGCAGTGGGAGGGTGCTGTGCTACTTTCTGAGCTGCCAGGGATGCTGTGGGACCCCCAGGGGGCATGGAGGGAGGTGGGCACAGGCAGCCTGGCAGGTCGGCTCCTGCTGACCTTCCATGGGTGCTGGGCCCCACCTCCACCCATGGCCGGACACAGTGGGTGGTACCTGCTCATCGTTTCTTCCAGGATTTGTGCTGAACTGATAAATCAGTGCCAGCACCTCCCTGCACTTGCTTGCCAGCTGTGGGTGCTGGAGCCAGCTTCCCAGCACTGCTGCTGCCCAAACCCTGCCGGGAAGGGCGTGGGGCAGCTGGCCCCCCACCAGACAGCGGCTCAGCGGCGTGACAGGGAGCCAAGCGCTTTGACGTCACCTGCCAGGATGTGGTGAAGCATCTCGAGCTGCTTGGTTGACTCAGAAGATGACAACCCTACCTGGGACCGACCGATGCACAATGGGGCTGAGGGAAGGAGTGGCTGTGGCTGCCCAGGCACGGGCAGGGGCAGAGCCAGCCAAGCCTGGGTGCGCTCCCTCGCCGCCGTGACATTCACGAGTATGACGTTTCTGGTCCATGGCCATCCCTCATTTCCGGAAGATAACACTGTGTGTGAGTGTTGTGAGCACACACTCAGGCCTTATCTCCAGCAAACACTCCCAGGGCCCCACAGAGATATCTGAGGGAGCCAAAACAGCAACAAGAACCCGCTCTTGCTCCATCTCACCACGAAGGGCTGAGCTCCAGAAGCATCTTTCCCTGGTGCAGAGCCGGAGTGGCACAGCGGGGCTGGGCAGAGCTCCGTGCTCATCCCATCTGCCCTAATAATAAAGCCACAGAGGCTTTATTAATAATAAAGTGCAGAGCCAGCAGCTCACCAGTGGGGTTTGGGAGAGATGGATGGGCAGGGAGTGGGACAGGGCTGTGCCCAGCTGATCCCCAGGGGATTTGGCTCCCTCCATCCCAGCTCTGCAGGGACCAGGGCATTTTGCCCGTTTCCATAGGGCCATCAGCTTTGTGTGGAGCTGGAAGGGGACTCAGCACTGCTGTGGGGATCTGGTCCTGGGTTAGGGTTGCATGCATCCATCAGGGGATCAGCTTCCTTCTGATCCCCTTCATCCCCCTGTACCTCTGCATGGAGACACTGCTCACACAAACCTGCTGAAACGGAGTCACCTGCACCCATAGGTGAGGACCCTGACCCTCCTGTCTCCACTGGAGGGTGGGAAGGGAGTGCTCTGTGATGGCACCTCAGCCGTGTGAAATGCCGGCCAGCCCAGTTCCAGCTCCGGACCCAGCCCTGCACCCAGGCAGAGCAGCACCAGTTCCTCCAGGGACACAGCTCTGTCTGGAGGAGCAGCACTCACGGGGTGCCATGTCTGTAAACACGGAATCAAAGCCAACAGACCACGCTCTGGCTTGGGTTTAGCTTTAGGGGTTGAATGAAAGCCAAGAGGAGAGTCCAGGAGAGCTTTGGAGCACAGGTCAGCTCTGTGTTACCTCACCCTGGGTCTCTCTCCGGGGCTGGACAACTGACCCTTGGTCCCATCAAGGGGCTGTAGCCTGGGCTGGCTTTCCAAGGAAGGTGACCTGGGGCTGTGGCAGGTCCAGGCAGGGTTAGCCTGACATGTGGTGGGGGGAACCTGCTCCCATCCCACGGGTTTCCTCCACACCCTGCTCTCGGCTGGGCCATAGACCCTGTGCCAGGGCGTGGATGGTTTCCATTCCCAGCTCCAGTGTGGTCCTTGAGCACGTTCTGCTGCCCTCATGACCCCCAGTTTCCCCTCTCGTGGACATCAAGCTCTCTGTGGGGAGCTGCTCCACACCGCAGCCGTGACTGCCCGGAGCAGCTCCGGGTAGCGCTGCCGCTGGCTCCGCTGTGCACCGGGCACGGCGAGGGTGGAAAGAGACGGCAGCCAGCCCGGGCTGCTGCAGATACTCCTGATCCACCAGCCCGGCAGCAGAGGGGACCTCTGCCTTGGGATCGGGCAAGGAGAGCTCCCAGTCGGGGAAGAGAGAAGGTCCGAACTCCAGGGCAGCCCAGCCGGCTGCATCCCCAGCAAATCCCACTGCAAATCTCACTCTGCCCAGGACCGGCTCCGGTCCCCACAGCATCCCCAATTCCCGGGCAGCGCCCGGGCAGATGGGCTCTGTCACACCGATGGCACCCAAAGGCACCCAGGAGGAGGTGAGGGACACCCACGGCGCTCTCCTGGCCCATCACCTGATGCTCGCAGGGGACAGGACAGCTGGTCCCGCAGCCCAAGCGCTGTGCGGGCTCCTTCCCCCGCCCGCTCATCCGCACTCCGCGGAGCTCCGCGGGGCTCCCCAGCACCCCCTCTCGCTTGGCACGGGGGAAGCTCAGGAAGGTGCCTCGGGAGGTTTGGAGGATGCAGGGAAGGCAGACGAAGGGGGAGTTGCAAATTGCTGGAGTTTGGAAAACGCTGCAGCCCTGAGTTCGCGAGCGGTGGGGGCAGTCCGGGGGATCCAGGAGGGCAGCCCAAGGGATCCGGGACTGGGGCAGCCGTGCCCTGCCTCTGCAATGGGGGAAGGAGGGGGTCGGTGCAGCTCCGTGGGGGCCAAACCTCCCCCAGGACAATCAGCCGGCTCCGATCCTGCAGCAGCCCGCCGGGAACACGCGGCGGCTCCGGCCGGCAGATGAAGCGGGTTTGATCCTCACCCTCAGCCGTCCCTGGACTCACCAAAGACTTCTTTGCACTGTGATGGGCTGAACCCACGCGGGGACCCCTGGAGATCCCCTGTAGCCTCGGCGTCCCGCTCTGGGCAGCCCTGGGCTCGGCCGGTGGCCGTGGGCAGGAGCCGGTGCCCAGGACTCAGAGCGGGGGCAGAGCCTGCTGCCCGCACGTTTTCCAAACCAGCCAAGGGCCGGGGGTAGAGCTGGGATCACCTGCGCTAAGGGCCCCACACCGGCACCCCGATTCCCCCTCCCCATCCCAGCGCACGGTACCTCGTGCTGGATTCACAGATCCCTGCCTCCCACCCCTCTCCCATCCCCGTCCCCCCTTGCCTGGCTATGATCCTCTGGCTGGTGGGCGCCTCCACCGTAGCGTAGTAGTGACTGTAGAGGAGCAGGGAGGATGTTAAACCTGCCAGGAGTAAAAGGCAGAGCCTTTTCCAGTGCGGGGACCCCATCCCGGGCAATTCGAGCGCTGGAGCCGCGCAGGCGAGGGGGGAGAGGGGCAGCCGGCCCCGGGCACACAAACTTCCCGGCCCCTCTCCTCTCCTCTCCCAGCCCGGTGGGCGCGGACGCCGCTGTGGGCTGGCTCCGTCCTGCCCCGGGTGCCCAGCTGCACTTTGGAGCAGGCTGGGATATTCCTCGGGAGCGGTGGGAGGGAGGGTGTGAGCCGGAGGGAGGAGGCACCAGGCTGACTGGTTCAGACTTGCTGAGAAAAAAAGCACTTTCGAGCTGCTTTTTCTCCGAGCTGGGGATTAAACATTTACCCAGACCAGAAGGGAAGAGAAATTTTCTTTTTTTTTTTTTTCTTTTTTTTGCCACCTTTTCACGCCACCCACCCACAGCTCACAAACAGGGTTCCCCTTTCTGTAACTTTCTTGTCCGACTCAAACACGTGCGCTCACGGCCGATTGCACCCACACGGACACCCGGCGGCCCCGCGGTGCCACCCCCGAGCGTGTCCGCGGGCGCCTGCTGTTATTTCATATTTATCAGAAACTGCAGCCTTTGAAGTCGAGACGGACCTTGGGGTGCCCGATAGCAGCACCGTGTCACGTACCCGCAGCCACCCGGTGAACCCTCCGGGAGGGAGCAAATGTGGGGGAAAGGGGGACAAGGGGGGACACTGGTGGGATGCTGCCGCTGAGGAGGGAGGGGGACACGGTTGGGGTGCTGCCCCCGGGTCCCCGGCCACGTTGTGGCTGAATGGATGGCGTGCATTTGCGGCTAACAAAACCTTTAGGGGCTTTGTGGCAAGCTCGACAAAGAGTTTGGGCTGGAGGAAAGCGAAAACGGGTTTGGGGGGAAATTTGCATGAATTATTTTGGTATTTTCGGTGAGGATGCGCTCCAGTTTCTTTTTTAAAAGAATATCTTGGTGTTATTTTAGTTCAACTCCAAAGGAACCAGCCTGTGAACTAAAGGATATGCATACCAAAATGTTTGTTGCAGCGGGGGAAGGGACTCGGCAGGCAAACAAGCCTTTTCAGTTGAACTGTAGGGATTTTGGGGGGTTGGATTTTTAGGAAGTCACCAGACTCGAGGAGCAGCACGATGGTGAGCCCTGCTCCATCCAAACCCTGTGCCCATGGCTCCCTGAGCACTCACGTGTTGTTCCAGGCTGTCACCCACCTCCAGCCCCTCCATAAATACACTCTTCCATTATTCAGCCCCAAAACCTGGGGCCAAACCCCATCCCTGCTCCTAAGTCCCACTGAGTACCCTCAGGCTGCTGTACTCAGAGTGGCTGCATTTTCCTCAATACTCAGATCCAATCATTCCCCGCTTCCTTTCTGGCCTGCCCAGACAGGTTCAAAGGAAGATAAAAGCCAGACACATTTTAGCAGGAGTTTGTTTCAATCTCCACTTGCTTCCATTCCTACAGACCCTCCATTGCCAGCCCTGGGGCTCTGGGAATTTTGGCTGTGCGGGGATGGCACCGCATTGGCATCCACAGTGTGCCCAGGCTGTGGTGTGAACACGGGAGCAGCTCTGTGCCTGAGGCTGGCAGTGGTGTCAGCACTGGCCCCATCCCACTGGGACAGTGGGCACTGGACCTGAGACACCACAAAAAGATAGTGGCCAGGCTGATTTTAAAGAAAACTTGCAGGGAACCCTCCCTGAGTGCTGTGGCAGGAGGGTTGGCTGGGCACAGGTTGTCTCAGGGAAGGGGAGAACAGGCAAGAAGCTGGAAGGACAGGACAGACCATCACCACTTGGACACACAGGGATGAAACCGAGCTTAAAGCCCAGCTGGAGCTAAAGCTGAGAAAGGAGGAGCAGGAAGAGCACGTACCCCAGCAGCAAAAGGCAGCTCAGAGAAATGGGGGTGCATCAATGGAGGGATTTGATGCTTTTTGCCTCTATCACTAAAAGCTGCTCCCAGCCCCCAGGGGTACAGGCATTTTCTGGAAGGCTCAGAGCCAGCAGAGCATGGTTAAGCGCCTGGGGTCCTGATCAGAGGTCCCCCAGCCTGGAGCTGTCCCCACCTGGTGTGACTCAGGGTCTGCCCTGTTTGCTCTGACCCGCTGGATGTGCTCCCTGTGATCCGGTGCCTTGGCTCACGTGCTCTTGACTCTGGCCCTTCGTTAACCACAGCTAATTATTACCAACTGCTCGAGTAAGTCACAAGGGACATAGCAAGGCTTGACTGCAGATGGATGACCAATGGTCCAGAGGAAGTGACCTGGGGAAAGTCAGGAATTTGCCATTTGGAAACATTTATGGCTCAATCCTGCAAATGCTGGTGGAGTGGCAGCTTCAAGGGCTGGAGGAGCTGGTTTCTTCACGTCTCTGTTTCCGTGATATATGGTTTTCTACTGTTGGTTTTATTTTCAGCGGGGTGAAAATGAGATGCACAGTTCTTCATCTGCTCTACTTGTTTTGTGCTACAATGCATTTTGGACTATGCCCCAAAATTAAGTGGTGCTTAATTTAGAAGTTAAATAAGTGTGAAAAACCATTTAGGATGGTAGTTGCCAAATAAAGATTAGGAAAAGAACATAAAAGAAATTACAATGAAAACCAGCAAGTATCATTTTTAGCCTGGGCTTTTTATTCCAGTGATTACTTCTTGGAAACAGAACCCAATCCCTCCCCATGGCTAGAGAGCACGAGAGGAGAATAAACACATTTTGCACCAGCTGGCTGCCAGCCACAGGTTAGTGGAGGAAAATCTCATGGCTTTTGCCATGATGAACTGTGCAGGTGGGAGGATGAGATCTCCAAAAATCTCCTGGAGGATTTATATATCCAAATTCATTCAGCATGGGTCAGAGGTACATTTAAGAAAGCGCCAAAAATCCGCTGATAGAACGGGTCCCTGAAACGCGGAGCCTGGCTGCCGGAGCGGGTGGCTGTGTCACCCCCCGGAACGCGGGGCCATATGGCTGCCTGCGGAGGCACGGCCACGGCAGCATGAAAAATTCATCAGCAGATGTCCCGGGAGGCTGACGCACGGCCCCTGCCCGTGGGGCGGGGAGGGAGGGCAGCGGGAGCAGCTCGGCCACAGCTCCTCTCGCCAGGCGTCCTGCCCGGGGAAATGGGGTCAGGCAAAGCGCTCGCTGGGGATGCTCCCCGACACTCCACGCTTGGATTTGTGGGTGTTGCTACAACCAAAGTCAGGGGAAGTGAGCACACGGAGGATGCCTGGAGATGGGGGTGACAGCAAGGCGGTGGCTGCGCTCGGCTGCGGGACCAGAGACGCTCAGGGCTGTGCTCTGCCCTTCTGCCCACACCCCCATGCTGCAGGTGGGGAAAGGGGCTCGGGGGTGCAGCAAAACTGCTCAGAGAAGGGCAACGAAGCTGGTGAAGGGTATGGAACATAAATCCCATGAGGAGAGGCTGAGGGAGCTGGGATTGTTTAGCCTGGAGGAGGCCTTACCAGTCTCTACAGTTCCCTGGCAGGAGGGTGTAGCCAGGTGAGGGTTGGCCTCTTCTCCCAGGTAACCAGTGATAGGATGAGAGGACATGGTCCTGTGCCAGGGGAGGTGTAGGTCCTGTGCCAGGGGAGGTTTAAGTTGGACATTAGGAGGAATTTCTTCACAGAAAGGGTTATCAGGCATTGTAATGGGCTACCCAGGGAGGTGGTGGAGTCACCGTCCCTAAAAGTGTATAAGGAAAGACTGCATGTGGCACTCAGTGCCATGGTCTAGTTGACAAGGGGGTGTTCAGTCAAAGGTTGGAATCAATGGTCTCAGAGGCCTTTTCCAACCAAATTGATTCTGTGACTCTGAGACCTTTGTGCCGGTGTGGCAGGACGTGGCCCATCAGGGAACACACCCCCTGTAGTCCCCTCCCGCTCTTCCCCGAAGCAGGAAGGTTGTTGGGACAAGCCATGGGCTGAGGTGGCAGGTCGGGACCTCACGAGCTGTGGCTTAGGCTGGCTCATGTTGGCTCGCTCCCCGTGGCCCTGCTGGCCCAGCCCGGCTCTTATCACAGGTGCCTGCACATGACAGAGCCCTTGGTCAGCCCTGGACCGCTGACCAGGGCCCAGATAAGCCAAACACACAGTTCAAAGGCCATCCCCTCTCCATGGCATGAGGCAACCTGGGAGGCTCTGAGCCATGCCCTGAAGGAGTGCAGAGCTGGGAAACACCTCTGAGGAATTAGGGTGACGATGCAAACCGCTGCCTTCCCCCTTCTTGCCAGCTCTGGACCAGGCAGAGCAGATGTGAGCTGATCCCCCAGTCCCTGAGGTCTGCTCAAAGCCACATGTTCCTGGGGTCAGGCCAGGCTCTGTCCCCGAGGCTGGGGAGAGGGGACACCATGTTTGAGTGTGGGTGGATGATCCAGCCCCTTGTCCACCCACCTGTGTGGTCCCATCTGACTCTACATGGCTGCCATGGGAGGGATGGAGGGAGACTTGGGATGTCCCCAGGACTCAGAAAGCGTCTTTCCAGAATTTACCACCCCAAGGGCTGGCCAGGCCAAGCTGGGAAAGCCCTGCAGCACCCAAGGTCCTGTTGCTCAGCCTGGCACAGGAGCCCTGCTGCACCCCCTGCAGCTGTTTACCTGCAGGGCCCTGCTCCAGCACCTGGAGCTGAGGGCTCCTGGCAGGTCAGCTGGTGCTTTTTACACAACAAAGCCATGGGCTGCTCCTTTATCTTGTTCTCCCTCCCCTGTTATCAATAGTTTTTCTGGTCCAACTGGATTTACCTGCTACCACATCCCCAAGAAAGGGAGAAGGTCCACACAGCGGAGGCGAGGAGGGGGAACCTCCCACCCTCTGCCCCCAAGGCCTGCCCCAAACCTCTCAGCAACTGAGGAACAAAAACAGCACCTGCTAAGTCCCCAGCACGGAGCATTTTGTGCTGACCTGGAGCAGGCACATACCTCTGCCACACTCCCACAGCATCCAGCCAGCCACAGAAACTCCAGAGTAACATATCCAGAGGGAGCACCTCCATGCTGAGAAGCTGGGTGCTGTTATCCAGCTCTGGCTGCTCTGTGCCTCAGTTTCTTGCCTGGGAAGGAAAGAGACAGGAGTGACAATCCGGATGTGGCATCGTGGCACAAGGCTGCCTTGGAGCCGTGTGTGGCACACACAGTGGCTCCCTCCAGCACCTGGCTGGCTTTGGGGTTTGCTGCCAGCTCTAGAAGGTACCTCAAACGCCAGGACACGGTGCAGAGCCCACCTTATCCCTGGTCCTGGTAAGGCCAAACCCAGACAGGATCCAGAAGCAGGGCTGGACTGACCAGGAGCAGGGACGAGATGGGCTCTGCACCACTCGCTCATCCCCAAGATGCATCCATGCCCCCGTGTCTGCTTCCTCCCTTCATCCCCAGGCAAGGAGCTGTGTGAACACACAGCAGGACAGGGTGCTCTCTGCTTCTGCTGTACAGGTGAGCAGTCACACTGAAAGAGGGAAGAAATGGAAATGAAGCAAAAAATTTGAAGCCCTGCCAGACCATGAGAGCTTCTGGGTGACAAGTGGTTTTGGTTTCTGCAACCTGGTGGGGAATATTTAAAGGCTGTTAACTCTTGGGGAACTCCAGGAGGAGTCTGGCACAGCTGTAATAGTTCATGGTACTTGCCAAGAGCTTTTGAAAAAAGCAGGGTTGAGAAAACAGCAACTGCTGGACATGCTGAGGCACAGGGGTGTATTTATCCCCCAAATCAAACATCTCTGCTTAAATCCTGCAGCCCCCAGAGCTCCTGGCTGGCAGTGGGGAATCCACTGGTCGCTGGCACTGGGTATCATGTCTGTGCAGGAGGAGGACTTGCTGTGTCTGAGCATCCCTCAGGATGTCAGACCTGATCCCACCATCAGTCCCTCTGCTTGTGCTGCCTTCAGCTCCATGCCATGCTGCAGGAGCAGAGGCCACGCCTTTGCACTCACCTTGTGACTGCAAGGTACCAAACGTTTGCTCCATGTGTCCCTACACACCCCAGGGAGCCCCCGGGCCATAAATCGCAGGCAGCTGCAGGGCTGTGCCCAGCACCGGGACACGGTGGCAGATAAGGATGTGCCAGACCCGGCACAAGGACAGATCCCTGAACAGGAGCTGCCACCTGGTGGCACAGGGACAATCTTGATGTCGTGCCAGCCATAGAGACGTGCATTTTGGGGTGGCCCTGCACCATGGCACCGGCTCTGCCCAGCGGCACTGAGCAGGCTCGGGCTGCTACGGCACAGCCCAGCAGTGCTGCTCTCACCCTGGGACACTCACCCTGCTGGGAGCTTGCCCAGTCCTGAATCCTGGCTCTTGCCAAGGGTGCTCCAGCTGTAGCCACTCTCCACAGGCTTCGTGCCATTAGTTTGTGCCAGGCTGGAAGCTGGCCGGGAAATGCCACCTCCAACCCCGCTCAACTTCCTGTGGCCACTCTGGACCCGATGGCACAAGGTCAGGTGGCTCTGGTGGTGAGGCACAGCTGGACTTGTGCTCCAGGGTGTGTCCCCCAATGTGTGCCACACCTCGGCCAGCCCCCAGTGGGATGGGGTGTCTCAGTACAGGGGGGACAGGAGCAAAGTGAGGAGGTGAGGGGGACCATCAGGTCAGAGTTGCTTTCCTGGGATCAGAAAGGATGTGGCTTTGAGCTTGCTGGGAAACTCCAGACCACAGAAAAGGTCCTTCTCCAGCCAAAATTATCCCTGATAACATCAAACTTTGTCAGCTGTGTTGAGAGAAAAGCCTGGAGGGAACAGGCTCTGGGGAAAGCCTCCTGGGAAGTTTCCTTCCCTTGACTCTGGGAAGCCTCGGCACTGGGGAAAAGCGTGGGCTGGGGGCTGCCAGCCCATCCCCAAAGCCTCCCCACCCACTGGGGAATCCTTGCTCAGTGGGACTCAGCCCCTTCCTGCTTCCCAAAGGATAGGGAAACAAAAGAGGAGGAGGGGGAAGGGAAAGGTCTAAGGGAAACTTCTTCCAACTTCTCGGGAAGAGAAAAGCCCTATTCAGGCAGGAAGAATACCCGGTGGAGCTGGTCACTAAGCAACCCACAGCAATGTGGTACGGCCTGAGGGACAGGCAAGGAACAAAACTGCCTCATTGCCCACCCACAGCCCATCAGAGAGAGCCCGCAGGGCCTGGGGACAGGGGCACCCCTAGGGACACCTGGGGACAGGGTGCACAGCCACCACGAGGAGCTGAGACACCCAGCAGGTCCAGAGCTCCTGGGTGCAGGAGTTTCTCCTCAGGCAGCTCTGGATGGTGACCAGCCTCACTCAGCCTTCCCTGTTTGCTGCTCAGGAAGGATTTCTGGTCTGCTCCAAAGCCCCTGGCTCCCTATGGGCCTGGTGTTCCCACAGGGCTCCATCATTCCCGAGAGAGGCACGGTGCATTTCGGACAACTCCCTGCTCCACAGACACTGCGGGCTCGTATGGGCAGAGCAGCCAGGCACAGGCCACACCCTCCCCAGAGAAGCTGAATTCTGCATTTAGATTCTCAGAGTGGGGGGTTGTCCTTCACAAACAAGCTCAGTGAGACATGAGGAACTGCCCGGCCTCTCTGCAGCACAAGGAAAAAGGGACAAAGGAAATCAAGCCTGACAAACCCTGCTGACAGTCCCAGCTGAAATGCCTTCCTTGGAGCCCACAGAGTCCCTGGAGACACAGCTGCCCCCAACAAAAATGCTGCAGAAATGGAAAAACACTCGCAACCAAAGCAGGTCCAGTGAGTGTGCAGCTGGTTAACCCCAGGGAGATGCACTGGACCTGCTGGGACACTGGAGGTGGCTTTTTGCCTGCACAGTGTCATGGGGGAAACATCCAGCCCTTCATGCATTTGCCTTGAGCATCTGATAGACTTGGAGAGCAGCTGCTGCAACAAGGACAAACTCACCAGGTGTTCACCCACTTCCTCAGGGAGGTGTTTGGTCAGTGGTGATCCCTGTCCTGCAGCAGGAAGGTGAATAGGTGGGGGATGCTCAGGTGTGTCCACACGAGCTGCAGAGCTTCTCCAGGTGGAGGTAATCTCATTACCCCTCAGTCCTGCCCTTTCCTGGCTTTGTTATCTGCTGTATCTCAGCCTTTAAAGCATCAATTCTGGGCACACTAAATGACCACAACCCACAGGGCTGCACGAAAGATCAGCTTGGCTAAAGTTGTGCCATTTATTTCACTTACAAAACCCCTTCCAGGAGGACAACACACCCCAGGTTTGCTGGCTGCAACTGCTCTCAGCACCGTGGGGGACAGGCACTTCAGCCAGCAGCAAGGACAGATAGCATCCATCCTTGGACTTGGAGAGCTCCCACCTCTCCTAGCAATAGGACAAACACTGTGCTGTGGGCACAGCTGGCAGCCAGGCATGACCAAGTCCAGCTACGCAAGGACTTGGCACATCAGGTCCATGCCACAAAATTCACACTTTGTGCAGCCAGGGGAGCCCTGGGGCAGGAAGCATCAGGTACAGAAGGTCTGCTGCACCATGGAGAGCAGCTACCCGCCCTCGAGTTGATGGCAGAGCTCCTTTGGAAGTGGCATAGCAAGGCCACACTGAGGAGCAGAAGTGAAACTCATTCTCTCTCAAATTAGTCACCTGGAAGTGTCCAGTCCATCCTTTTTATCTGCAGGGAGCAGAGTGAGAGCAGCCCCTACAGAAATTAAGTCAACCTGAGACAGGATCTGTGTGTCCACCTCCATCCTTTCCAGTTCCTCAAGGAGTTTGTTTAGACAATACCCACCTCCAAAATGGGCATTGCTAATGGAGAGAATCCACCCAGAAGAGAAGTAGCCCCAGCCTGAGGAGCATCTCCTTGCAAAGAGAGAAAACCTGGATTAAACAAAGGACACTGGCCCATATCCATCCTGGATTCTGCTCTCCTAATATCCATGACTACAACAACCAGCAAGAGTCAGATGGGACTTTGTTGGCACGCTGCATTTTCTCATTGGTCTTTGGGTCTGCAGCATTCACACATCTGTTGAAGTGTTGTGAACTAACAAAGGTGCTGAAGGAGGGAAATGTCTTTGTGGGGATGAAATGTACCTGGCAGTCCAGAGCTAACCTTGGCTCTGGGGGTCCTCTTCCATTCCCAGTGAGGTGTTGTTGAGATTTCCCAGGCAATGGCCTTTGCCACACAGTCAGGATCTCTGGTAAAGCTTCATGATATTCTCATCATGAAGCCTTTTCCACACCTGCTTCTCCAGGTTGAAGTCATGGTTAATGTAGAAAATCAGAGGTTTCCACTCCTCATCGTAGTAGTGATCCGAGTACTTCTCGTGCCCCTCTGTGAGGTAGCCATAGGCACTGACCTGGGAAAGATGCAGGGGTTTCAGGGATGGAGGGAGCAGGTGAAATACAGGACACAGCTCCCAAACAGGGAGTGAGCACAGGACAGAGACGCCAGTTGGGGCTTCTCTGGTGACCCTGTGTGGGGGTCCAGAAGGACCAGACTGTGAGCACTGGCTCCAGAGATCCTGCTGTCCCCTTACTGCCTCCCTGGGAGATCACATGCTGTAGGTCACAGCAGGTTTCACCACCCCTATGGGAGCTACTTTGGGGCTGTTTCTTGTCTTCAGTCTGCTCCTCCACAGCTGACACAAGCCCATATACTCTCGAGGCAGATAGCAGCCACCCCTGCTCTCTTCTGTTCCCTGTTCCCACTTCCAGACAGCTCTGGGTGCAAGAATCACTGTGCCCTTACCCGGTCACAGAGGTGGAGGGCAGTCAGAAGCAGGAAGGCCCCTGTTGTGGGTCTGTACAGCCTCCAGTAGTGCTTTTCCAAATTTTTAGACTTTAAAAACCTGCAGCAAGAGAGAAGAAAGCACTGAGGAGTTGCTGGCTGTGGTGTTTCAAGCAGGGCACACCTCGTCCCCCTGTGGCCCATGTGGCATCTTCCCTCCTTGCAGCAGCTTGCGGCCATATGAGGCATTTCAGAGAAGCCATGAGTATGCCCAGAACTCTCCACCACCTGCACTGAGACCTAAGCCCAGCTCTGCCCCAGCTTTGTTAAAGTGGTAGGTCTTGAGGCAGTGGGGATCAAGAGGGGATGGATTAAAGGATCTCGTAGGTTAAAGCCCACTACTCTTAATTCTGTCCTTTGCTTTGCAGTGCAGAGGTGGCCTTGAAGCTCCCTGGTATATCCTGCTCCCCATCCACATGCAGGAGCAAAATGAGACGTAGGAAAGGGGCAGAGGAGCATCACAAAACCTTCCAGGAGCTGCACTGTGTTATGCCAGGAGTTGTTAGGAAAGTAGGAGTAAACACTGGGAAAAAATAGCATGGAGTCCTCTTGGCCTTGGAAAGGATCCAAGTCAGAGGGGGGACAGCAGAGCAGGCAGGGAGTGCCGGCCATCTGGCTCCAGGGAAGGCAGCAGCTCTCAAGGAGACTGAAGGGTAAAGGCAGCCAAAGCAGGGCACAACAGGAGCTCTTGTTCCTCCATCTCTCGGTCATGTGTGGCCCACGATGGGCAGATCTCACGGTGACAGTGGCCAGTAGGCTTGTGAAAAGGGTTGGAGAAGCACAGAAGACCAGCAGCCAGGCCAGGCAAAGGGGATGCTGAAGAAGGGCCTATTGTTGTGCTTGAGGGCACAACCAACCTCCTGAGTCTAGAAGCAATCTCTGGAGAGAAGGTCTGTTACAGAGCCTTCCTCCAAGGTGCTGATGGGGAACATGAAAGGCTGGTCCTGAACTAGATCAACTATTCTGGCACTGCAGCAACATTCTTCCAACATCTAAAGTTGCAATTGGCCCTGGATCTCTTTTGGACGGAGAAAACCAAACTGTCTGATGGCTGTTGCTTCTCCAGCTCACAGATTCTGGATGTTTGCCCACCACTAGCACCCCACTGCAGCACCACAGAGAGTTTCAGCTGAGTTCATGCTGCTGACGCTTATCCCCAGGCTGCTGGTGTGGCTGAACTGTGGTTACAAGGGAGGGAGCTGGGAGGAGAGGCCAGAGACAGAGAGATGGTGCTGGCCAGGAAAAACAAGCCCATTAGAGCACGAAACTCGCAGCTCACCTGTTTTTCATGTATCTGAGGAAATCAGGGTGAACCACCAGGTATTTGTCCGTTGTGAAATCTTTATCGAATTTCTGCTGGGGCTTCTGCCTAAGGACAGGAATGGGGAGATTCAAGACAAGCTCCTACACCTCATGACAGCTGGAAAGGATCAGCCCTGATGCACTTGGTGGTAAGAGAAGAACCACAAACACTGTGAAGATATTCTGTAATATTTCCCACATCATGACAAAGCCTCCATAGCCTGTGTGCATTGCAGAGGAAGAGATCAGGGAGGAGGGGCAACAACAGGAGACAGGAATATCAAAAGCATGTGTTTGTATAGGCAAAAATTGGTGAAACCAGGCCTTCATCCATGAGCAGGCCACACCAGACCAGCCAGCAGCCTGTGTTCATCCCCAAAAGCCACAAAGCTTTCTCTAAGCTCTGGCCACACATCATTGAAATCAGCTACCTCTGGGAAGGAGGTGTATGGACTGCAGCAGTGCTCAGAGCTGTGGAGGAAATGAGAGATTTCTGCAAGCAAGTCTGCCAGGGGAGGGAGGCTTTGCCCTGCCTTTACCCTGCCTTTACCCTGGCCTGGTCCTCCACAGGGCTTAAGCACTGTGGACAGGAAAAGAGCACAATAGAGAGCTCCTCACTGGAGGGGTAGAGGCGGCTATAGCTGGTTTTACCCGCTGAGGTTCTGGAATCCTTTCCTGATGTCCTTGTTGAACAGAAGAGCCTCCAGCCACTCATAGTCTCTTGCTCCCTCCAGGAAGTGAATGTATCTGACATGCTAAGGAAACAAGTGAGCATTAGTGAACAGCACTTGGAAAAAAATGCAAGCAGGCATCTCGGCTCACTGAGTTTCTTGGACACACATCTTCAGTCTGCAGCTCTCCAATGGCCCACAGCAGCAGAATGGAGGTAACATCTGATGTGCAGCTCCTTCTACATGCCACAAGGCTGGGGTGGCACTGACACAACTTGACACTGCAAACACTCACTCTGAGCCAAGGCAGTGCAGGTTCCCTCACTGAGGGTAATGCTAAAGGGCTGGCTTGGCCCCTTTGCTCCTCATGGCAAGAGCAGAGCTGAAGGCTACAGACAAACAGCATCCTGTCAAAGCTGTGCATGCACACAGCAGGGACCTCACTTACTTTTTCCTGTGGGATGTTGCTGAACCCTCTGTGTCCCAAGATCTGAAGAGAGGAAACCAGGGAGTAGGCTGTGAATCCGTAAAAGGAGGTTTTTGTTCCCACATCTTTTTCATAACCCTTGATTACAGCCCCGTTCACCCTGGCCAAGGAAATCAGAGGAGCAGAGTTAGGTGACCACTGAAACCCCTCACATGCACGTTCCTAATAGGAAAAGACAGTGTTAGCCTGGAGGAAGGGAACACTAGGCCCATTCTCCACCTTGATCTGCAGGAGAGCCCCTGCTGTGGAAATGGCTCTTTATGGCTCATTTGTGAACACAGGCTTTGGATATTTAGCAATTTTCCAATTACTTTTGGACTTTTTATCTCCTGCCATCCGTCATTTTGGCACTTGGGAATGAGTGGAATACTAGAAGAGATGAAATGATCCAGCCACAATTAGGGGCTAGCCACAATAAGCTGGCTGGGCATCTTCTGAGAAGGAAGCTTGCCTTACCTGAAGACATAGTCATGGGAGTCAATCTCCTGGCCCATCCCAGAGTTATTCAGTATTCCTCCATTGGCCACGACAGCACAGCTGATACATGTGGGCACACTGCTGTCATGGCTGGCCAGGAGCAGCTGCTGATGGGGATGTGGGGGCAGCAAGGATATGACCTCCTTTACCACTGTGAAGCAAACACAGTGATGAGTTATCTCATCTTTGGGATGGACACAGTGAAACCACCAGAGTTTCCACCATGAGATCCTCCTAGACTGATGTCTTTGATGGGGACATGCTGCAAACCTCCAGCTACTCAGCATAAGGTTCCTGTTAGGAGTCTGAAAGTCCCATCCTGACAAGCCCTGAGGGACTCACGTGAATAATTCAGGTCCATGAAGCCATAGGGGGGTATAAAATGCTCCAGGCGGTTCCATTCACTGTCACTGAAGTATCTCTTGTCTATGAAGAGTGTGATGTTGGGCAGGAAAAGATCCCGCAGCCAGACAGACTTGGCAGCCCTGGCCCTCACTGATTCAGAGCAGGTCTTGAAAAACAAAAAGGAAGCAATAATGACTGATGAGCAGAGCTGATAAACCTGACTGAGTGCCAGTGCTTGTGTGCCTGTGTGGGACAGGACCAAAAAGAAACACAAAAACTCCAGTGGTACCTCATCCATTCCCCTCAGCATCCCCATCAGCAGGAACATGAAGCACAATTTTAGCACTACATCCATAACCAGCTGGTGAAAACTCACAAGGGAGCCAGGATGACTCGAAGTCTCTGAGACTTTCCTCTCCAGAACAATAGGCCTGTCATGCTTAAATGTTTTACTGGCGTTGGGCCTCATTAACTGATGCAAATTAACATTTGTAATAGGTCTAACCTAAATGTATCAAATAAGGCTGTTTGCATTAAGAATATCCTACAATAATATATATATATGCTATAATAAGCAGTCCCTGTTGGCCTCAAGGTCACACCTCACAAGGTCCTAGGAGTGCACCCAAGGAAACACTGAGGAACATATGAAATCAGATCACCATTGCCACTCCCTTTAAGGGTAAGAAAAAATGTGCAGTAACTTGTTCAACGTCATAAATAAATCAGTGAAACATGCAGCTGAGAAGGGAATCCAAGCCAGCTTATCCTACAAGAGGGGTCTCACTGCAGCTGGTGAGAGTGAGGCTGTGTGTGCAGGTGGAAAGCAAACAGCTCCACTACACTGAATTTTCTGCTGACTCAATTCGGGCTCTACTTTCTTAGACACCTTCTCCAAACACCTGCTGAAAGACAACACAGGAGACCAAGCAGACCCTCACTCCCAGCTCAAATCCCCAGCAATGGCTGCATTGCCAAAGCCTTGCTGAGTGCTCCATGGCTGAGCTGAGCTCTCTGCAGTGGATGAGGATGACAACCCTGTCACAGCCTGAGGAGACAGCCCTCATTCTGCCTGTCACCACAGGAGTGCACTGAGGACAACACTGTCAAGGCTTTCATGGTGGCATCATTTCAATTGCAGCACATTTCATGTCCAGAAACAGGGACATTCCCTTCCTGCCCAAGCAGGTACTGTCCAAGGCTTGGTACTTCTAGTGCCTCCAGAGTGAGACTGGATCAGTACCAGAGGAACCAGGGAAATCTCTGATCATGTAGGAAATTAAGGAGGGGGGAGTGCTTCTAGTGCCTCCCTCTCTCTGCAGAATTACAGATCAGGTTTGGGAGTGAGACACAACATGTGAGAAGGTGACACACCAGTTCCAAGCCTCCCAGAAACAGGGGTGCCAGGAAAAACTGCTCTGGGTAAGCTTTACAAAGAGTCACCAGCATAGGATGGGCGACAGAGACAGTATGAGACACCACAGCCTGTCCCATCTGCTTGCTGAGAACTTTGCTGTAGCTTACTACTTTCCTAAAAGCCCTGGACGCTAGTAATTATGAGATGCTCAAATTTAATTAACCTCAGTCTTCATGTGAATGCAGATGTTGTAAATAGAGGTCTTCCTGTCTGGGTCCCACCAGCATCTGCATATACCAATGAGTGACCTACCAGCTCTGAAATCATCCTCAACTGCAAAGGGCACACACGCCCTGGGGCCAGCAGACAAGGAGGTCAATGAGGAGGCACCACTCTTGGTGACCATCCACACCATCCCACCTACCGAGGGTGGGGATGAGTTATCCAGCAGGTACTTGTCCTCGAAATCCCACCGCGGCTCAGACGTGAAGTTAGCAGCGCTCAGTTTCCTCCTTTGTGTCACTGCAGCAGCCTGAGGAGCAGGTCTTACAGCTTTCATTGATGCAGGAGGCTCTTTGGGTTTTGCCTGGTCTTTGGTTGCGTTGTTCTCATGCACTCCCTTCACCCCAGAGGATGGTTTCACTGTTGCCTTCTCCCTGCCTCCCTCCTCCCTGGGAGGTGGTTTCACTGTTGTCTTTTCCTTGGCTTCTCCCACCCGTGGAGCTGGCCTCGCTGTTGTTATCTCCTCGTTTCTCTGCACCACAGGGGTTGTTTTCACTGTTGTCTTCTTGATTCCCTCCAGCTGCGGTGGTGGTTTCACAGCCATGTTCTCCTTGGCTTCCGTAACCCTGGTAACTGGTTTCATCGTTTCCTTCTGCTCCTCCTTTCCTTTCCATCTTGGTGTCTTCACCATGACTTTGAGTCTTGTGATGTGTCCTCTCAAAGTCACGTTTAAAATGCTCCTGGAGTTCCCATTATCAGAACAGTTGAAACCCTGTTGCTCTTGGGTGTCCACCTGTGTCTCTGGAGCATGTTGGAAAATGTTTAATTTCCTGAATGCAATCAAAGGAAAAGCAGACACATCACACACACTTTCCACTTAACACTGAACACCCTTCAGCCCATTTCTAGTGCTCTTGACTGAGCCTCTCTCAGTGTTTTAGAGCAATTTCATTTTGAACTTTGCCAAAATGTTATTCAACTTCCTACACCATTCTAGCCTGAATACTGCTTATCTCCCCACTAGGCAAATCCCAGACGCACACACTCCTCAGCCCTTGGCACATGAAACATTCACACTGGCAGCAACCGCCAGCCAGTACAGCCCAGCTTTGCCACGCACTGGGCAGGTCCCCTGGCAATGTCCCCAGAGCACTGCGGGGGTGGTTTGGAGATCCTGGGCTCAGGACATGGCACACACCACGGAGGCAGCCATCTGCCTCTCTCCTCTGCCAGCAGAGCCCTGTGCTTTCAGCAACAGAGCATGAAGATCTTCCACAATTCAGGAAGGGAAGTCTAAGAAGAAGTGAAACTCACTCCTTTACCCTACATCACCTCTTGAGCTTTTGGGGGCACAGGGCACTTCTTTCTCTCCTTCTCTGCCTTAGTCAGGTAATGCAAGGGCATCACACAGCACTCACCAGTGTCTGAAGGCAGACACTGTGAAGCTATTAAAATGCAAAATCTCTACATTTTCAGCACCTCTAATATTGCAGCTGCCCTGATTCAAAGGCACAGGCAGGTACAAGGTTATCACAGGAGGACACATCTGCCAACAGAAGAGCCACCTGCAACAGGACTGGGCTGAAAAGCAGCAAAAAAAATCAAGGCAGAAGTGGTGGGGTTTTATCCTAAACATTCCCTCTTCTCTGCACATGGCTGGAGGGTAGAACAGGAAAAGGGAAGGTGAACAATATCTGCAGCTGAGCTTTTATATACAGCAAAGCTTTTCAGGATACACCAGCATGGCTGTGGCAGTCTGATTCCACACTCATGTTCAGCCTTTGCGTGACGCACTTGTTTCAGAACACTGTGGATTGCTTCCGAAGTGATAAATGGGGGAAAAAGCACTTCTGCAGATAACAGGCTGCAGATAGCAGCTCAGTTGCTGCTGAAATTTGATGGATGTCATACCACTCTGAAAGTGTTCAGGAAATTATCAACTAAGGAGGCTTTTAAAAATCATTTCGTATCAGATCAATATGTGAACCTTTGCAAGGCTGAAAAAGAGAGGTCGTAGCAAATGGCCTATCAGCTCTCCCTCTCTCATAATCATTAGCCAGTTTCAACCAAGTGTGCAGAATGTGCTTTTTATCATAGTGTTTCATGTATAAACTTGTGTTACTGTTTACTGCCCAACAGGAGGAAAGATTTTACATGGACGCTCTAAATAAACAGAAATTTGGTAAGGTAGCTCAGGCAAATCTTAAATCCCTTGGTGAATTTCTGTTGTATTTTTAAGATGATGTTTAAAACTTTGAGATTAAAGGTCAGAGAACAAACGGAACAGGACAGTATGAGAAACCATCCCCCACTCCAGACCTTCCCCATGCGCTGTCTTGCGGGGCAGATTCCACCCCAGTCTATTACATTAAAAATCCTGTACCAGACACCAAAATGTAAAACCGAGGGCTCTTCACATCCCAAAGCTTGCTCCCTACAGTCAGGCCCACATGGCCAGGCACTCATGCTTACACAGGACCCTGCTCTTCTGACCAGCATTTTAAATCCAGACAAATGGTCAAAGCAGCTCGGTGAATTTCAGGCTCTAGAGTCCAGCTGGCAAACAACTGCAGAAGCTCAATGACATTTACTGTCATTTTCCTCCCCTTTCAAAAAGCCCAAGGACAAATAGAGGATAAAGCCATGAAAATGCTGCTTTGTGTATTCTACGTGACATACAAGGTACAGAAATAGAACTGCCACACAGACAACCACACACAGCTCATACCTTTTTTACTTAAGTTGTATAAACACAGGCATTTCCATTCTCTGTAACTACAGCAGAAGGAAATGGCTTCAAGCAGTGGACATGGAGCCACTTCTTGTTCCAGCTCTGCCATCACACTGATGGGCTCTGGGATCAAGGACAACTCGCTTCACTTCTCAACCCTTCCTCCTTCTCTCCTTTCCCTCCTACCTCCCTTGTGCAGATTCCAACCTCTCCAAATTCACAGCTGTCCTCAAAGTGTGGTCTCAAACTGCTAGAGCTGAGCTGAACTCAAGTCACCTCCAGAAGAGCTGCAGATGTTCCCAGCCTTATTCCTCCTGCCTGCCCCCACAGCATCAGCCCAGACATCCAGCTGAGAACCAAGCCAACCAAGCCAAGCCAGACGAACTCACTGGGAGAGCTGGGACCAAATGAGGGTGGTGGGGAGGCTGGAGAGTGGTGCTTCCTATACACAGCACCAACACACCCACGAGCCATACCTGTCCTGGGAAAGGCTCAGGTGTCTGCAGGGCTCATGCAAGGAGCAGTGCTCCCTGCCAGTGATGCTGGAGACTTTTCACTGAAATTCCCTCCACACCCATTCCTGTAGGATTTACTTGACCATTTATATAAAATAGATATCAATATATCATGTCTACATGACACTGGTCTCCCAGTATGCAGCATATTTTGTGTCAGGAATCAGCTGCTGAACTTGCCATAAATTCAAAGCCATCCCACCAAATTCACTGTCCAGCAATGCAGTCTGGATTAGGGCTGAATAAGGTCCTTCTGGGAGCCAACAGGAAAAACAAATACTATGTAGTGCCAAAGTATGAAAATAGGTAGGATTAGTGAAGCAAAAGCTGCTTTAGATGGCTACAAAAGGAAGCCTTGGAAAATAGTGAGCCAAGAGAAGCAGGTTTTTGGCTGTGGATCTTCCAACACCATGCTTTGCTAAAGTAAAGAGGTCACCTAACTCAGATCAGAAGTGCAAGTTCCAGGGTGAAAAAGACCGAGAAACAGAGAGAGAAAGCGAGCACAAACACCCAAACCATGAAGGATGGTTGTGAAGTGCGTACATGAAGGAACGTACCATGAAGAAACAGATCCCTTACCTGAAAATCTTTGTCTTCGCCAGGTCAAATAAGGAGCTGGAATTGACAATGAAGAGGCAAAACTGTGTTACAACAATGAGGCAAATCAGGGCTTTGGCAATTTTTGGGAGCCTTATCCTGGAACAGCGCATGGTGAGATACCCGTGAGTGTCAGAGGCGCTGCTGCCGCTGCCCAGAGGCGCTCACCAGGCACTGCCTCACCAAGGTGTGTGGAAGGACTGGGCTGGTCTTCCCTCTGGATTTCCCTATAACAACATGCACATCCTGTCTCCCAGCATTCCCAGACAGTCTGCACACAGATCCAATTTCTCAGGCAAGATATCGGTTTTGTACCGTTCCCGTCTATCACCAGAAGCTTATTTAACAAGGAGTGGGGAAAGGAACGCTTTTTACTGCAAACAATGGAAGTTTCCTGCATTTTCCTTAATGACGTTGGTCTGCCCTAAAAAAGGAAGCCCTTAATCTCTGACCTGGTGCAAGCATCACTGGGTACACATGTGAACTACAGAAGTGGCCATAGTTACAATCCAAAAAGCTTTCATACCACCACCTGCCCAAGATTTTAGACATAACCATAAACATGTATTCTTCATGTAGTAATTGCTTGCAGCTCCAATCCAGAAGCAATCCCTGTCCCCCAAAAGCTGATGGCTAGACACACATCCATTTTACCTCGTGGTTGGTTTGAAACAAATCAAAGTAAGACTCAGTGCAAATCCACCACAGAAAAGAGGAGTTTGTGTTATGAAAATCCCCAGTCAGTGTGAAATCAATCTTTGGCAGTCCAGAGTACATCACTCCATCAGCAGAGGGAAAGATTTGCAGAGCTGGACACCACAGCCAGAGAAATGTTTATCTCTACCAGAGATGTAGTTTCACAGCAAAGGCTATTTTAACTTTCTAAGTTGTTAAATATTAACCCTGAAAGTTCAAGGGGAGATGGCCATATCGCTTCTTATGCATAGGCTGCTTTTGCACAGCTCTTAAAAAAATGAAGCTCAGATACAAAAAAAGCTTTTGCTGACAGTATCTCAAATCTCAGAAGCACTCACACTGTTACTGAATACCCAGAGAACTGAAGGTGCCTGTTTTATGTCACAGGAAAGCCAGTCAACAGGTTTCACAACTACAAGACTTTTTTTTGTTAATAGGGTCCCAAAGGGAGATTCTGGAGGCAGGAAACATTTTCCTTCAATCTCCTCCATGTAACATTACTGTGAAATCAAGAGCCGCAAGGGATAGAAAAATTCCTACCAGCAGAAAAATATGGATTTCTTTGCTTTTAAGAACTGTGCTGATGATTGTGGAGAACTTACCCGTAGCACTCTCTGTTCAGGAAGGATTGTGCTTGGGGGAATATCCAAATCTCTGGCAAGCACATTACCCAAAAGCAGGCTTGTTATGCAAAACACAGCTTTTCACCTTCTTGGTCAGAGTACCCCCCGTCAGAGTACTGACTTTCACTTCCTCAGAGCATCATTTCTTCATCATCCACCCCCACTGTTGAGATCAGTCTGTCAGAGCTGAGGCAGCCAGGCTGGTTTGCTCAAACATGAGGTCACATTGGGAAATGGGGATGTATTGGAACTCTCCAGGGGTGACCTGGTGAAAACTGAGGCCAAGAGCAGAGCTGGTCTCTTAAAGAGCTCTATAAGAAGTAAGATTCTTGGGAAACACAGGGCTCCCAGCTCACAGGCAGGAAAATACAAAGCAAAGACTGCACAATGCACAGGGCCTGGCCTCCCAAGGGCCACAGCATCCTTTTCCAAGTGCATGTTTCTCTGCAATCCCACCTGCAATCTCAGGAGATGCTGCTTCTCTTATGGTGCAGAGACTCCGAGCCAGCACTGCTGGTGTGTCCAGTTCTCAGCATCAATGCCCACAGCAGAAATTCTTCTATTCTTCAGTACTGTAAAAACAAATTACTTTTTTATTTAAGCAAACTGCACCTGAGATCATCAAGGGAAGATGGTTATCTGTCAGCCCTTTTTGATCTCCAGTAGTCCATTTAATTCCACATCCACTTCACTACATCCTTAGCTACATCCTGGACACATAAAAGGCAGATTTGCCTGGTTTTGTTTTTTGTCTTTTTTTTTTAAATTCATAAACAAACTTGATTGCCAATAGATCTTACACTGTGTGTGTTGAGGGTGTCAGCTGGCATTTGAACTATACCATAAACTTATCTGTGTGCACGTTCTTCACAGGGCTGTGTATCAAATTCTGTTTACTTGCCTGTGCTCCGTGTGCTTTCCACTCTCCTGTGTCTCTGGTCTACAGAACAGAACATCACAAGATGTGCTCTAAGAACAGAACTGTTCTACAAATTGATCCCTCTTTGCTGCAGGATAAACTTGTCTTTCAGGGATGCCTACAACCTACCAAAACCAGTATTTGACTGGAAGCCAGTGGAATAAAGATGCTAAAGAAACTGGGGGTGTTTGGACATGTTCACAGTATTATTTGATGATATAAGAACTGAGTTATAAGTGGGGGAGAAAAAGAATGACATTGTCTGCAGCATGCAACTGCTCAGTGGTCATGCCTGGGGGCCAGCAAAGGCTTGGCAACCTTAGGTTCTTGTTTTCCCCTCCCTGTTCAGCAGTCATCTTCAGAAGCAGATGCTTTCTGGCTGGGAATCTGGAGGGGAAGAAATTACAAGAGCAAACTCTGCACAGCTGTTTGTCTTGCTTTCACCAAATAAAACTGATAGCTCAGAAACTCCCAAGCTTGTCGTAATTCCACAATCACTGGCCATTTTCCAGCTAGTTCCTTCCCTTCTGCACCAAACCTTCTCTCAAAAACTAAACAAGCACTCAGAGACAACAGCATTTGTTGAAGCAAAGCCCCTACATCTTCTACTTTCAAGAATACCCAGAGTTCTGTCACAGAGCAAAGCCCCAGGAAACTGCCAGGAGTGAGGGAACAGCTTAGTGAGCCAACTGGTCTATGTTCTCCATGGGCTGAAATGCCCCAGGAGGGAAAGAGAGTGGTTTTGATGGTGGAACGAGCAAGTGGATGCTCAGTGTCCACACAGCAGAGCTGCAGAGAGATTGCAAACCATGCCAGGTTTTCATTAGTGCTGATTTGTGTGCTTGGTGTCCAGCCCCACCCACCTCATGCCCCTGTAAAGAAACTGCCTTGGATCTGTGTAGGGACAGCAGATGACATGGGTCCAACCTATAATATTTCCCCCTCTCCCATTTGGTAATAGGACCATGGGCAGGTTCCTCCAGCCAGTGCCCACAGACCATGGAATGTCCTTGCCTGGAGCAATCACTGGGAGATGGGGTGTAAGTGCTCTGAATCTGGCCCTATTACAGGCTCTGGTCACTGGAACTTGTTTTAGTTCTTTCTATAAGCACAGTGAGGATCCAGCTACTGAGCTGTTCCCTATGGCCACAGCTCTGGGTGATAATTAACCTCCCTGAACAGAGTGGAGCAGACCAAGTCTGCCATCACACAGCCTTTCTGCTCCTCGAGCTCTTCACATTCACCCCACCCCACTGAAATGCTCTGCTCCCAGCATTCCTTCCTCAGCCACACAATGCTGAGAAGACTGATGAGCCTCTTCATCTGAGAGAATTTTAAAAAAACACAGAAAAATACACTCCCAGCAACAATGGCTGGAAACATCAGCTGGAGTTACACAAGCTGGAAAGAACCAGGGATCCTTTATCCAAATGCCTCCCTCAGCAGCCTTTTGTCTGTGCCATACCAGCAGGAAGCCTAGCACATCACCCCAGGGCTGACAGACAGAGAGACAAACTGACACCACTTCAGGGCTAAGATGGCTTGTGGAGTTTTTTCCCCCCTTTTAAAATCTGTTTGATGGAAAGGAAGAAAAAATTCTGTTCCTTGACTGGGAATCTCTCAGAGACCTGGTCCCCCAAGGAACAGGGCATCACTGCAGACAGGTGAAGAGGTAATTTATTAAACTCATGGCTAGTTGGCCTCCCATCAGAAAAGGAGCCTCTCCAGCTCCTGTCCCTGACAGCTGCCAGGAATAGGAGCATTCAAGGACTCTCCACTGCTCCAGAGAAAGAAACACAAGAATCACAAAGCCCAAATTCCTCTCCATACCCCTGGCAAAAAAAAAATGCAGGCATATTATCTCAGCATGTCACATCTGGCAGCAAAATCCAGGCCCTGCACAGATATGAATTACAGAATCACATCTCTGTGGGGATCTACTAATTTTAGAGCCAGAAGTGAAGTATTTCTTGGTAAAGGTCTTTCCCATACTCTTCCCACTAACTTAACATCAGAAACCATCCCTCTTGACATCTCTGGCAGGACAAATGTGCCATTTGGCATCCTTTGGGGTGAAAAGTCCTGCAGGGAATGCAAGATGTAAGCCTGCTTTCTTGAGTGGTATAAATCATCCTGTTCCTGTCTTACACTTGGGAAAATGTGGCCTCATAGTGCTTTCCTCTCTGTTCCTGACTGACAGGAGCATCAGAGAAGTGCAGTCACATTTTTAGCTGCAAGAGTAGGATAGCCACAGGGTCCTGTGAGGAGCTGCTGGAAATCAGATGCTTCTTTCCCCTTCTCTCCCTTTTGTGTGTTGTCTTCTCTGTAACAGTTCTTCTCCTGCTTTATTTAGATACATATCTTGTGCTACTTATCTCTATCCTTCTCCTGTTAACTTGACAGAGGCTTTTGTCAGCCATGGAGAAAAGGGAATTCTTTGCCACAGCAGATGCACACCACCTATCAACCTCATACTTGGAAATCCCCAGGCAAAGTACTTGCTGGGCAGGCGAGCAGCACTGTGCAATTGGAGTGGAAATGTGAGATCCTGGTGCTTAGGACGGGCCACATATTCTTTCCTGATTCCCTGGGAGCTGCTTAGCATCTGTTCAATCTGGGTTTGTCTCAAAGATTCCAGGAAGGACACCTCTGTTGCAGTCTCAGCCAGAGCCAAGAGGATGAGCCAGCCTGTTTCTACTAATGATGTGCAATGACATTCATCATCTCCTCTGTGAGCTGAACTTCCAAAGGATGGAGTGGCAGGACATGGACTTCCATGGAGAAGTCTGGCAGGACATACACTGAGAGTGTTTGTTCCTAGCTCTGCAGCTTGCACCTCAAGCCTTGGGTCCCCATTTGCAATTAGCAAATGAGAATGATCAGGCCTACAACAGAAACAGTTTAAGCTGTGTTGCTTACACACGATGTCAAATTTGGGTGCCCTTGTATTAATCTCTGTTAACCTGCCATTACCACCCCACAATTCCAAGCAGATACCAGCTGGGTCCTGTCTATCTTTCAGTGCTTGAGCTTTCCCTCCCTCTCCCTAAGCAATCTCCACCACTGCATCACACTGCTGATCCCCTTTGCTCCACCCCACCTGGCAGCTTGCTCAATATCTAAGTTCATATTTACCCCCTGATATTGTAACCGTAAGTAAACACAAGCTCAGTTAACTAAAATAACATCTTAAATGCATAAAACAATCAAGAGCAAGAAGACACATTTCTCTGTATTAAAATGAGAGCTATGAAAAGTTACTCTGCTGGTTGTTTAACTGCATGTGCTATCTGTGAAACCATATGGTAAAGTGCTCTGAGAATCACTGAGAAATAACAAGCCCTTGGGCTTATAAACTTTGTGTAATTTATCTGAAAACACTTGCAAATTATCTTACTGTGGGTCCTTCAGCTGATGTTGAAAGGCAGTCCTGGCTGCGAGGAGGATGAGGAGCCATCCTACGGCACCACAGTCTTTTCCAGACAGAAGATCTCTGAAATAAACAGAAAGGAGACAGAGCAGTAAAAGGCAGTTAATCACATCAGAAGTTAACCAGGATGGTGCCAACAGTTCTGCTTTTGCCCAAGACTACATGGGTATCTTTCTGCTTTCAGCTTTATCTGTCAGCTTTTATCTTTTGTGGCTCCACCACAACATCCTCAGAGCCCTGATAGCTGAAGCCACCAGGCTCCAGCAGCCCACAAGTCAAAGGTGGGTTATTTATTTTGCCACTGTCAAAATATTTCACCATTGTTCAGGAGACCAATCTATTACACGTTGATATGTCAAGTACCCTACAAACACATTAAAATAACTGCACTGTTTCATGGATGGAAGCTCATATACAATTTGATTTGATAATTAGCTTTATCTCACATCTACAAAACGCAGATTGTCTGTTCCTCTTTCAAGATAAATAGGTGGCATCTTGTGGAATTTCACATGGTTTGCTATCTAATGTAACCAGGAAAAAGGACTTCCTGTCCTGTCATGTGGTTAGTCTTTGGGTTTTGTGTTATGCTGTGAAACAATTTATTCTCTAGAGATTGCAGCTGAATTGAAAGTCAGTTTTCCCAGAAGGCCACTTCCTTGAGTTGTTTATTGCTCCCTGTAGAATACTGTATTCAGCCAGCCTTGTGCTTCTCTTAATACCAGAATTTGACAAGGTCTGGCCTTACAACTTCAAGTACAACAGAAGCCTACAGTTCCATTTATCAGTGCATGTTTCATCAAAAAGGACTTGGTGGTCACCAACACTACACCAGGGCTTCCTGCAGGCCAAACTGAGACACATTCATGCCTGCAGACACTTGGTCACCAGTTTTATTAACCTGGTTTGACTCGGAGCAAAACACAGGTGATCAAATTTTGTTTCAACACTGCAACTGGCAAGTGGAATTGATACCTGGAGAAGAGATAAGCAGAACTGGCAAACACATCAGCCTTACACCATCCCTGCCTACATGCACCTAAACATGACTGTTAATAACCATGCTAAGTGACTGTGGACTCAGTACCCCAGCCAGCTTTTTCTCCAAAAGCAGGTAAACAGGGCTATTTTTGTCCTGTTTTGTGCTCACAAGGAAAAAGATCTCCTGTCCTCTGGTTGGTTTGTTTAGAGAAAGAAGGTTTGCACAAGGGGGTCTTGGATAATGCTACCTGCTGATGACCTCAAGGCTGCTGGGACAGAAGCCTGCCATTTCCATCACCACATGCTCTTCTACCTCACAACAATGCAGTGGATCAGTCCTGGGCTCCCAGATCCCAGCCCCAAGGATCCGCATGTCTGTGCTCCCATGAACATTGACACAGTCACTTCTCCTCAGCTGAGTCAGCCACTCTGAGTGCAGAGGGCAGGATAAAGCCTGCACCATTTTGAGGCTCTCTGCCTCATTTCTTGTTGCAGAAAGGTGAGCAGGGACATCAGCCCCATCATCATGGGCTTGTCCGTACAAATATCACCAAACTGTCATGCACGATGGAGATCACTCCTGGGTGCAGTACATCCATGTACAAACAAGGATAATCTACCCTTTAGGAAGAAAACATTTGCCACAAAAGGCCACAGGAGGAGCTGGCTGGCAAAGACAGACTTTTGTCATAAAGCAGCCTGGGAATGGACACCTATGAAAAGAATAAATGTACTGGATGCAGGTCCAACATCTTCTCTGCCTGAGCATTCAAACATTTTAAGAACAGGCTGCTCTAGTGTGGATCCCCCACAAGGTCACGTGCTCCAGCACAGGCTCCTCTGTCCACTGGTCCACAGGTCCCTGCCAGGACCCACAGCCTTCTTTCAGGCATCCCCCTGCTCCAGCGTGGGCTCCTGCAGGGGCTGCAGGTGGATCTCTGCACCCACATGAACCTCCATGGGCTGCAGGGGCACAGCTGCTTCACCATGCTCTGCACCACGGGCTGCAGGGGGACCTCATCCCAGTGCCTGCAGCACCTCCTCCCCCTCCTTCTCCACTGACCTTGGTGTCTGCAGAGTTGTTTCTCTCACATATTCTGATCCCTCTCTTCTCTGAGTGCAATTAACTCTGTGCAATAACTTTTTATTCTTTCTTAACTATATTATCACAGAGGTGTTACTGCCATCACTGATTGGCTGGCACTGGACAGTGGCAGGGCCATCCTGGGGGCCCCTGGGGTTGGGTCTGCTGGACATGGAAAAGAATTCTGGCAGCTTCTCACAGAAGCCACCCCTGCTACCAAAACCTGGCCACACAAACCCAACACAACCCACAACGATAATCAAGTTCAAATCCTGGTCCTACACAGGACAGCTCCAGAAATCCCACCCTGTGCCTGAAAGTGTTGTCCAAATGCTGCTTTGGGGCTGTGACCACTTCCCTGAGGAGCCCACTTCCCACCTCAGCTGTGCTGGCAGCAGGTTTTAAAAAGCAAAGGAGGTGTGTAGGACAGAGTGCAATTTCCTCAGGAAATTTAGGGAACCATCCCATCAACCCACTCACAGTACTGCCAATTTAACAGTGCCACTGTAGGGCTATTGAAACTGCCATGGTCTACACACAAAATGAGGCCCAACGCTCTTGGCTGTTCATGGGCAGCTTGAAAATAGGTAGAAGATAACCCTCCCCTAAAAACAAGTTTTCAGAATGCCTCTGCTCCTATCTCAAGGTCACTGGGTTCAGACACAGCAGCACTCCCCTTCTTCACTAAGGTCATACAGCTCTTTCCTGCCGCGAGGACAGCAGATGAGGCACAGGAATCCTCTGCTGCAGGACAAAAACACAGCCCACAGAGGAGAAAGAATTGGCAAACCCAACCTAAAAAATTCATGTAGTGCTGCCTGAAATAGAAGTCGTCTTGCTCATGCCAAAAGTCAAACTTCACCACTGCAAAGTTGATTTAAGTGTGTGGGTGTGAAAATTTCGGCATGGTCTGTACAGAGGAAAGCTGGGGTTTCTATTTTCTCAATTTGGTTTCTGCTGGTCTTTCTACTGCTGCTATGCAGATAACACCCTGTGTAACTCATGCACAAGCTTCGCATCACAGTGGAAAAACAAACAGAACAAAGAGCACGGAAGAGGAACAGACAATATCTGCTCAGACCCTTAAAAACTGAAGTACATAAGCAAACAGAGAGGAGAACTTCTGACAAAAAGCCAAAACAAACAGAAAGTTCAGAAATCAACAGGTACTAGTCTCCCTCCCAGCCATTCTGACCACATCTTGGAAGTATTCAGAAACTGTAACTCTTCCATTTTAGCTTTAACTTTTAGTAAAGAGTCAGATGCTGGGACAAGCCTGAGCAGTCAAACATTCCATCTCCTTGCAAATCTGTTTCCCCAGGCAGTCTGGTTTATCCCTCCAGTCCCATCTTCACTAAGTCCCTCTTCCCACCAAAGGCCACAGTCATCTCCATTAGCTGCTGGGCTATGTTTCTCCTCCAAAGTTAAACAGCTGGATTTTTCAGTGGTCCTTGCTGACATGAAAGGACACGCTCCACATAAACAGAGTGGCAGCTAAAGGGAATTCAGGGTGACAGGAGGGATTAAAAAGATCCTGTGCTTCAGTGGGGAACCACGACTGTGCTCAAACAGGTTACAGTAAGATGATAATTTAAAGCATGAATCTGATGCTGTTATTCATGTGAAGTCAGGGCGTGCTTCACATATGAACCACTGGCATCTCAGAGTCAGACACTCCCTCTGCTGACCTCTGCTTTCCCCCATGTTGGGAGCAGCCAGTCTCTGGTTAGGCACACCCTGCACACAACCCAGACACCAGCTCTTGCCTAGCTCACCACAGCTGCTGCAGGGACCTGGGACTGATGCAAGCCTGGCCAGGGACACCAGACACAGCTCTGAGCTGAGCCAGTGCTGTCACACAGGGGGCTCTACCTGTACCCAGTGGACTTGCAGTGGTCGTCAGAAACAGCTACTGCCAGCAGGCTGCAGCTTCCTCTGCAATGTTCTGCTCTGCTACCAGAATCTGGGGTATCTGCAAAGAAAGAAGCTGACAGCCAGTTCTCTGATGCTGGAAGGCACTACAGAGTCACAGCATCACCTTCCAGGAGAGTTACTGAATCAGTGAGACCATCCTTACTTACTACAAACCACTTTTACCACTCCTTTACCACCCTCCCATTTCCACAAAACCAGCATTTTGAGTTAATTTCTACTTCCACCAGTTATCAGTAGTAGAACTGAGTCACGGGCAGACGCAAAACAGTATCTTACACCACACAGGCTATTGGTTTTCTCTCTGATAAAAGAGTTATAACAGTGTTGACAAGGAAGACAAATGACAGAGGCAATGATCCACAACGTCCTCTCCTCCATAAGGATTGCAGTTATATCTTTATGACAGAGTTATGAAACAAAACAATAAAGTTCCGAGACCATTAGATCAAGGTCACACACATTACAGTAGGAAATACCTATTTCAGATCTTATCTGGAGCTATGCAGGCAAATAACATTCAAACACCAGAGTCCTGGCCTCTGGAACGTCAGCTTCCTCAGAGGCATGTGCCTTCTCTTCCCCCACAGTGAAGTTTAATCAAGATTGAAAACAAGCTTTTTTCCCTGTGACTCCAGGCCAGCTCAGTGCACTCCCTCGAGCCAACAAATATCATCCCACAGGTGAAACACAGCTTAACTCTTGGGGGCTGGGGGATCGAGGGAAGATTTAAATAAGATGTTAAAAAAACCTCCTGGTCCTGACCAGGAGGAATTGCTCAGAAAATATGAGTTTTCTCACCAGTAGTCATTAGCTAAGTTTAGCCGTTCTCAGGAATGCTGGAGAACAGGTGGGTCACAACATACAGGATTTGTGAGAGATGTGCGAATAGAAAAGGTCTGAGCACATCGTTAATCCTCCGCGGAGCAAACAGCACCTGAAATGTTCAGTCGGAGCTCTGCGGGCCCTCTCTGCTGTTTGTACGACACAACAGCACCATCCAGAGGATAAACAGTGCCGGCGCTGCCTCTCCCACCACGTTCCCTTTCCCCACATTTGCAGGATATGAGCTTTATTCCAGCTGGGAGCACTGCAGGGCTGCGTTCAAGCTACCCTTGGGTAAGCAAACGTGAGCCATTCCAGGAGGGCAGTAACAAAAAATCTCCAAAAAGAACCCCACCTTCCACTGCCAGGCAGCACCATCTCTCTCCAAGTGTTCCTTTCACCAGAGCTGCAATCTCCTCACCACCGCAAAGGAGGAAAAACTGGCTGCACTGTAAGGACTCATCATCCCTCACTTGGATTTACCACGGGCACAGGCAGCGGTGGTGCAGTGAGCCCCAGGGTGCGAGGAGGCTCACAGCCTCCCTGCCATGCCTGGCCCAGTCACACTGCCAATTTTGGAGATGCGCTGAGGCTGTTTGTGCTTCCCCAGGATGATGTCAGCTGGCTGCCTCATCTCTCTCTGCAGCAGCATCCCTAACGACTTGGTTCAACGCCTGAAAACAGTCGCAATCCCCACAGCAGGTCTGGCACCAGCTTCTCGTGGAAAACAAAATCAATTATCCCCTTCCTCTGAGACAAATTAAGATGAAACAAACTATGAAATACTTCCACTATGTGTTTATTGTTCCCAGCGCAATTTAGCAGCTGACAAACGGGGAGCATTCCCAGCAGCTGAGCACTCCGTGACTCACTACAGCACATACCTCAATGGCTGCATTCCTGACCTACTTTGGGAATTAAGAAAGTATTTCAGACAGGAGAATTTCCCCTTTAGTTTTTTTTTTTGTTTTTGTTTTTGTTTTTGTTTTTTTTTTTTTTTTTTTTTTTTTTAAAAAAAAAAAAAAATTTTTTCACTTTTTTAAAATGGGGNAGCTATTCCAGAAGTGTTGGCTGGGATGCAGTGACTGGACGAGCTGAGTAAGATCTATTCAAAATTTAAAAAAACCAAACCCAACAAACCACAGGGTCTCCCATGTTTTGCTCTGTTCCTGTCCTCGCACAAAGTCAGATTCAAATCCGTGGCACTGGCACTCCATCCCCATCTCCTGAGCCTATCTTTAGGAATTCTTATCATCTAGTGCCGCTTTCAGGACTCATAACCTCTGCTGCTTCATTTGACATTTAGAGAGGACTCACAAGAAAGATGATTCCTGGGACGTGTCAAAATCCCTATGAACACTCACTTTGGTGAGAAAAACTTTAGTCACATTATGGAGAAAGAAATAAAAAACCAAAATACCATTCAGTTGCCACAACCAGAAGGTAGCAGACATCACTGTACATTTTTCACCACCTCTGAGGTTATGTTGGTCAGAAAACTTCCAAAGAAAAACAGGTGGAAAAGGCTTCAGTGCTGAGGGGGTTACTTTTTATACAGTCCTTCTATCAAAATGTGATTCATCAACAAAAGTGGCAGTAAAGGTGAAGCTGCTTTCCTAGAATAGGAGCTGCTTGTGCCCCACACTCACTGCTCGATTACTGCCCCAATCCCCTAGAGGCACCAGATACAATAACTTTCAGAATGAGTTATTTCACCTTCCAGACGAAATTATATCATTTAGAATGGATTATTATCCACATGATTTTTGAACTTTGTTCCTTTGTTCTTACAGGGATAAATCCCGACTATTTAAAGTTAATTCCCTGCCTGCCAACGGTGATTAAGAGACACGAGGGACTGAAAGGGTGAGACGGCAAGGAAGGAGTGGGGTGGTTTTTAGTGTTTTAACTCCAAAGCCAGTCTGGAAACTCTTGCTTGCTCTCCTCTGGCGGGTATTAGTGAAGAATTTTGCCTTTGGTTCATTCTGAGGAATTTATTTGAAATATTTGACATAGTTTGCAAAAAAATCACAGAAAAAAAAATCTCCTGAGCAGCACAGGAGGTAACACAAGGTGGAAAATAACCCTGTAGGTGCAAAAAGCAGAGGAGTCATGGTGTGTGTGGGGCCATCTATATCTTTCCTATCTATAACTATTCCCATTTTCTTCCAAGAAAAGGACAGTGCAAACCCACATCTTCTCTTTCAGAGACTTTAACAGCATGGATGCACTGGGACAAGCCCAGCTCTCGGAACTGACACCAGCTCGAGAGGGGGAAACGCCTGCAATCACATCATGGAGCACAAGGTCCACCAATTCCAGAAGCAACCCATGCAGAAAGCTCATTTAAATGCTCTGTAAAGAAATCTGAAATCCCTATCAAAGCTACCTACAGAGCCACAAGGGAATTTTGCTCATTTTCTCCTGCCCCTGTCTCCACCTTCCCCAACTACTAAAGCTCCTTAATTAAATCATTCCAGATTTTTTTTTAAACCTGGATCTCTGATGGATGTGGATGATCTCTTCAAGTTGAATTATCTGTCCCCAGCCTGAATTTTCTCACCTTTTGTAAACCTGACGTCATTTTAACTTAACTGTCGTTTACTTTTGGTGACTTCTACCAGAGAAGATGCTTAATGAAGAAAAGGCAAACTTTTGTTTCTTGTTCTCTAAGATTCACCCTAACAAAGCAAGGATTGAGTAAAATTACATCACCCAAATAAATTATGCATTAGGTAGGCAGAGAATGTGAATTAGGTAAGTGGGTTCACATGAATTTTACTGCATAGAAGAGGTAACTTTTTGCCCCTTGGTGTGCTTGATTTGTGGGGACCCCCACCTCACACCTTGTGCACAACAAACAGGGTCTCGTTGCTATCTTCAAGGTAGATTATCTGTCCCCGGCTTGAATTTTCTCACTTTTTTTTGGTAAATGTAACTGATGTCATCAGACAACTTCTACAACAGAAGTTGCTTAATGAAAAAAACTCCGTGTTCCAAGATCAACCACCCAAATAAATAGGGGAGTTCATGTGAATTTTACTATATAAAAGAGGTGAGTTTCCACCCGTTGGGCGGTTTGATTTGTGGAAGCCTCCCCCGTGCGCTCTGCGCAGAATAAACAACGTGTCCCTTCTCAGCCAGACTCTGTGTCCGTGATTGCAGAGCTCCGAAAATCGGAGCCTCACGGAGCCCTCGGAGCCCTCACGGTGAGGGCCCTCACGGAGCCCTCACGGGGCCCTCAGAGCCCTCACGGGGCCCTCAGAGAGCTCTCACGGAGCCCTCAGAGCCCTCACGGAGCGCCCACGGGGCCCTCAGAGAGCTCTCACGGAGCCCTCAGAGCCCTCACGGAGCCCTCACACGGAGCCCTCACACGGAGCCCTCAAAGCCCTCACGGGGCCCTCACGGAGCGCTCGGTGCCCCATCGCTGTGAGAGCGGGAGCGGCCTCGCCTCAGGCAGCGGCTGCGTGACGTCACTCATAGCGACTGACGTCACGTCCCGCGCACGCGCGCTGCCGGGTAACGGTCGTCCCGGCGCGTCTCCAGTCGGCTCCACCCCCCTCCCCCCTTTCCCGGCTGGTTACGGGGGCCGTACAGGGACAATCGGAGGCCGTTCGCGTTGCCGTACAATGGGAACGTGTCAGTCCAATGGCGATGGTCCCTTGTTGCCATGGCAGCGGGGACCCGCAGCCGCGGGGAGCCCCCCAGTACCGCCGTCCCCTCACGGGGACCCCTCAGTGCAGTCACCCCATCATGGGAAACTCCCAGTATCGTCTCCCCTGACGAGGACCCCCCCATTACCGCCATCCCCTCATGGAGACCCCGAGTGCAGCCACTGCATCACGGGGCCCCCCAGTGTCACTGTCCCCTCATGGGGAGCCCTCAGTGCCTTTATCCTGTCATGGGGACCCCCCAGTACCGCTAGCCCCTCATGAGGGACCCCGCAGTGCTGCCATCCTCTTCTGGGGACCCCCAGTGCCTTTGTCCCTCACAAGGATCCCCCAGTGCCACCANCATGGAGACCCCGAGTGCAGCCACTGCATCACGGGGCCCCCCAGTGTCACTGTCCCCTCATGGGGAGCCCTCAGTGCCTTTATCCTGTCATGGGGACCCCCCAGTACCGCTAGCCCCTCATGAGGGACCCCCAGTGCTGCCATCCTCTTCTGGGGACCCCCAGTGCCTTTGTCCCTCACAAGGATCCCCCAGTGCCACCATCCCCTTTTGGGGCGGGGGTTGGAACTAGATGACCTCTAAGGCCTCTTCAACACAAATGGGCCTGTGATTGATTCTGCGATTCTGCGATTATTTAGAGGCCAATACCCAGAAGGGGAGATGCTGCTGCAGCAGCTGGTGACATTTCCTGTGCAAATATTGATGAGCCCAGCGGGAAAAGCAGCTCAGAAGCTGCCCGGCCATGTCGGGACATAGCCCATGGCTGCAGGTGCCTCCCCACCACCTGCACGGCCTCACACAGAGGTGGCCAGCGGGATCCTCTTCGTTACAGCCTCGTCCGTGCACGTGGAGGAATGCACCGCCCAAAACCCATGGGTTTTACACCTTGGCACCGCTTCGTTTCATGTCTTGGGCAGAGCCTTTTTTATTTCTCTTCATTTCTTTCTTAAATTCGAGCCTAGTAAATGACAGGTTTTTCACCACTGTTCTGTCATCAGCAGCATCTGAATGTTTTGGTGGCGATGCTCGGAGCTGGTATGGACAGGACAGGTTTAATTCCAGCTGCTCTCCCTTGTGCAGCGTTATCATTGCTGGCATATTCCGAAGCTGAAGGGTTTGAGGAATTTTTTATTCTTCTTCCCCAGAAATGTCCCTATTCAAAGAAGACCCAACCATAACATAAGAAATATAAAAATATTTTGGAAATAAACTGTAAAGTCTGCAAGACAAAGACTAAAAATCAACTAAATCTCTCCTTTGCTTGCTTTCATGAAGAGTTTTGGACAAGATTCTGATTTCAGTTTTGAGCTAGGGACAAACCCCCATCGACAAATTTTCTACATTTCTCCCTTTGCACAGCTTGACAAAGGAAACTGTGTCCTAGGGACAGAGCAAGGCAGTGTGATGTTTCACATCATGGGACTCCTTTTCCCACTTAATTCGTTCATGTCGAATAAGAAGAGGTAATTTTCAGACATTAAATTTAGATTAAGTCATGATTGGTAATAAAACCAGCTTGATCTCATTATAAATATGCCTTGACCTAAGTGAAAACAACTAGAAGATAAAGTGATTCTTAAAAGTCTAAGTGTCTTTTGTTATAGAACACATTGTAGTGGTAGACAGCGACCAGATAACAAGATATTAGGTTTCTTGGACTGAAGAGGATTACACAAAATAAAGCAAACCTAATTTTTGTAAGTCATCATTCCCTAAAACTGGGTTGGAAAATGTTGCCTCCCTTTGTGAGCAGTTATTAAAACCGAGAAAATCCTTCCTGATAAGAAAGTATTTAACAGGATTTCATGGGAGAGATAAGCACACCAGAAGACATTTAGTTCTAATTAGGAATGCTCACTGATTTACTTTATCCAAACCACCAAGGGCTGGTCAAGACTGTTCAAAGTACTTGATAAATTCACAGAGATTTCCTAAGTATGTAGTTTCCCACATCATTTTGTATGAGAAGAGCAGGATGTGAGGTGTACACAACCATCCTTGTAATAAACCCAGCAGCCTTTCTGAGCTCCTTTCACCAGTGTCAGGAGGTGAGGAGATGTTTGTGTTTCCAGGATGGAGTTTGCTGCTGCTTCCTCAGGCGTGAGGATGAGCTCAACGAGGTCAGCCGGAACCAACTTGGATTGGTGTCAAAAAGGCAGCGTGAAGGAGGATGAAGTGTTCCTTCCAGGGAGATGAGAGGCAGCACGCCCCTGATCAGAGCACTGATGCCTTGCCTTTGGCTGTTTGTTTTCTAACTGTAGGGTTGGAAGCCTCCCTGCCAAGAGAGGTTGTGCAGTCTCCATCTTTGGAGCTTTTCAAGACCCAACAGGATAAAGCCCTGAGTAATCCACCTTGGTCTCACAACCGATGCTGCTTTTAGCAGGAGGTTGGACTACAGGACCCTTCACCCTGAGTTATTCTATTATTTTCATCCATTTTACACCCCTTATATTTGGCTTTCTTCAGATATCAAACTGAGAAAGACTAGGCTTGAAAGTTCATTTGCATAAAGCATGGTCAGAAAAGAAATTGTGAGTTTAACTGCTTTGTAGGACTGAGACATATGACCCAGCCAGAAAGAGGTAAAAATCTCCGTACGAGATGATAGCTCTGCAAAGAAAAATGGTAAAAAGGCTGAGGAATTACAAGTCTTTTGAAGTACATATCACAGACCTATATGTGTTTGCAAAACGAACTGGAACTGCAAAGTAACTACTGAGACACTTTTAAAGCACTACAGCCTCCAGTGTCCTGCATAATAAGGGCCAAGATGGCTTTTGGGCACAGCCTCCCCCGGCTGCGAGGTTATATATCGTACAGTCTGAGCTGTTCCTTCATGTCTCCTTCAGACATCTCTCCAAATGTGTCACTTTTTTCCTTCATCAGTCTGAAGATGGCAGCCAGCTGCTCTCTCTGAACCCTGTCGAGAAGAAAAGGAGAAGTAGGAATAGCCAGTCCAGGAGCAAGAACACCACATGGTCAAATGAAACGCGGAGCCAAAGGCAGGTCGCTGTACAAACCTTACTGGCTGCAGGAAATCTGCCCGTGTGAGATAAGACAGACAGAGCCTCTGGTTCTCCTTCCTCCCCCTTCCCATCGATCCCATCATCCTGCACGTCTCTCTGCAGCTCCTTAAACGTGGAGATAAACCAGCCTGCCTTAACACCAGCTTTGGAGTTCCTTAGGGCTTATCTATGCTCAAACTTTCAAGATAACTCGACATGTGGAATTTTATAAGACCAGCATGTCCCAATTTAGCAGACTCCATAATGAACCTGGATTAAGATTCAAAAGCACAGTGTCCTTTCCTTCTGTAATGAGAAGACGTAGACACAGAGTAATTCAGGAATAGTTGTTAAATTTTAAATTTTAACTTAAAACTAGAGAGCAGACTACCTCCCAGTGTGGACATGACTTTAATCAGCCACTGGAAGATAAGATCACAGATAGGAATTTGCTTTGATTCGAGTGTGACTGCCAATGTCAAATGGTGAGATGGACCTAGGTAGCCAGTCCAGCAGTGAGGTGGTCCCTGTGTGGGCAGAGGCTGACCAGTGCACCACCTGGCTCAGATTTTTAATCCCCAGGCAGTCCCATAGTAGATGATTAACGCCCTTGTCCCTCTAACAAGATATCCTGATTTTTCCCTACCCTGAACTACTTAACCTCTGTGTATCCCATGAAGAGTGGTAACTGTGACAGGGCTTTATTTGGGGAGGGCAGCACAGGAATGTTATTTGTTTGCAGGTAGCTCATGAACTGATGTACAAAATCCTCTTTTAGGGCAAAATGAATGTGCATGTGGCTCCAGGCAGGGCTGGCTGAGGGATGGAATGTTCCCACTGCCAGACTCCTGCCTGATTGGGATCAGGCTGCTCTATTGCCTAGCACATCTCATTCCTGACTCTCCTGTGGGAGATGAAAAGAACTAATGAGGATGTGGTGCTTTATGGCTGTAACAAGGCAGATGCAGTTCCCGTTACTTCAAGGCTCGTTTTGTCCCTGCGTGAGTGTGAGGCCAGAACTCAGCACCAGCTCAGAGCACAGACCTGCCACAATCCCAGCTCCTCCTTCTTGTTCAGCACCCTTAGACCTCCTGTGGGCTAGGAACACAGAATCTGGCTTTTACTCCCACGGGGTCACCCTGTCAAGAGTCCTCTTTCCTGCCACAACCATCTTCCCACACAGGACTTGAAACCGTTTAATTAATCCATTTAAATGCACACCACTGGATAACCTGGGGTAGTCTTCCTGCAAGGCCTGGGTGGACGAGCTATCAGCTGTTCCCGTAACAGAAGGGGCAGCAATAACTATTGACAGGCAAAACCAGGACACAATCTTTGCTTGAAAGAAAGGACGGCATCAACACACCAGCAGCCACCACACCACGAACAAGATCAGTGGAAGAGAGTCAGGAATGAGCAGAGGGACCTTCTTCCCATGCTCCTGAGCTCCTGCTCTGCATCTTCCCCTCTCCTGGGCTAAGCCCCAGCAGAAGCAGGAACAGCATCCTGTCCTCTCAGCACTGCTGAAGCAAACAGGGCAGGAAAAAAGCAGATCCTGGCTACAGCAAGTTCATTTGCCAGTTCTTTTTTATTGCAATTAAAATGCAATGGTCCTACAGCCAAACATATCCTGATAATGATGTGGGATCTTTCAGTTATGGAAACCTGAATTTGTCTGTCTCTTCTCTAATGTTTTCTTCTCACAGGAGGAGCATCCAGCTGCCCTTTCCAGACGAGAGGAAGGGAAGCAGGGTCATTAGTGATCAATATTTTATTTTAGATCTCCACTGGGCACCAGAGGGCACGTTGCCAGTCTGGTGTGGAGAAATTCAATACACAGCTTGGCCTCTTGTGTGTGCAGTGCATCCCAGCTGGGAGTGCTCACACAGGTCTGCATCCCTCACTCCTTATTTCACAGACATCAGCACTGCTGAAACGTCTCCAAAGGCCCATTTCCTTGTCTCCGAAATCAAGCTCACAGACAATATTCACTCTCTTTTCTTGAAGCACAACATCAGTGCATTTTGGCTCTCACCTCAAGTTTAAATATCATGACTGTGCATTTGGAAAACAGAAAAAAGAGCTGTTACTGCTGTTACTTCTCTGCACTACATAATCTACTACAAAGGGACAGCAAAACAAAGATAAAGAGGGAAAGGGCCTGGGAAGGAAGAGTAAGGCACCACAAACATGAAACTGTGTTTGAAGAGGAGCTTCTCCTGTCAGAGGTGACCTTGCAAAACAACTTTGTAGTGCTCCAGCTTGGTTTGGTTTTAGGTTATTTTTTTGGATGAGTTCAGATCAAACATACCCCATTCACAAATAAAATCATTCTCTCTTCTCCTAAATGCTGGTCCTCAAAACTACTTGGATTCAGGAGGTAAAACAGGATTTTACTTATTGCTGACAAAATAGATTAATTAAGGGTTTTTGAAGCAGCCTAATTCTTCTTCATAGGGAATTACATTTGCATACTTAGCTCCCTTAGGCTCTTTTTAGACATTTCAGTCCAAGACTTTTACAGTTAGCTGGAGGTTTGGGGCAGTGAGCCATAGGTATGTTAGAGATCTGGGGTTTAGGAACTGCTAAGCACCCGTGTCCACAGCAGCTGAAATCCTGGGCAGAGCTCTGCCTTGGGAATGTTGTTAATTGCTCTGCAGCCAAACAAGAGCAGGATCCTGCTGCAACACTGCATTGCTTCAGCAGAAAAAAAGGGAATATCCCAGATTTTCCCTCTGATCATTTATGCGAATGTAATCCTTTATGGGGTAAAAGTCATAGGAGGGCAGAATGTACCTCTAACCTAAAATCCAGATTTTCAACACAAATCTCTTGAGGAAGAAGTTACAAGCTGCTGGAGGCAGGGAGACCAAACACAAACCAAATAAACTATTCAAAGGTTTATTGGACCAAACAAAGGCAATTTTTACAGATTCAAGCCACTAGAATTACAGTCCTTTGTATAAGAGCCACCATCAGATACAAAACAAACAAACAAAAACGAACAAAAGTAAAAAATACCCAGACAGCCATTTGAGCTGAAGAAAGAGTTTGACTTGCTGCCACTAGCAAAAATCTGGACTTAACTACCGACTTTGCTGGATGTACATATTGCCATGTAACTTAAACACAACGGATATAAGGCATTCTTTGCATAGTTGGGTGCTTGGGACACAGTCAGCCAGCCAGCACCGAGGGGAGACAGCGGCTGTACCAGCGGGATGTTGAAGCAGAGGGTCCAGATGTGCCTAAATTCATATGCAAACCACTGAACACGCTTGCAGTTGTCGGCTGGGAAGGGGCAGCCCAGCCTCTTCTAAAGCTGAAGCCTCCTGCTGTTCTTTAAACCAACCCTTTTATGAAGAGTTTGCCAACCCCAGGCGCTGGAAAGGACAACTGTGTACAAGGTTTCAAGTATTGTCTGCATAGGTATTAAAAAGGAGGGGGGGAAAAGCAGCCTGTTGGGTTCCTGATATGTTTGCAGCGTTAGCCAAGAGGCAGTGACAGAGAAGCTTTGAAGGACGCATCCTCACCCAGCCTGGTGTTTCTACAACATCACTAGAGCACTCGGACCCTCTTCTCTCTCTCAAAAACCAGCTGGGTTTGATTTAAAACCGAGCATGTGCCCAGCCAAATTCATCTGCCCTGTGTGACAGAGCTGAGGGGCAACACTGAGCTCTGGCTCCCATGGACCAGCAAGAGAAGAGGGCACTGGGACAGCAGGCAGGCAGAGGAATGGGGAGTGTGCCCCTCCCAGGACCCCCACTATCTCATCCTGAGCCAGGGGGAACCCCTGATGCCACAGCTACCTCCTTGGGTCTCTCCTCTTGGGAACTGGAGTAGGGACAAGTGAGGATGCAGATATTAACAGCAGCCAAAGTGTGGTCTCCTCACCACAAGCAGAACAGCTAAACTATCAAATTTCAGCACTTCTCGAGTCTCCTGTCTACCTACAGAATCAGCTCTCTGCTAAAATAACTACAGAAGCAAGATTTGAGTCAGCCCAGCCATCGTCTGCCATCCCTCACGTGGACCCCACTTTGTCCCTCAGAGTAAAGCAGCTTTTTACCACATTGGAAATCACAGGCAGTTCCCACACCCCAGCAATTAAGAGGAGTTTGGCCCCAGGATAAAACAACTCAAGAGTCTGGTACAAGGTCCCAGCTGGTCTGAGAGAAGAGCTGTGGTTTGTCCCCCCCAGGAAAGGAACAACATGGATTTCATGGCCTAACACATGTAACAAACACGACTAATAGACTCGCTGCATATTTAGTGTTCACTTTGGGTTTTGTTTGGGGGAGAGGGAGGAAGGTTCTTCCCAGCCCCCAAACACAACTCAAGTCACTGCTTGGGCCCAGCCCCAGTCCGTGGAGCCACACAACAGGATATCCTCAAACTTGACAGGACTTTTTGAAGAACTCAACTTCAGACCAAGAGGGGATCCCAAGTTTTGAGGGTTTATGGATTTCTGTTATGGGTGTGTTTGGTTGGTTTTGGTATTTCTCTCAAGCCTTTAAAGATGCCAAGGGATGCCTTTAGGAGGAGGCTAGGGACAACTTCATATAGTCTTCAGGTCTGCAAAGAGAAAGAGGGAGAGAAATCATTTCAGTCATTCCACCCCTCAGGTTGGCTCATTATTATTCACATAAACGAGCAGGGGGAGCCCTCGGTGTGTGTGCTGGGGGGAAGGCAAGGCAGCTTCCCCCTCAGGGCAGGACAAGCTGCTGTTTGCAAACCTCATGCCTCTAAGAAGGACTTTGCTTCATCGACTGCAGCAGGATAGTCGAAACCCAATCAGAAGTGCAAATCCTCTTGTCTGGCACCAAGCTAACTTACAACCCTTCTGAGCTGCTAATAAGAACAGGAGAAGCCAAACTAATTAACTGCAGGGGTTACTGCCTCACAGTCCTGTGCAGAGCCTCCTGGGGCTGCTGGCACCTTTGTCCAGCCCAGATTCCTCTTCCCAGCTGTAGCCAGATGAGCCAGGAACAAGTGCTGCTTTCACAGGGCAGTGTGCCTGAACAACTCGACCTTTCTCAATCTTTCAACAGATGAGTCTGTTCAAGGGAATGAGGTAAAAACCCCAGACTCCCTGCAGGTCACTTCCTTTTGATGGGAAGCTCTCCCAGTGTCCCAGGGAAGGAGGGTGAGATGAGTGGATGTGTTTTATGTGTGGGGACATCCAGGTGCTCCCTCCCGGTCTGGTTAGCAGAGCCAGGGGCTAAAAAATGTGGTCCCTTTTTGTCAGCTGGAACCTTCCAGACATTCTGCCCTTGCTGCCCCAGCATCTCTCACGGGTGAACCATCCACATCAGGAAACACCCGGCAGAAGGCTGGACAGCTGCCCAGGGGCACAGAGACCTGCACTGCGGTAGAGGGAAGCCACAACACACATCCCCTACCCTACAAACACATACAGACACACCCCAGCCTCATTCCTCCTGGATTCAATAGGGTTCATGGTCCATGACACCTGAGCCACATTTGAAAGTCCCCTACTCCTGCCAGCCATGTGAGGGTGAGGAACAACCTCATTTCTTCCTCGCTCTTCTGCCAAATCTTGCCTTCTCCTGTACCTTCTGAGCGTGGCCGGTGACCCGGATCCCGGATGGGAGATGCCAGAGGAAGCGTCACGTGGGGCTGGGGTTACTGGAGCGCCGTTGCTGAGGCTCAGTGGCCGTCCCATTAGGACAAAGAAAGGAAATTTTCCAGAGTGGATAATCGCTCCGCGGGATTCGCGGCGCTGAGGAGCGGATCATCCCGCTCAAGTCACGCAAGCATAATCAGATTTCACATGTGAGGGCATTAGCTTGTTGCCACGGGGGCCCAGGAGGGGAGGTCCCCTCCAGTGTGCCACAGTTGGAGTGGGGAGGGATGGGGGATGCCAGAGAGGGTGGATGAGTCCTTCACAGGGATACTCATCTCCAGCACAGGGCCAGGCTGACAGCTGGGGTGAGAAGATCTCAAAACCAGCATGACCCTAATGAAGGATGTCCATCAGAGCCAGAAATTCCTGTCTGCACAGCAGGGATACCCCTTTCTGCTCCTGGAGCAAGCTGTAAGGGGAATTGGACTAAAGAGCATGAGGCTCTCTGGGACGTTGGGGCCACGTAACCCCCCGGGCTGAGAAGCTCTGGCATTTCAGCCATGGAACCTGAAAGTCTTAATTAGCTTGGAATGGAGGCTCAAGAGATTTGAGCCACTGCTTATCCTTGGCTCTTCCCTCCTTTCCATTCTCCTTGGATCAGCATGCTTGCCCCCAGCAGCTCATCAGTCAATCAAACCAGGTTAGGGTCTTCTTTTGCCAGAAGCTGTATCGTTTCTTCTCATACAGATTATCCAGGTATCTCTGTTCTTGCCCCAGCCAATGGCCAAGTCACTGAATCGCATGATCTGTCAGCTGGACATGGTTCTGTGCAAGGAACAGCTGGAGAACAAGGAGCCCAGACAAAAGCAAGCCCTGGAATATGAGGGCGGCTCAGGGACTGAAGGTCTCAAAGCAGCATGGAAACTGCAGGTCCTGGTGGCCTCAGGAGCATTCCCTCACTCCAGCTCAGCCACAACATTGACACAAGGCTTCTTGCTTTTGAGAGTGGACAGCACTTCAGCTCTGACAAACAGGGGTTACTGGTGGTGTTCCCATGTGCCTTTATCGCTCATGTGTGCAAAAATCCACAGCAGGTCAGGAAATCTGTAGCCCATTCATAGACTGTGGCTTTCCAAAGGAGTCCTGACTCACTCTAAGGAGAGCCCAGTGCATCCCACTGTAACCGTGTCTGGTAACTGCTTGTGCCATTTCAGGAGCAGTTTCACTCAAAAAGATGACTTTCAGAAGCACAGATCATTCCCAGCTCCTTTCCCTGGCTCAGGACCTTGTCAGGACCATGAGTCCCCTGCTCTGAAATCCTGGCAAGGAAGGTGGACAGGAACCTGGCTCTAGAGTCTTCTCACTCCAAACTAGGATTGACCCTTGAGGATGAAGAGCAGGGAACAAAAGTTCCTAGTGCTGGGCAGACCTGGCAACAGGTGGTTGAGTTCTCCTCAGGAAGTTCCCTCCCATCTCACTGCTGGGGATGGTCCCAGCACCACCACCCCTGTTTCTTTACCATGGGGACAGCTACCATCTCATTTCTAGTGGTGACTGTAACCCAGTCTTGAGGTATTGCAGGAAGAATATGAGGAATGACACACTAAATCTAAGTTTTCTTGGTGGTCCCAAAAGTGTGAGCCAGTTGCTTCAGCCAATCAGAAAAACACAGAGAGGACTTAAATGCAGACCAGGGAGACAGAGCTTAGAAGAGAGAAGCGTGATTGAGTGAGAGGTACCAAAAGGAGCTTCATCAACACAAATCTGAAATTCCTCCAGTGGGACAGAGAAGTTGAAAGGTGCACTGGGCTTTGGGAAATACCTACAGTGCCTTGAGGCTGCCAGAACCAGTGTGACCAGGGAGCACAAGTCCCATTGCCTTTAGGACAGGGCTGGTGAGGAGTCAGTGGGATTGAGGGCTGTATCACCCCCAGCAGACCTTGCCTGCAGCTGTTTCGAGGCAGAAGCTTCCCACGTTTCCCAGCCAGAGCAGCAACAGCTGAAAAGGCCAGAGCACAGCCAGGAAGGTGGCTTGTGCTCCTGACCAGCTCATCCATCAGTCGTGTGCCCATTCCCTTCCAACACTCCTGACCACCCCAGCCAACACCACAGCAGTGGGAAAAGCCACGACCGGGCAGGGCTGTGCTTTCCTCCATCACTCAGTGTTTCTTCTCCAACTTGCTGAACACCAGTTTGCTCCCAGCCTGGTGAGATGCCCCAGTTCCCTGCTCCCCTGGGTCGCTCCCAGCTGCAGGGGAGCCCAGGGCAGGCAGAGCAGGGCTCCCAGGGAGTTAGCAGGCAGAGAACAGCCAGCTGCCCATGCTGCACAAGGTTAAGCAGAAGCAGATGAAGACAAGTCGTGAGCGCTGGGTGAGGGAGACACGGAGAAGCAGCCACAAGCCAGGACAATTCAGGACCTGAGCCAAAAAAAACCCCCAGGAACTCAAGCAGAGTTGCTGTCTGAACTGAAATCTCATGCCAAGGTAGGGTCAGAGACTCACACCCTGCAAAGGCTATGGGGGAGTTCACAATGGTTTCCTCTCTGAGACAGGAGAGGAGGAGATGGGGAAGGGGCTTCCTGGCCTCCCCTTCCCTGGCCTTCTGAGGGAGGCATCCTGACTTACTCTGTTTTTAAAGCTTTTGGGGATTCACGACTCAATCATGACTATAAATAGGGCCAGGGCTCCAGTCCACTGACATCTCATAGGTCAGAGGATGTTTCCCCTGGGGATATGGAGGCAGGGAACAGCACCAGGCCACCAGCAGACTTCCTCCTCATCCAAGTGGAGCTGGGCACCTACAGACTGAACATGAGGGGGAGCTCAGCAGGGATCCCCAAATATACGGTGCCCTTTACTATAAGAGGCAGGTGGGAAGCAAACACACCTCATGCCCTGGGTGTTTGGCAGCTGAAAGCAACCTTGCCCATGGCTGGTGCCATCCCCGTGGCTGGTGGCCGTGGTGAAGCAGTGGCCACCCTGCCCTGCAGAGTCCCCTGGCCCTGAGCTCTGCACCCCTTGCTGCTACTCCTCCTCCTCCCTCAACCCAGGACGACTATCGTGCTGCAGAAGATGAGAAGCAAACAAATAATAAAACCCCCCCAAAAAGCCCAAACTTACCAGCTTCCCTCATCCAAAAGAAGCACCATGCTGGACAGGACAGGACAGGACAGGACAGGACAGCAAAGCACTGGGTGGGGGGAAGGTTAGCAAAAGAGAGGGAGGAGGAAGAGGCCCAGATCCATGCTGTACGGAGAGGGGAGCAAGCAGGCAAGGCAGGGTTATGTGATGGCAATGCAGGGGGTGGACAGGGACAGATGCCAATGGACAGCTCTCCCGAAATGCAACCTCCCCCAGCCCTGTCCACCCACCTATTTTTGGAGGGCCACTAGTGGAGATGTTTGAAATAGGTCAAGGTCTGTCAACACAGTCATTAAAGCCCTGCAGCTGCTTTCTGCCCTTGTGTGCTCCAGAGTTGTCATCACCAGCATTGTCTCATTCGAAATTCAAACTTCAGCACGGTTGTCCCTCAAGCCACAGCTGCATCCCACACTGATTCAGGATGCCTTGCAGAGCAGGGAAAGGTCTCTCCTCTCTGCCATTCCCTAGAACCAGGGTCTACCCAGGACACCCTGCCTTGCTGAAATTCCAGGGTCCAAGCCCAGTTTTTTTCAGTGCCCCATCACCAAGAGGCACTCTGAACCCAGCTGGGGAGGGGGCAGGTTTCCATTGCTAAATTTCCACCAAGAAAAGGGCTGAGCTTGATATTTACAGCCATCCAATCCCCCTTGCATGAATTCCAATTTGCAGTTGAGCCCTAGGCTTAAACCCAGTCTGTATTCAAACAGTGTCACCTCAACCCATCTGTGGCTGGCCAGGAGGAGAGAGGAGGGGATTGAGGCTGGAGGAGAGTTTGTTCCTTGAAAGGGTTGCCTGCCTGTGGGAACTGAGCCCATTAGCCAGGGAAACTGGGCAGCTATCCCTATCTTCCCTGCACCCTTCCAGAGGCTGACAGTGGTCTGGGGGATCTGCTCCATCCAGGAGTGCCCCTGCCAACAGCAGAGCATGTCTGAGCAGTTTGGTGCCATTCATCAGACCCTGTTCAAGGGGTCTGCCATGGGGCAGCTCCTGGCTTTTCACCCCCACCTCCTCCTCAACCCCAGACACAGGACAGAGAGGAGAGACCTTTCTAGAGCCTGTCAGGTGGGATCTGCTCTCCTTTGTCCCACCAACACACCTAGCCAAGAGTGACAAGGAGAAAGCACAGACAGCTCAACCCCTTGACATCACTGAGACCAACCAAGGCTTGGCTGGACCCTGCTTTGCCTCATGGAAAGAGAGAACTGAAAGCAGAGCCCCAGGGGGGGCATTTCTCTGATTGTTTTCTCTTTTATTAGGAGTGGAGCCTTGTTGCAGATGTCAAATCTCAGCTGTGTCCTGACCATACTCATTTCTAGCAGAAAAAAATCCCCACTAACCTCTTTCAACCTTAAGGGAGGTTTGAAGAGCATCTGGCAGAGACCACTCCAAGCCATCCATGAGAGCCAGGCCCTGAAGGCACTACTGGGGAGCTCTTCCTCCCTCCTCCACGGGAGCTGCCCAGCCAGGACAGCAACACCTCTCAGGCAGCCTGGCTGTGTCTCACCCCCACACCTCAGCCCTGTCTGAGCAGGGGCAGCTGCACCACCACCACTCACATTTCCTGAGCTACAGCTTTGCACCGTGGCAGCTACAGCTGGCAACAGATGGCCGAAAGCCTCAGGTGCAGAAGACAAGGATTTGGGAATAAGCTATGCTGGCTGGACCAAGGGCTGCATCCTTCCCCTGCACTCTTCCCCTTCCTGCCCAGACTGTTTTTCTCCCCCAGGGGGGCAAAGGCTACGTGCTTCTGTTCCAGAAGGATTGGTGACCCCCAGGTGTGATCAAGCACAGCCACCGCCCCAGCAGATGTATTTGCCAGCAGGATTTACTGTCCTCCTCCCTCAGTGAGCACTCTAATTTTTAAGGCTGAAGTCACCAGAAGCAGGAAGTTGCATCACTCAGTAAAGGTCACATTCCTTCCCCTTTTAGTCCAGATTTAGCACCAGTTGGAAGCCACAAGACTCAAGTGAATTGTAGGCAGGACAACCACAACTTCTGCAGGGATGCAGGTTACAACAGAAGTGGTTTTTTTGCTTAAATAACCAAATCTATTGCATGCCTGTGCTCTCATGTCTGAAGTCCTACAGTTCCTCCTGGAACAGACAAGGAATATTTTCGATGGCATCTCCAAAATCAAGGGGTCCCAAAATTCAGACTTGTGAACTACACAAGTAGCCTCTGAGAACCCACTTGCATTTTTGGGATGTTGCTTACCAGCTGCTTCCCATGGGAACCTGTTGGTCCCTGGGAGAGCTGGAGGAGTGACAGGGCTGAAAGCGAACACTAAACCTGTCTCAGTTTTAGGACTGACCACCCACTCAGCAGCAGCCCCAGTTTCCCAAATCAGCACCAAGAAGTGGCTGTGGGATGTCCAGCTTCAGGCATCCAGGATGGAAGAGGTGAGCATCCAAACGTGAGAGCCCCCATTCCCCCTGGAGTGCTGATGGAAAGTGAGATGGAGGCAGAGGGGAGCGGGCTCATTAATCTGTTATGAGGAGGGAAGGGCAGGGAGGTGGGGAGGGAGGTGAGACAGGCAACCAACTGCAGCTCAAAACAACCCCTCCCCCCTGGAAAACAACCCAAAAGCAAAATAACCCCAGACACGAGCAGGTGTTATCAGTGGTACCACTACCTCTAAGCAGCAGCGTGTCCTTACCAAAAAGATTTGCAAGAATGTTTGTGGCCGAGGACCTAAGGTACTTGCTACAGAGATGTGAGATCAGAGGTCAGCTCAATCCTGCAACATAAAGGCGGCAAACCCGGGTCACAGCAGGTCAGCAGCACGGTCGGGGCGCATGGAGTGGGGGAGAGGGGTGGAAGGACAGGGAGAAGGATGCAGGACAAGGCTGAGCCGCCGTGCTCAGCTCGCCCAGCTTACCTGGCAGCAGCCCTGCCCCCTTGCACCACCTGCGAGGCCTGCAATGAAAAGCTGCTGATGCCGCAGTGAAGATTTGAGGGGGGGAAAAGTAAGCCAGCGACAAAGCAAGACAAAAAAAAAATTCACCAAGCTGCCTTAAAGAAATGAACAACACAAATACGGAAGAGAAGAAAATAAAGAAGCAGTAGGAAAACCACGTCTGCCAAAAGCCCTCGGTGGGGAAGGCTGCTAAGAGCCTCCAAGGGACACGAAGCCCAGGCACTGTCCATCAGTTCCAGGTGCACTGTCCTGCCCTGGGACTGCTCCAGACAGACAAGAGCAGTGGTGCCTGAGCGGTGCCATGAGCCCAGGACAGGTCCATCACCCCCTGGAGCCTGTTCTACAGTCCTGAGTACAAACTCCCCACCCCACCGCTGTCCTCAGGCAATGTCCCCTCAGTGCTCCCAGGTGACAAGGGCATTTTTTGCCATACAGGAGCCAGCCCAAGGCCCTGCAGGACTCCTGGCCCTGAAAAACTGAGCAGTGGTTGCTCAGCCTGTCTGGATGGAGCTGCTGGTGCAAAGGGTTTGAATTTGCCAGCTGCAGGTAGATTTTAGCATTGGTGTTTGGCAGGATCCTGAAAAGCAAATCCCATTGAGCCCCATGGATGTCCCTGGCATTCACTGGGTTCATCCCACCACCACCCTCCCCAGGTGAAAAGTACAGTGACACTCACAGCCCTGCTCAGCCATTTACAGGGTGGGGGCTTCAGGTACGACTGAGATACATGGAAAAGAAGAAAGCAAACATTTTTTCCTGGTGCCACCAATGCAGAATCAACCCCGTGCCAGAGGAAACCAGAGCTCATTTCTGTTGCTGACCTCAGAGCAGGGCAGGTCTCTGGATTTACTCTGCCTACCACAATGCCCTGCTCACATCACAGAGATAAACCTCAGCCAGCCCAGCTGGTGGCATCACAAAGATGCTGCCCAAGGGCCTCAAGGCAAGGTTTGCCAGCAGGAGATGCCTGAGCCAGGGGCGAGGTGTGATCCCCCCCTCCCTGCCTTCCCTGCTGCGCTCAAATTTCTGCTTGGTTCTTTACACCAGGCCAGCTGTGGTGGCACTTAGACCACGATTTGACAGGCAAGGGGTGACAAATGCCCCTAAATCACTCTCTGCAAACCTCTGGTTGGAGAATTGAGTCCCACAGCCCTCGGGACAGCAGTGGAGAGAACACCATCTCCCAGGCTTGTTGAGCCACCAGTGGGAAGTCAGTTCCTTGGAGCTCATCCTCAGGGAAGGTGTTTGAGCTGCAGACACCTGTGAGGGAGCAGCCTGCCACAGAGCCCTCAGCTGTGGGGTTATTCCTTGCACAGGCTGGGGAATCTCGAGCCAGAAAGCTTGTTTTAAGCGACAGGACAGGCTTGACCTTTCTTCATGCAGGGCTCAGGAGGATACCTCAGCAAAAAGTGCAAGATGGACAATTCTCCATCTCTACCAGGCCCACTACTTGGTAAATCCCCACCACGTCCAGCTGAGGAGACAGCCCTGGGGATGGACACTTCCAGTGTCAGCCCCATCTCAGTGAGCTCTAAAACCTCGCACTCCCTCACTTTGCCCCAGTGTTTCTGAGCTATGCCCATGTCCTTGGTTGGGAGGCCATCCACAGGGCCAAGGGAGGGGAAGTAACCAGAGATCAGATCCTCAACAGATATGTATCAACACAGAACTCATGGGATCAGGGCAAATACACCAGCTGCATCCGCTGGAAAATTTGGTCTAAGCATCCAGAGGAGCTCCAAAGGTATTTAGGACCACAGTGCCTCCATCTCCTAAATCAGTGTGACTTTATTTGTTCTTGTGTCTTCCTGGGTGGAAGAGGTCTGGAACTCCAGAGCAATGAGCCTCTGAGGGCAGTGTGGGGAGAGAGAGGTCTGAGCACACCCAGCTTGCTCCAAGGGCATGTCAGCCAGGTGGGCTTGGGCAAGAAGAAAAAGGAAGCTCAACTTACCTTTGTTCTTCCTCTAGTTCTTCTTTGGACATCATTGACTTGTACTGGTTTCCCCTCAGCTTTCCAGGACTGTATTTAAAAGAAAACGTCTCATCTGCAGCTGGAGAGGGGAGACAAAAAAGGAGCAAGAGATCCGTGAACCAAAGACCTCCCGAGAGCCACAACCAACAGCAGCGAGGTTGTTCCCTTGGGGTGTTCTCTGACCTCTGCTCCTGCACCCCAAATGCTCTGGCCACCCCAGCACACTCCTGAGTCAGCTCCAATCTCCAGAAAGCCTGGGCAGTGTCGGGGCAGCAGTGTGGATCCCAGAGGAGAGCCAAGGTGCTGCTGGCCAGAGGATGGCAGGAGCCAGGCCACAGCCAGCACTGGGAGCAGCGAGGACTGCTGAGAGCGAGCAGCCTGCTGGAAGCAGATCCCAGTAAATCCTACAGCACAGGAACCATATGCTATTGTTCTCCCTGCATTCAAAGCCTTGCAGGCCCATCTTGGCTTATCAAGACATGCTAATCCTGCCCTGATTAACTCGCAGCATTTTCTGCTTCTCCTCTCTAGACTTGCATTCCTTCTCCCTCCCTCCCTCTCCTCATCCAGGGGCCCTTTCCCAGGCTCGGGGCTCACGGATGGTGCCACGAGCGGAGCTGTCCCAGGCCACGCAGACCCGCAGCTCTCCTGCAGCCCCTGACAAAGCTTGTGAGAAGAAGAGGATGCCACGTGGCAAATCCCAGGGCTGCAAACAGCCCTGAGCCACAGCAGCCCCGGGAGCACCAACGCAGCCGGGTCCAAGTCCCTCTGTCATCAGACCTGAAGAGAAACCAAGGTCCCCTTCTCCTGGGTGCTCTCCCACCCGGCTCGCCAGCCTGAGCCCTGTGCTAATTAGAGCACCAAAGCTCACAGACTCTGAGCCAAAGCCGATCCTTTTCCAATCGGATTTCGTTCGAGCACTATTTGCTTTTAAAAACTTCTCCCATGCTTTATCTTCCTACAGATGGGAGGAAGCAACAGGAGGGGAGGTCAATCCAAAAGGCGGCCCAGGAGGAGCTGCTGCTTTGGGTAGTCGCCTTTGTGGGTTATCCGTGGGCTGCTTATCTGAGAGCCTTTATCTCCCAAGGACTGCAGGACTTGGCTGCTTCACATCCAACCAGCCAGCACTGCTGCTTCCACATTCCCAGACACATCTGCTGCTTCCCCCGACCCTCAGAGCCCTGGGGATGCTTCCAAGGGGTGCACAAAAGGAAGATGTTATTTCATCATCTGCATGGACCTGAAAAATTGCACATTATCTACAAACCAGTGTCCAGGATGATACCTACCAGCACCAGCAGGAGCCCTAAAGGGGTGAAACTCCCCTGGCAGGAGAGAAAGCCCCAGCTTGTACATAACACATGGATGGATCCTCTCTCCCCAGTAACACAGGAAGCCCCTTCCCATCCTCTCCACTGCTGTTGTGGCCACATTCATGATTGTCTCTCCTCCTCCACCTGCCCAAATGAAAAACCCCTCACAGCCCCTCCCCTCCCTTCCTCACACCCAGGGTTCAGCATCAGCAGCTTCCCTCTCTTTTCCAATCAATACTGCCCTTAAGGATTTTTCTCCTTGTGTGCAATACCTTGATTTCAGGATATCTCCAACCCTGAGCTCGTTCCCACATTCAGCTGCTGCCAGACCTTGGGGACCCCCTCGTTAAAGGCGAGTCAGAGCCTCATTTTGTAGGTGGGGAAACCAGAGATCTCAGAAAGGAGCAGTGCAAGGGGGACACACTGGAGTGACCGTGCCTGGGAGTGGGATGGGAATTTCACAGAGACCTCCTCCCTGCTGATACCCACATTTCCTCACTTCTTTACATCTCCAGGTTCCTGGTCGTGGGGAGCTTCCCTGCTGCTGGGTTACTGCTCAATTACTGATCCAGAGTGTGTCTCTAATCCTTAAATGCCATCGGGGCTCCCAGGGGATGCAAACCCTTTATCCAGCTTTGTCACAAATGTGTGAACATAAGCAGCCCAGAGCTGTGGTCTGCAGCCCCAGACATTCGGCTTGGCCATATCCCACTTCCCTCCCCATGGGCAAACAAACAAACCTGGCCAGCTGGAAACAAGCAGCAATGCTGCAGCTTATCAGCACTTTGGGTGACCATAAAAGTGCATGGAAAGAAAATTCAGCTGGCTGCTGCTTTGGGAGATATTAGGAGAAAGAAAAAAAAAGAAAGAGGGTGTAACATCCTGTTCCTGATGCTGGTGCAGAGCAGGAGCTGTTCATTACCTTTGTAAAGCTCGACTGATTTCAAGGACAATTAAGATTGTTTCTCTCATGTAGTTTTCTGCCAAATCAAGTGAGATTTGGGATTTAGACTGGCCTAAAAAGAGCAGTTTAGTTGCCACCTCACCAGAAAATAATAAGGGAAGAGGGAGGCAAGGAAGGTCCCCATCTCCCTGCCCACATGGTGTGATCAAAAAAAGGAGACAGTGTGTGGCTTTGGAAACCTCTGGCTGTTTTTTGAGCTCAGGAACTTTCTTTGCAGATCGAAAACAAACTTCAGGAAACACACAGAAAGGGGGAGGCTGGGTTTTCATGTAGACAGGGAAAACACTACAGGAATAGGAGGTGACCTACTTACTGAGAGCCTCCATGAGTTCATATTAAAGAAAACATTTGTCTTTCATCTCTCTGCCCTCGCCTTGCCAGTGCTGTGACCCTGAGCTGGCAGGGTGGGAGCAGCCCCAGGAGTGCACCTCTCCCCTGAACATGCCTGCTCTGGCACAATCCACACGTTATCCCTGCCAGCTCCCTGCCCGAAGTGGGGGAAGGCTGCTCTGCTGGTTTTGGTCACAGGGCAGCATCCCAGGCTGGTGACAGATGCCTGCAGGATCCCCACATGCCCCAGGGGAATCTCTGCTGGTGGGTTGAGTGGGGCCAGGACATGCAGGAGACAGGGAAGGAAGGAGCAGAGCTGATCCCAGCAAAGCCAGGGCACTGCTGGCATTCCCAGCTCCTCCTCACCAGGCTGGGCCATGGCTTTGCCCAGTCCTGCTATAAAACACTTCAGAAACTGGGAATAAGTCAGGAGAGGAGTCAGGGGCTGCCTGCAGCAGGTGCTTAGGGAGGACACAGTGCTAGCCAGGACTCACAGCCAGGGGCCATCATCTTCTCCTGATCCCAAGTCACAGCCACTTTGGAACGATGCCCTGCGGTGCCAGGGCAGCCCTGGAACAGAGCTGAACCCACAGAGGCACACACTGGCAGAGCAGCGTTACCGAGCACCCATCTGGCAGGACACACCCATCAATCCTCAAACCAGACCTCCCACAGCCCCCACGGTGACATCCCCAACCCCCAGTGCTGTGAGGAAGCCTAGTGGGGTGGAATGAGGGTATTTTGGGAGCTCCAAAGGCGCTCCCCCCACCTTGCAGGAATGGCACCAGGATTAAAATTTGATTCTCTGTGGCATTAGGCATAATCCTCCTGAGCCGGGGGATTGCCACCCAGCACCTTCAACCAGGCAGGCAGAAAGTGGGGCAGGGAAGGGAGAACACCCCAAGGCCTCCTGCTGCCCCAGCTGTCCCCAGCCACCCCAAGCCAGGACTCCTGGGGACATCCCAGCATCTCCAGGGCTGTTCAGGAGAGCAGAGTCCCCTTCAGACACACGCTCCTGCTCGGCACCATCTGTTTCATTTTCGTAGGAGTGCAGCAGTTGTCACCCCAATTAGTCAATTAATCATTTTCCAATCAACTAATTGGCTAATCAGTTAAACGTGGCTCTGACTAAAGCCCCTGGAGATTGTCCTGGATGCAAGCAAGGAGCTTTTGGAGCAGCTGCATCACAAAGCTACCCCATGGCAAACAGCCCAAGGGCAGCTGGGGAAGGGGTAGGAATTTCCTGCACATTTCCTGGAGGAAGAGACCATCCCCAGGCACTCAGGGCTTCAGCCCTGTCTGTAATCTCCCTGCAGAGTTCTGGCTTGCTTGGCACTCACCATCCTCATCCTCTGGCTCTCTCACCACCAGCTTCTCGTTTTCTGAGTCCACCTCTTCCTCCTGGAGGAGTTAAAAACAGGGCAGCCATGAGGAGAAGGTGCTGTGCTGAATAACCCAGGCAGGGCTGGGATGCAGAGCCTGGAGCTCCTGTGGGAGGGCTGGGCACCCCTTCCCTGCTTCCTTCATGGAACAGGACAAAAGGATGCTCGCTAATGAGTGAGGTTTATCAGTCTGCTTTCCTCTCACTAGTCAGTCACAGGGATCTGGCCCACCCAAAGCTGTGAAGTGCAAGTGCCTCCCCATAACTGAGGAGATATTAAGGTTTTTGAGAAGAGCCTTGTGCCTGAGCACCCTCCTCCCAGCGGCAGCCCCGCCACCCCTCCTGCCCAGGGACAGGCTTGGACTGAGCCAAGAGCCATGGGGACTTCTGTGTGCCCCCAGGCCAGGCTTGGACAGACTGCCCTGGCATTGGGGAAAGGTGGATCCCCAGCCAAAGCCCCCTTGCAGCCACGGGCCAAGCAGCTGCTCTGAAGCACAGGGACATTCACCAGTCGTGCCCAGTGGTCGAAGGCAGCACTGGGGGGCTGTGCTGAGACCCCTCCAGGAGCCATCCACAGCTGGTGTCTGGAGCACAGGCAGGGCAGCAACAGCATGTTTTGGGGGTTTTTTTTCAAATGCAAAGCAATTTTGGAAGTTTTGGGGTTCCCTTCTACAAGGTACAACAAACTTCATAAAGCCCAGATTCCTTGCCCTGTGCAGAAACTCCAAGCAGGGAGAAAGGGGAGCACTCCAGCTCTGGAGATAAGACAGAGACACGTGGCAGAGCCCCTGCATGAGTGATTTCCTCCGGCACAGCCCTGTGCTCCAGCTGCAAACCCCTGTGAGCTGAGCCCAGGGGTCACCAGCACCTTGGGGTGTCCTCCCGCATCCCTGGCCCCGTGCATCCCATGGGCTGGCAAAAGGGCAAAGCACCTGGCAGAGAGGGGAGGAGGAGCATGGAGGGAGGCTGCCAAGCCCCACATCATCAAGGGCAAAGCTGGGGTGAAGGAGACCCAAAGGGAATGACGCTGACCCAAGAGGGACCTGCACAGAGTCGAGTGCTGGCTTTGCAGTGCAGAGCTCTGGAGGAGCTGCTGGAGCACAGCCCCGGCCCAGAACTGGGTTAGTTTGTCATCGGGGAGGAATGTGCATTATTCACAGCCACTTGGCTTCCTCTGGCCACTCTGTTCCCCAGAAGGAGATGCCACCACCAGGACCCCCGCCCGCTGCAGCCATGGCTATTTTGGGCCACACTTCCAAACATGGGCACTTCCCGCTGGACACCCGGACGTCCCCTGAGGGTGGCTGGGGAGGCACCCAAAGGAGTGGCCTCAGGGATACTCAGCTCTGGTGACTCGGCCACAAGCCCAGGGCAGCAGTTCCCCATCCCATCCATCTCTCCCTGAGAGCTGGGACATCCCCTGGGAGACCTCCAGGAGCAGACACAAGGAGGGGGATTTTAGCCTCTTCCTTGCCTGGGCATTAGGAACTGAGCATTTAACAATGAGAGCAAGCAGGAAATTTGGGTGGCAAACCTCCAAGGAAGAAAAATATATCTGCTCCAACACAGAGGAAGAGGCACTTGATGGGAGCAGAGAGGGAACGGGCAGGGATGCCAGGCTGGCAGGCGACAGCAGCGTGCCGGGGCCGTCCAGGCACCCCCGCTCGTGGCAGCCAGGAGCTCCCTACAGCACAACACTTTTCTGCTTGGATGCCTTGGAGGCAGATGCCAGCACCTCCCTTCCCCTGTGCTGTGGTCCCAGACTCCACATCCCTGTCCCTCTGCCTTCCTGGGGCTGCTCCCTCCCACAGCCATGGTGGTCCAGCTGCCTCAGAGGGATCCCCCTCTAACCCCCATCCCTGGGGCATCGCTCCCTCCACCTGCAAGAAGTACACCTGCACCTGGAACACCATTTCTCTCTGTTTTAAATGGGCCAAGTCATTACGAGGCCACCCAACCCCACCAGGGGAGGAGAGCAGGCAAGCTTTGCCCCCCTCCCCATGGCCACTGCCACCCTGGGACAATGTCCCAGCCACACTGTGTGCTGTGCCCCCTTCCCCAGGCTGCCTCTCCCTCCCACTCACCTCTGCATGGCTGGAAAGTGCTGCGTGGCCACACGTGTCCTCTGCTTGTCCTGTGTGCCCGAGGCTGGATCCAGGTGAGGCACCCAACAGTGGTATCTGGAAAAGGGCAAAAGCTTTGAGCACAAACACCCCCGAGCCCTCCCTGTGCTCCACCAACCAGCCCTGGCAGCATCAGCACACGTGGGCACATCTCTGGATGTGGCCAGTAGCCCACCTTGCCCCATGCCCGAGCCTGTGCTGCCTCTGAGCCTTGTGCCAAGCCATGACACGGCTGCTGGAGTGAGGAACACCAGAGACCTCCAGTACCCAGCCCTGGAGCCAGGGCTTGGAGCTCATGAGCTGCTCTCTGCGGCAGCCCCAGCCCATGGGATAGCACCAGAGCAAGGAGCCATCAGCGAGGGGGACTGGCTCTGCCAGCACCAGGCTGAGCTGTCCGTGTGTCCTGGCAGGGCTGCCCATGTGTCCTGGCTGGGCTGCCCGTGTGTCCTGGCTGGGCTGTCCCTGTGTCCTGGCTGGGCTGTCCATGTGTCCTGGCTGAGCTCCCCCTGTGTCCTGGCAGGGCTGCCCCTGTGTCCTGGCAGGGCTGCCCCTGTGTCCTGGCAGGGCTGGAGGCAGCGTCCCGGGATGCTGATGCAGCAGACCAGGACTAGCAGGAAGGGAGAGGACATGCTCGGTTTGTTAATGCTCTGCCAGCTGCCTTCTCCATCCCAGGGAAATACCCCCTGGAAACGCCCCCAGCAATCCTGGGGCTGGGGCTTCCCAGCCCTCTCGGCCCCACAGCAGCTGTGGATGGCCTTTAACCCCGTGCACAGCCAGCTTTCCCTATCCAAAACCTGCTCAGATGAAGGTTTTCCTGCTGTGCCTGGAGGGCTGTGGAGGAGGATCTGCGTGGGCAGGGAGCAGGGACACCGTGTCCCTTGGCCTTGCAGCGAAATACCAGCGCCGGGCTGGGAGCAGCCTCTGGGCCGGCTGGAAATGGCAGCAGGGACAAAGCCCCACCTCGAGCGTGGCTGTGCCCACAGCCCCTGCGAGCCAGAGAGGAGGGGAGAGCTCTCCCTGCCTGGAGCAGCCCCGAATTTCAGAGCTCTCAGCCCTGCCGTGGCCAGCGGATGCTGCTGTCCCGGCTGAGGAGGGCAGCGCCCTGCAGCCAAAACGGGGAGGGGAAAAGCGTTGGGACAACACTGGGAGACACCAAAAAGGACCCCATGGCACCTCAGGCACTGCTCTTCTGTAGGAAGCACAGCCCAGGGGGAATGCAGGGAGACAGTTCTGAGCAGCTGGGAGCGAGGGAAGGAACAGCTGGAGAAGAAAGGACCTGAGCGCTCCGTCCAGCACCCCACAAACCAGCGTCCCTCCGGTGCGCACCGGCCGCGGAAACCTCCCCGCAGGGAAAAACCAGGCGAGAAGCTGCACTGCGGGGAGCCGTGCCCGTCATTATCCGGGAGCATCTGGAGGAGACCTGACACGGGCCGCCCCGAGCAGCTGCTGCGGCGAACAAAGATCTCATTGCCGAGCCGAGGGGACGCGTGGGGCGGCAGCTGCCTGGCCCCGGGGCCACGCCGGGCTGCGAACGCTCCCTGCCCGCTCCCGCCTGCGGGCGGCCCGGAGCCAGCCCAGCCCGCAGCACATCCCGGGCCCCGCTACATCTCAATCAGACCCGGGCACAGCTCGCCCGCGGCTCCGGAAAGCCCAGGGTTAAAATCCAGCGAGTCATCCACCTTAAATAACAAGGCAGCGGTCCATCTGCCTCGGCGTTTGGCAGCTCCTGGCTGCCGAGCCGAAGCATTTGTTGGATCATCACAAACGTGCTGTTGCCCTTTAGCTACATGGCCACGAGCGAGATGCCCGTGCATGAGGCTGGCTCTGTCAGCGGGGTTTGGACCAAAGCAGAGCGAGGACAAAGCTTCGGGGACGTTTTGGACACAGCCAGCACTGACCATGGACAGCCCTGAGTCTCCCAGGGGAGGATGGCTCAGATAGAGGAGCTTGGCATCGTGACCCCAAAATGCCCCTCATGGCTCTGCCACCGCTGAACCCTCTCCCAGCCTACGGGAGATGGGAGCCAGGCTCCCCACCACTGCATCATCTGGTTTTCAGCTCATTTCTGGCCATTTCCTCTCCACTTCCTCCATCCCCGGTGCAAACCCCTTTGAGCAATGGGCTTCTTTCTCAGAAAGGACAAGAGACCATGGGGGTTGTGTGTCCCTCACCCTTTCTTCAGCTGAAGGGACAGCCCTGGCACTTATGGGCAGGTTGGGGCCAAATAAGTGCCCTGCTTCAGCTTCAGGAAAGCGGAAAGTCCCAGGCTGCAAAGCAATAGGAGAAAATTATCTTGGATTAAACTCCTGGGCCCTGTGTGTTGCCATTTATGGCTGCACTTTCTGCTCCAAGCCTGATGCAAGACATTGCAAGAGGGAAAGAAAGCAGACAGGAGAGAGCCAGCCAGAAACAGAAAAGCCAGGAGAAAAGGGGAAGGAAGAAACTTTTACAAAAAGACTAAATAATAACAATGCTGGGCAGAGTTCAGCAGAGCAAAGCAGCTGCTCTGTCGGCAGCTCCCCTTCACCCACCACTGGGGCTCTCCATCCTCCCGCCGGCCAGAGAAGCAGCTGCTACAGAACAAGAGCTGTTTTCCAGCCCTGGTGATGGTCCTGCCAGCTCTGGAGTGCCTGGAGAGGATGTGCCTCGTGGGGAGATGGCATTTTGCAGGTCTGAGCCCCCCAAAGTGTGGGAGCATCTGCTCCTGCCACTTCCCCTGTCACTGCTACGGGCAAGGACAAGCCACAGAGTGGGCAGAGCATTTCTGAAGCTCTGGGACCATCCAGCCCTTAATGAGGATCAGGCAGTGCCAGGGCTGATGAGGAAAACACTGGTGTGTCCCACAGCAGGGTGAGGAGCCCAGCTCAGCAGCACCCATCCCTGCAGGCACCCCCACATCCCAGTGTGGTTCTCCCAGGATCACATCCAGCCGGCTCATTCCCTTTTTGCTACGGCCTCTGGGAAGCAAACACCACACACCAGCACATCCCTGGCTGCCCAGGTGAGCTGGATGGCATCCTTGGGAGCAGTGGCAGGCAAAGCTGGCCCTCTCCTGGCAGCCCTTCACACAGGTGGGCACTTGAGGGGGCAAAGAGTCCTCATGGCCTCTGCTCCAGCAGTGCCCCAGCTCTGGCACAGCTCCCGGGGTTCACCCAGCCCAGCAGGACCTGGGCAGCAGCCCAACCTCCTGGACCCGTGTGGGGGACACAACACAGACCCCAATGCCCCTGTGCCCCACACCACGTCCCAGCACCAGCCCCGTGGCTGGCATTCAGGGGGGCAGGACACGTGCACAGGCTGCCCGGGGGTGACACACGTCCTGTCTCACTTCCCAGTTTCCAGCCACTGCAAGGGATGATGCATTTGTCCTTGGCACAGGCTGCTCGGGGTGAGAGCTGGGCACATCTGAGCGGTCAGGGATCTGGGTGGGGAGCCCTGCATTCCCTGGCAGTGCCACTGCCAAGGCTGTGACGAGGGGTAGCACATCAGCACATCCCTCCCCAGTGCCCCGTGGGACGGTGGAGCTCCTGTCCCAGCCCGCTGGCAGTGCAGACACGGCCTGAACAGCTGCCAATTACAGCCAGACTTAATTAGACACCCTCTCCCCTCTGGCACAGGGAGGGGGAAATGATGACTTTTTAAATGTAAAGAGGGCTCCTGGTGGGAGCGGGGTGGTTTGTGCTGCCTGGAGTGTGCAGAGGCACCGGGAGCCCCCAGGGAGGCACAGATTGGGGTGGGGGGCGCAGGGGAAATGCACCAGATGAAGCCTTTGTGCCTCTGCTGTCCGGGTGACAGCCCCACAAGCTGCCCTGCTCAGGCAGGGTTTGTGTCCCCTCTCCCCACTGTCACCCACTTGCCGCTGCTCTGTTTGAAGCCCTCAGCTGCGATTAACCCTTGGCCAACCAGTCAGGCTGCCGTGCCCTGGCACTGCCCACTCACCCTCCCCATGGCCAGAGCATTTTGGCCAGGATGGCATCCCGGCAGTGGTTCTGGTCCAACACTGAAAGCCCTGCCCGGTCCCTGCCGCCTGCCACTTCCAGGCCAGAATGGCTCATTAGAGAGCTGAAGTTTCTGACCGTTTCTCACAAGAACCACGCTCCGCAGCTCCGGCGCCGCTGCCGTTCCCACCCAGCAGCTTTTCATTAGGGGATTGCTTTGACAGCACTGCCTCATCCGTTAACGAGCCGGGGATGGGGATGAGAACAGACAACGACAGACTAATTAAGTTTTTTTTCAGTGATGGGAGCCAGCAGAGACAAGGGGAACCACTGCCAGCAGTTAAGGGAAACAAGGACTCCTGAGCTCCTTCCCCTGCTCTGCCACGGGTTCATTTTGTAGCCCCGAGCACGATGCTGCAATGAACTGGTCACTGCAGAGAAGGGCAGGGAGGCTTCAGGTTTAGCGATTTTACCATCCTTGCGGGAGATGGAAGCAGGAGGGAGGCTGGGACACGCGGCTGCCCCAGCAGATCCCAGTTTGCACAGGCAGGGAGCAGGGAAGGAGGAGGCAGCACGGCTCCAGCCCGTCATTAACACACTGAGGCCGCTCTCCCTGGGCGGGTTCATCCATCAGCATTTTGGTCGAGTGGTTAATGGCTGTGGGGAATCCGAGCCAGCCTGGCACGGTGCGTGCTAAGCGAGCAGGGGGGAAAGAAAATAAGGAATGAAAATAAATAAGGAAAGAAAATAAATAAGGAAAGAAAGCTCTCCGAGTGCTGAGCACAGCCCTCTGCTTGCTGATGTGCTGAGGAGCCCTGAGCCTGCAGCAGCCAGCAGCGGGACGGGGGCTGGAGCCTCGTCTGCTGAGTCACATCAGGGGACCGCAGCCCTCGGCCGAGCCAAGACAGGCTGGAAAGGGAATGATTCCATCAGCAGCCGCCTGCAAAGCACCACTGCTCTGCCCAGGGCCAGTCCCACCCCTGCCTGTAATATCTGCTGGGCTTGGGTCTGAGCGGTGCAGGAGGAGGACAAGGATGAAGCAACTTTGAGGATGTTCATAGGGAGCAAAACCAGGGAATCCAGGGAGGCTCTGCAGAGCTGGGGATGGTCTCTCCCACTCTGCCCACAGGACCACCCCTCGGATCAGCGGACTGGGCACTGCCACACGCGTGTGGTGCCTGCTGGAAGCGCACGTAGTCCCTCTGCCGTGCCACCCAGCCCCGGGGCCGGCCAGGCAGCGCTGGCAGCCGCGGGATCATGCGCGGGCCACGGCTCCCAAACACTTACTCAGCAGCGAGAAGCATCGCTCCCCCTCCCACTGCTCCCCACCAGCACCCAGATCACACGTGCCCGCTCCCTGTCCTTCCCAAAAGGATGCTGCTCGGGCCCAGGGTGACTTGTTCTGCCTTGCTCCCACAGTGAGGGAACAATTTCCCAGGAGGAAAAGCTGGCCAAGACCCTACTCAGCTCCAGTGCCCCCTTTGCTGCACGAGGGACTGAGGGCAGTGAGGAGACCCAGTCCCACAGAGCCTAGCTGGGCTTCTGGAGGACACACAACTCCCCATTTCTTGAGTAAGAACTCATTCCAGGCACACAAAACCCTGCTACTGCACCTGTGCCGAGCAGGGATAAAGGACCTGAGCTCCTCCTCTGAGGGCAACAAGCATTGCAGCGGTGCCTGTTCAGAGAAATCAGGGCTGAAGAGGGGCCAGAGGGGAGGAAAACATTCCCAAGACTTGAGCTAGCAGCAGAGGAACCTGTGGGCTCTGGCAGCTCTGGATCTGGCTGTCTGTCCTGATGGGAGCAGCTCCAGCTGAGTGGCCAACTTTGGTGCTGAGCTGGCCCAGCCAGGACCCAGCTGGCTAACGGTGGCCCAGGAGCTCTCCAGAGATCCTGGTACTCAAAGGCACCAATAAATCACACGGTGGAGAAACAGATGTGGTTTCCAGGACACTGGGACAAGGGATGGGACTGCTCAAGAGCTGTAGCCATGGCCAAGGAGCACTGGGAAGGGGAGAGGGAAAGCTCCGAGGCTCAGAAACCACGAGAGGAGGTGCTGAGGAGCACAGGGAGGTAGAGCCCAGCCCCGAGAGCAGGTCAGGGCTCACCCCTGGGTGTTGCAGAGCATCACAGCACAGAGCAGGGTGTGCAAGCCCCTGGGACCTGCCCAAGGCCATCCAGTGAGTCAGTGGAGATGCTTTCCGAGGCGAGGGCTGTCTACGCACTGCCCGGCAGCCTGGATACAGTTGCTGAGGATTACAAATGCTGCTAATAATAGCCAGGAGGCGACCGGGCCCCAGCCCTGCGAGCCCCGGCCCAAACGCGCTGCCGACACACGGCGACGCTCCCGCATTCCCGAGCCACCACAGTACTCCCTTCCCTGCCTTTGGACAAGGGGCCACACGGGAGAAAGCCACCAAGGCAGGGAGTTCAGGCCCCTCAGGTTGTCACCGAGTCCCATCCAGGCTGGGCAAGAGCAGAACAAGATCTTCCCATGGACACTGGGTCACTCTTTTATTTTTAAACACGATCCGGGGGAGGAGGAGGATTTAGAGGGCGTTTATAGGCATGGCTGCCGCCCCCAGCCCCCCCAGTTCAGCCAGGGGTCAGAGCTTGGGGCCAGCATCCTGCTGGGGCTGGGAAGGAGTGGGGCGGTCCCTTCCCTGGGGCAGGCAGGGACAGCGCAAGGAACCCGCGCTGGCACGGGGACGCTTTGCTGTGAGCCACAGAAGAGGGATGCGGACGGGAAGAACAAACACATGCACATGCCCCAGCACCTGGATAAGCTCTTGGGGAAAGGAAAAAACTCCCAGGGGTTAGATGTACACACAGGAGAGGCTCATACTGACACACGCTTCTCTTCCCTTAAATCTTCACTTTCTTGATCATTTTTAGGAGCATTCCTTGGGGAACGGGGGTGGGAAGGAGCCAGAAACCCGTCCCCCAGACCACCGCCTCCCCCAGGGACAATGGGCCGAAGACAAAACATGGGTTTTGCTGGGAGCGCTCTTATTTTAGGGGAAAACCCCGAGCGCTGCTCCCTCCCCGCCACCCGCGGGGACGGAGGGCTGGAGAAGGGACACCGCGGGGGGGTTGGAGGGACCCCGGCGGTCCCGGGTGAGGCTCCTCGGGGAGCCGGCCTTACCTTGCTCTCCGCATCCTCCCGGTGCCCNNGAGGGCTCCGGATCATGTGACGGGGGCGAGCCAAGAGAACACCGGGACCGCCCCGGGCCCGCCCCGGGACCGGCACCGCCCCGGCCCCCCCGGCCCGGCACCCACCTCCCGCTTCCAGCCGGCAGCCAGAGCCAGGCCCCGCTCCCCGGCCGCCGGGGATGCGCGCTCGCATCCACCCGCACCCAGCCGTGGGATTTGGGAAGGGGCGACCCAAAGGGAGAGGAAGTCTTGGGCTGAGAGCAACCCGGCTCTGCCTGATGCGAGAGTCCGGCTTGGGACAAGGGGATCTTTCATCAGACACTGTCTTATACCCACAAAGTCATTCCCTAACTGCTCGGCAGTAGCTTGCATCGTCAAATCCTAGAATCATTTACTTTGGAAAAGACTTCTAAGATCATCACCCCTTTCAGTGAAGAAATTTGTTCCTAATAGCCAATCTAAGCCTCCCCTGGCGCAACCCTCTTGTTCTGTCACTCGTTAACGGGTCCCATTGGTAACGATGGGAAGGTGTCAGCCTCCCGGGATGTTCCCTGCGGGCGAGCAGGCACCCAGGGCTTGGTGAGCTCTGACGCCCTGGGGTGTCAGCTCCGGGCAATGTTTAATGACCATTTGCAGCTGGTTAGCCCTTGGCTGGGTAGCGGAGGGGCTGGCAGGGCCAGGAAGGCTGTCCTGACTCCCTTGGGTGAGCAGCATCTGGCAGCACATCCGTGCCAAGCTCCAGAGCATCACTCCACCTTCCCCAGGAGCTGCAGGCGATAGCAGTGGCTCATTTGTGCCATGCACTGCTCTTGTACCCACCAGGTAAAGTTGGTGCCCAGAGCAGCTGGGCTGCCAGAGCCTCCCCCCGAGCATCTTGCTGCTGGGAGGTCTGAAAAACAGGAGACTCAAAAACCAGGATATGCCCAAAAGCCATCACAAGCTGGCAAGGAGAGTGGCCAAGGAGTTGTCAGGTCCCTCCAAGACTGCCACCGAGGATTTCCTGCCTCTCGGGACTGCCGGGAGGATTACCCAACCTTTTACAAAGCAGGCTGAAATTAGAAGGCCTAAGCTGTTGCTGCCAGGGTGAAACCAGCACGGAGCTGGATGCATGAGAGGGGAGCAGACATGGGAATTCACCCCAGACAGTTTCTTCCAGGGGAAAGGCTCCAGAGATACCACCAGGAGCAGAGTTTTTGTATTGACTGACCAAAGACAAAACTCAAACAAAGACGGGATTAAATCCCCGGGTGGGAGGAAGGAAGTGAAGCCATGATCCTCACCGCGTTTGTCTTTATTGGTAATCCTATCAGGCAGGCAATCGTTAGCGTATGGATAATTGTATTCTTAGCAACAACCAACCACGGTACTTATCTCCCCTTCTCCCGCAGGGCTTTGCATTTCCTGCGTCCCGATCGTCAGAGCTGCTCTAGAGCTCAGCCAAATCACCCTGAGATTGGCAGCGTCACAGCGCTGTTGGGTTCAGCCGCTTTTTCCATGTGTGTTCGGTCCCTTCTCCCCCTTCCTTGCCCAAATCCCAGTAGCCATGAAGGCATCGCCCCGAGTTCAGTGCATCATTTGCTGTTGGAGGCTTCTTCTGAGCCCTGGAAATTGCTCACAGCAAAGACAGAACCAGGGTGGGGAAGCTCCAGGGACTGAGTCCTTGCTCCTGTGCTCACGTGGAGTGTCAGTTTTGGGCACAAAGAGGAATTCTAGGTGAGGCTGACAGAAACTGGCCACTGTGAGCTGCTAATAGGGTGACATGGGGTGTTTTGGGGTTACACACATTTCCAGCTGTCACAGTGCCCTTGATTACTGCCAACACCCAGGACACCTCCTGCTCTTTCTCCCTGGCAGTATAAATTTTCCAGGGCTCTTGGCTGGAAGTGTGTCAGAGGGTGTTTGCCCGCTCAGGAATGCAGCAGCATGTGGCTTGCATTAACCCAGCACGGAGACAGAGCACTTCAGCCAGCACCCTCCCAAGCAGGATTTATCACTGCCTTAAAATAAGAGAAGCTGGTCCTGACAGCTTCTCCTGAGGTTGGAATCCTTGCCAAGGGAATCAACAGGAGCCTCAGAGGTGCTTGGAGGTGCTCATTAGCAGCTCCTGGCTGTGGACCTGCAGCGATTCCCTCTCAGGTTGCTGGAACCTGTGGCACTCACAGGAGTTGTGAGAGCTGCAGGGTTTGGATGTCTGTGAAAAACAATGCTCCTGGTCTTGAGAGCAACAGCCAGGAGCAGCAAGGACACATCTGCCAGAAGAGCTGCTCTAACTG
>VZTH01000304.1:139400-157198 GCA_013397815.1 Aleadryas rufinucha
CGGTCGGGGGAGGGTCCCCAGAGCCCCAGCCCCGCACAGAAGCCGCTTTCACACGGCCGCCAGCTCCGGGCCGCAGCGGGGGAGCCAAGGGCGGCAGCAGCTGAGGAGCTTTGCCAACAAAGGGGGATTCAGGAGAGCCGCGGTGACAACTGAGCCGGGAAGCGGCCCCGGCACGGAAAATGCTGCGCTGCAAATCTGCCTGCGGGAGGGACAGAGCTCCTGGCTCCGGCTGCCCGGGCCACTGCGGGTGGCAGCGCTGCCAGGATGCAGGAACGGGCTGTGGGACAGTCGGGAGACCCGATCTAACACACCACGCGTTCAGTCTCTGGCGGCAGGCAGGCGCTGTTCCGAGGTCCTCTGCTTCCCTCCCACCCAAAGCAAGGGGGTCACTGAGCTCCAGCACCCGCCTCTGCATCCCAGCCATAACCCAAGTGTGGCCCCACAAGACTGTGCAGTGAGGTGAGCAGATACATGCTGCTTTCCAAGGCGAAAAGACAGGATCTTATGTTCCCAGATCCTCCCAGAACCCATTCTCCCTCACATAAAGTTTGAGCACAGACCAGTCTTACAACTGGTCCAAACTCGGATTATTTCTGCAAGCCCCAGTCACGCTCCCACTCATGGATAACACCTTTTCCTTGCCAAGAACACAGCCCTCCCCGTCTTGATGCCAGAAATGAGAAGCTATCCTAAGAAATGCCTCTGTACTTGCTGTTCTTCAGGCTTGGAGCTCACTCCCCTACCTGGCTGGCTTCTCATTTGCCTTCTGACACCCGGCTGTGCGCTGGCTCGGGGACATTTGGGTTCAAGCCATGAGTGGCAGAGCTCAGCCCAGGGGTGGGGATGGCTGTACCTTGCTTCCACCAAAAGGAATGATCCAACCCAAGAGCTCTCCTGGGAGTGTTTGTTTCTGGACATTCTCCCTAAGCTCCTGTCACTACCCCCTCTGCTTATGAGGCCTCTGCTCTTGCCCATACAGCTCTTCCAACATCTCAATTCATTTTACAATCTAATCTCTGAGCCAGGGCAGGCTCTGAGTGGTTGTTGAGGGTCCTCAAAGTCTTAAACAGGTACAACTGGCCTTGCCCTTGACAGCACACTGATACAAGCTGATATTCCAAAAGCTCCTAGACACTGGCAGCCATTCCAGCCCCAGCTGCAGTGGAACAGCTGAGAAATGACACAGCCTTGGGTCTAAACAAGGCAGTGCTGCAGCAGAAAAGCAGTTCCAGAATTCTCCTGCAGCCCCAGTCCTCCTTTCCCTGTCAGCACAGCTGGGACACAGCAGGACATGGCTGCTGCTGCTGCTCCAGCTGCCCTGCCCCTCCTGCTGCTCCGGGCAGGCTGCACGGATTTGTTCCAGTGGCAGCCCCCACTTCCAGGCCCCTCTGCTGAAGGACAGGACACACAAGGTCACGGGCATCACACACAGGTGGGAGCCACCAGGCCTCAGAGCAGAAAGGACATGCAATGATTATTTCCCTCTGAACACATTCCCAACCAGCACTACCTGCCTCGATCCACACTTCTCCAGAACCAGAGGAGGTGCAGCCCCACAGAGGAGTCTTTATGTACCTTGAAGGAAAAAATGTGCTGCAAGCCAGTTTATTCAACCCCAAACCAGTCTTAAACATGCAGCTGCTCAGTGCCATGCCTGGCACTGCAGGAGGGACACAGCCCTGCTCCATGACTTGCTTTCCAACTGCCACAGAAGAAAAAGCAGAGGTTGTTTGCTTCTTCATCAGACTGGAGGAAAGGAGCAGGAATACTGGCAAAGGTGCAGCACAGCCCATCCAACCTGGGGGCTCCCCAGCAGTAATTAAAGTATCAGTGTGTCGTCCTCCTTGCAACTGTCACAGAAAGGAAGATGTGTAGATAAATCAAGAGGAATAAAAATGAATAAAGAGGAATAAAAATAAATCAAGTCCTGATTGCAAGGCCACAGAAGGACTGCAGGAGGTACCAGCAGTACCTGCAAACGAGGAAGAACAGTGAGGTTATCTTGAAGCACCCAAATTGCCTCTCCAGATTGAAAAGCAAGAGAGATCAGTTATAAAAGCATTTCTACAGTGGCTGCACACAGTTTTCAGCCACCATTAGCTCACAGCATTTTCTGGAACTGGGGCTTGTTAAATGCCAAGCATGGACACACCCGGATCATCCACAAGGAGAGGAGGAGCTCATTTGCTAATTGTGCATGGAGCAGGGGAGGTGAGCTGGGCATGGGGAGAGCAGCTGAAGGGCAACTGGAAAGGAGAAAGAGAAAAGGCTTTACAGGTGACACTAAAGAATGTTTCCAGCAGTGTCTGGGAAGAGGAGGACAGAGGTTTATGTGGAAATGAGTGAGCTGCCTGTCTGCTGCCACAAAGCCATTTACTCTTTGAGGTGTTTCATTTTACAATATATTGCTATAAATATTTCAAAAGCCTTGGGGCTGCTGTCCCACACTCTGTTCCAGCTTATTTACCTACAGTTACTGGTTTCAACAAAGCTCACTGACAAAATATACAAGTTTTTCCACTTTCCCAGTCCTTGTTCCACCTCACAGCCAAGCTCCTTGAGGCAGCTCTGCCCCAAACCCCTCTGCTTGGACTGCAGCCCTTCTACAGAGTCCCTCTGCACTGTGGGGCTTATTTAGAATCATGGAATCACANTGCAGCGATTCCCTCTCAGGTTGCTGGAACCTGCGGCATTCACAGGAGTTGTGAGAGCTGCAGGGTTTGGATGTCTGTGAAAAACAATGCTCCTGGTCTTGAGAGCAACAGCCAGGAGCAGCAAGGACACATCTGCCAGAAGAGCTGCTCTAACTGGGCCAAACTCATGCAGTAATGAGGTGACTGGATCAGCAAGAGAACTCAGCTCCCCATGCTCAGGTTTGGGGTGAGAGCTTCTCCTGTAGAGTGTGATCTGAAGAGGGAACTGATGGAGTAAACTCAGCCTGGTCCCTGGCCACAGCTCCCGCTGGGAGGCACAGAGGTATTTCTGGGGTTCCCCTATCGACTTACAAGGCACGATTGATGCCTCCGGCTTCGTCATGCACGCTGTAGGACAGGAGGGGATGGATTCACACCCCAGGTCAGCCAGGCAGGCTCCCAGCCAGGGATCTCTGCCCTGGGCCTGCCTGCCAGCCCCGGGAGAGACGAGCTCGGAGTCTGCTGGCAGGGGGGCTCGGGGAGGGGTTCGCTTGGGCACGGTACCCCCGCCCCAGCCCCAGCCCCAGNGGCATTGCCAGAGATGGGGCAGCCACAGCTTCTCTGGGCACCCTGTGCCAGGGCCTCCCCACCCTCACAGGGAAGAATTTCATCCTAATATCCAAGCTAACCCTACCCTCTTTCCGTTTGAAGCCATTGCCCCTTGTTCTGTCACTCCAGGTCCTTGTAAGCACTCTCCCCATCCTTCTTGTAGGTTCCCTTCAGATACTGGAAGACCCCAATTAGATCACCCCGAAGGCTTCTCTTCTCCAGGCTGAACCATCCCATTGCTCTCAGCCTTTCCTCATGGAGAAGTGTTCCATCCCTCTGATCACCATGGTGGCCCTCCCAGAGCAGCACATGACACCTGGAAGATGAAACTCCCTCTCACCAGTGTGAGGGGGCACCAGAAACACAACACAGAAACCTCTTGTGACACAGACTGGGGAGGCCAGGGCAGGGGCAAAGAGCAGCTGGGGCAGTCTGGTAACAAACCTACCAACAAAACAAACCTACCTCACCTCCCAAATCCAGTGCAACCCCAGCAGCTTCCAAACCACACCCCAGCACAAATGTGCAAACCCTCAAGCACCCCCAGAGTTGTTACCTGACACATTTAGCACTTTGGGAAACAGAGGTGCAACACCTGTTGAGGTTTTTTCAGATCACAGTATGAAAGAAAGTGACAGGATAATGCAAAATAATTGATTTTATTTAAAATAAAAAGCAAAACCACAATCATCCGAACAAGACAAGTATCCCAGCTCTGCTGGATGGGTGATAAAAGCAGCTAAGGGCAGTGGCAGGGCTTGGAGCTGACAGTGGGACTGTCACAAGAGTGGGTAACACTTTCCTTCCCCCCTTTGCAAGGGGGATGCCAAAAAGCTCCCGTTACAATGTGCCCACACAGGCATTTCAGACTGGATTCAGCCAACAGTCTCGCTTCCCAGCCCACTGTGGCTGGGGACTCAGGGAGGAGAGTACAAGTTAACTATGAAAGAGGTTGCTGTCTTTCCTTGAAGCATTTGGAGAGGTTTGACGTAACTGAGAAGACAAACTGGACCCAGAGCACACGAGCTGGGAAGGGGAGGAAGGTCTGCCAGAGGCTCCTCGGTGTCACCTGCTCCCCAGCACTTGTGCAGGGAACAGGTGCTGGGACTGGTGCCTCCTGCCCACATCTGTGGTTCTGACGGAGTGCTGGATTGTTTCCTCCTGAACTCTCACAGCCTGTGTCCATCACCAGGCTCTAAAACACAGCCAGAGCTCCCAAATCCCATCACCTTTCCCAGAGCAGGCAGCATTGTGACAATGACACCCAGCCTGAGGCTCTCTGTCCATCTCTGGGGAACAGGGCAGCCCCCAGAGCTCCAGGGGGCTGAGGCAAAGCTGTGCTGCTGCTCTGGGGCTCAAGGAAATGAGGGGCCCACGGGGTGCTGCACCAGCTGCATTCAGGGCCTCTAGAGTACAAAAGCAGCGGGGCTGGAACAAGAGACATGGATGCCCCAAGAAGCACAAGCCTGGAGAAATGAGAGCACAGAGCTCACCTCCCCAGGCAGCTTCCCACAAGCACGGAGCTAGGCACAAAGGGAGCACAGTTCTTAACTGTTCCTCACTCACCCAGCCTGGAACAAGGGCCTGGGAAGCAGCAGCTCCCCCTATTCCTGTTAGGCCAGAGAAGCTGACTCCCTGATGAGAGAATTGCATCTAGCCCCATTTAAAACCAGATCCTGCTCTAGCAGGACCTTCTGTTTAGAACAGGCCATGGAACAGCAAGAGTTCAACCCTGGTGAAAACAAAATTCTTGTTCTGCTACAATTTATGTACCACACAGCAGCTCTGGAAGGGCCACCACAGAACACCACGTGGCCAGGAGTGTTGAACAACATCCCCAATGTTTTCTGCTACAAAAAGCTCCCACCAGGCTCAGAAGTCTCAGGTTGCTCAGTCTGAATGGAACACTTTCTGTCGGTGGAGGGCTTCAAAGCATCCTACACAGCAATTACAGTTCAGCCTCACAACAGCCCTGCGAGGTAGGGATTTTCCTCACTGCTCAAAGACTCACCAAAGTGGCTGAGGCAAAAGGCATAAGTGTAAGAACTGGAGATGCCAGAGTCCTGATTCCCAGGCAGCCTGAACAGACACTGTTTCACAGCAGGAAGTGCCCTGTGGAGCAGTCAGGAGAGGGTTGCTGGTATCATGACGTCTGCAGTCCATTGTAAACACGCTGCTTTTCTGTGAGGGGTGTCACACCAACACAGGCTTCACCTGGAATTGCTTTATTTCACACCATGGAAGAGTTCACAGGCATGGAAGAATGCTCTGCACACTGGATCTTCCCACTGTGCTTCTAGAGGCAGAGGTGTGGCTTTCCCAGCACAGCAATCAGGCTTTCACATTGGATTTTAAGACTGTGCAAACTGAACCACATGTGCCAAACGCAGCTGCATCTCACTGAGGTGCTGCCCAGCCACCAGAGAGGGCAGGGACAGCTCTCCAAGGACTCCCCTCACCCTGACAGGGCTGAGTCTTGTGAGCCTTTGCCTATCCATTCTTCCAAAAGGCAGCAGCTGCAGCCTGCCCTGAAAGGATACGCACAGACTGTGCAGGCTCCCAGGCTGTTCAGCCTCAGCCAGAAATGCCAGGAGTTGGAGAAGTTGGAGGCTTTTTTAAGTAATCTTGTGGAAGAATCTGCAGTGGCTACAGAGCAAGTGTGCTTGCTTATGCCTGGCTATCTATCACAGGAAATTTGGGAATCTGGACAGCTAAAGAATGCATCAATAAACCTTCCCTCTCCATTTCCCCACCACCACACTGCTTCTACACAAACTGACTGGCACAGAAGAGTCAAAAACAGAGATCCTAATAAACATATTTAGGATTCCTTTATACAAAAGGATATGGCCCAGGAGTGTTTAAATAGGGAAGAGATAAGGTTAAAAATGGGTTAGAGAACCCAGAAAAGCAACGCTCCAGGTTCCACCAAAACCAACACGTTTAAGAAAGTCACAGTTGAGGCTTTAATCTCACTTTAATTTGCTCTCTCATCAGTGCCTGGGCATTGCTGTGTGTTTACTGCATGCACAGCACTTCTGCTGTCAAGTTTCCTCTCCCAATGAACGGCTGAAGTGAGTTCTATATCCACCTCCTAGGGCTCAGAAGAGCACCCATGGAAGCAGGCCATGGGCAGTTCAGATTTCCTGGCAGCACCTTCAGCCACACAGAGACACCACTGACACCACCAGCACAAGGCCCTGCTAATAAAACAAACCAGCAGCTCAAGAGATCCCTTGGGGATGAGAGCTTCACCTGGCATAATACAAATGCATCTACACAGACTTAAGCAACACATTGCATTTTTTAAAAGCATAAAACAATAATATGTCCCCCCCTCAGTCCTTTAAAATTGGCACTGCAACTTTCAGAAATGCCTGAACCCATAACCTCAAAGAAAAGCCATTTAGGGATGTGAACTGCACTGGCCTGAGCAAGCCCACGACCTCAGAACTGTTTGGTGTTCCAAGCCCAGCAAATGTGACCGTGCCAGAGTCAGACTTTGTCAGCAGTTGCCTTGTGCTAAACATCACACCCGCACCTGAAGATGGAATTCCTGGCAAATGCTGACTTTTCCCCCCACAGTTTTTGCTGTGCAAGGAACTCCAGGATTCTCCTGCTCCATCGAGTTTCCCATCACAAGGTGCTAGTGCAGCTTTGTTACCTGTCACCATGACAGACACAGAGTGGAAGTAAATGGACTGTTGCTGGTTCAGGTTTTGCACCTCAGGTATGTGCATGGAGCACGCATATTAAGACCACGAAAGATACTTCAGGTTGGTGGTCACCTCTGCTGAAGCTGCTTCAGTGCTTGGGGCATTCACACCACCTTCCCTTCCTTGGCTGAACAGGGATCTTCTCTTGGAAACAAGATGAGAAAGGAAGGTGTTTGCCCAGTGGAAGCAAGGTCAGGTGACATGGGAAGAACACAGAAATGCTGCTGCCACTGCAGGGAGAAAATTCACGTGGCCAAAGCTCAGCTGCAGATGAAACTGGCCAGAACGGTGGGGGATGATAAAAAAAGAGTTTTTTCAAATATATTAATGGCAAAAGGCAAATTAGAAACAACACTGGCCCATTCCAGGATGAGGATGGTCACCTCACAAACAGGGACACGGAGATGGCAGAGGTGTTCAACGTTCCTTTGCCTCTGTCTTCAGCACAGATGATGGACCAAGGGGGTCTCAGTGCTCTGAGCTGGAGGACAGTGACTGTGAGAATGTTCAACTCCCAGTTGACCCCAAACTTGTGCGGGATCTGCTGCTCCAGCTGGATCCCTACAAATCCATGGGCCTCATGGGATTCATTTGAGAATCCTCAAGATGCTGCTGATGTCATCGCAAAACCTCTCCATGATTTTTGAGCGGTCTTGGGAATCCGGAGGGGTCCCAGCTGACTGGAAGCTGGCAAATGTCATCCCAATTTTCAAGAAGGAGGAGGACCCTGGAAACCACAGGCCCATCAGTCTCACCTCAGTGCCTGGCCAAATCATGGAAGAGATGATTCTGGGAAGTACTGAAAAACACCTGGAGGACAATGCAGGCATCAGTCACAGCCAGCACAGCTTCATGAGGGGAAAGTCCTGCTTGTTGACTCTGATCTCCTTCTGTGACAGGGTGACCCACCTGCTTGATCTAGGAATGCCAGTAGATGTCATCTTTTGGACTTCAGCAAAACTTTCCCTACCGTCTCTCCCAAAGACCTTCTGGACAAACTGTCCAGCCCACAGCTGGTTAACCTTAGTGTTACATGGTGGGTGAGCAACTGGCTCACAGGTAGGACACAAAGGGTGACAGGGACTGGGTGACACCAGGCTGGCACTGGTCACTAGTGGGGTTCTGCAGGGCTCCATCCTCGTCCCTGCGCTCTTCAACATCCTCATTAACGACTTGGATGCAGGACTGAAAGGAATATTAAGTTTGCCAACAACACTCAATTGGGAGGAGCTGTCAACTCCCTCGAGGGTAGAGAGGCCTCAACAAATTAGAGAGGTGAGCAATCACCAACTGTGTGGAGTTTAACAAGGGCGAGGGCTGGATTCTGCACCGGGGATGGGGCACTCCTGGTAGTGTGGATAGACTGGGGAACGAGAGGCTGGAGAGCAGAGCTGTGGAAAGGGACCTGGGGTCCTGGTTGGTGGCAAGTCAGATCTGAGTCAACAGTGCCCTGGAGCCCGGAGGGCCAACCATGTCCTGGGGGGCATCAGGCACAGCACTGCCAGCTGGGCAAGGGAGGGGATTGTCCCACTCTGCTCTGCACTGGGGCGGCCTCGCCTCGAGTGCTGGGGGCAGTTTTGGGAACCACAACATATAACAGACATTAAGCCATTGGAAAGCATCCAAAGGAGGCCACGAGGATGGTGAAGGGTCTGGAGGGGAAGCTGTATGAGGAGTGGCTGAGGGCACTTGGTCTGTTCAGCCTGGAGGAGACTGAGGTCAGACCTCATTTGAGTTTTCAGCATCCTCCTGAGGGACAGCAGAGGGGCAGGTACCGATCTCTTCACTCTTGTGACCAATGACAGGACTCAAGGAAATGGCTGGAGCTGAGTCAGGGCAGGTTTAGGTTGGATATCACAAAAATGTTTTGTACCCAGAGGGTGGTTGAGCACTGAATAGGCTCCTCAGGGCAATGGTCACAGCACTGAGCCTGTCTGAGCTCAAGAAGTGTTTGGACAATGTTCTTGGGCACAGGGTAGGGTTCTTGGTTTCTGTGCAGGGCCAAGAGTTGAACTCGATGATCCTGATGGGTTCTTTCCAAGTGCCCATATTCCAGGATTCTATGAGACACACACTTGGAAGCGCCAGCCCTGACAGCAATGTTCTCCTGCAGCAGGGAAAGATCCAAGGACCCATTTTCCACAGCTCAGTTCCTGTAAAAGCTCATTTCTTCCTTGTTCTTCCTAAAATTCTGGCGTGAGATCCGCTGGACATTCCAATAGGCCAAAAGGGCTGGTGTTCCTTTCCTCAAGTGTACAGGACAACATGTAAACATATGACAGTGTCAAAGCAAGGCAGGTTTTTTACATTTACCTGCTGGTTTTAAAAAGAGTTCTTTAAAAACTGACCGTTGTCTTCCTTGCCAGTTCCGTGACCCATTAAATACTTGGCATGTCCTTACCCACAGCTGGGTTATAGTGCACTCACCCGGGGTGCAGAGGGGACAAAGCATTGCACAAAGGACGTAGTCAGGGCATTCCCCTACAGGTTATTCAGGAGCCAACCTTGGACAGCACGTAACGAAGATGTCTGGATCGAGGAAGAGTGACAAAAACTTAAGGAGTGTGAGAAACAGAAGCAGAAGGGGGTAGAACAGAGCTGGCTGGCTGCTAACGGAGCTTCGATCGGCAGCTGCCTCTGGGCAGGTGGTGTTATCCCTCAGGGGTAGCTGCGGCCTCCACAAGATTCCCTAATCCTGTCAAAAAAAGGTACAACTGCCTTTGAGCATTCCCCTCATAGCAGGGCACAAGATCCCAGCATGCAGATTAATCTCAGGTTTATTCTTCCTGCAGCATTGTACGAGCAGGGTTAAGATTTCATGTTTGGAAGCATTTCTAGCAACTAAGCCATCACACAGCTGGAACACAACGCCCACCCACCCTCACAGAGTGAAACAATCAACACACAGGAGGAAGAACACTGAAACCCAGAAAGCAAATGTTCTAGGCAAGGTGCTAATTTTTAATATTTAGGGTATTCATTTCAAAATTTGAATGGCAAATAATTTAAAAATGCACAGGTTTTTCAGAAGAACGGATCTGCATTGTGATCTGCATTTTTACAGCTTTTTTTTAAACCAGGGTCTGCGTTAAGGTTTGTTCTCTCCTGCTGCTCATTCCCTGCCTGAAGTCACACTGGCTGCCAAAATGGGATTTGACAATGTCATAACAAGCAAATTGTGAAAACCTCCAGGGCAAAATAAGCAGCCAGTACAGTTCTCCCCAACCTTTAATGATGCTCTGTACTTGTAATTCAATTGTATTCAGTTACGAGCAGCTCCTGGAAACAAGAGAGCAATCTACAGGAGCACACAGGGCTTCAGGCAGTCCCTGCACCGGGAAGTCAGGCAGCATGCTGGAATATGGACTGCCTCAGGTAAATTACTGCTGCACACCTTCTTCAGCAAGCCACACACTAAGCCACCATAGCATCCATGCCAAACCTGGAGCATCCAAGAGCTCAGGAACTGGCCAGCACTCTAATGCAGGCAGGCAGCCAATCCAGCAGCATTGGTTAACCAAGCTGCAAGGAATTTGCTTAAGAATTTTGGCAAGCCTCTGCTGTATGAGAAAAATGCTTCATTTAGCAAAGAATGTTTAAGTTCTTCCCTGCAGGATACTCACAGATTCCCTGTGTTCCACTGTTTTTAACCTGGCCAGTCCAGAGAACTGCTTTCCTCAGCAACTTTACCCTAAGCATATCTAACCTTGATTTTGCAATATTAAGGTTGACTCCTTTCACACTGACTGAAACTTGCTCAGTATTTCTGTATTTATTTATTTATTTATTTATTTTAAATGTAAACACAGACATTTGGAACTTGGGATTAATTATGCCTTTAACAGATAAAGCAGCGGAACAAATTTAAATAATCCAGGCAGCAGTAAGGGAAACCATATAACTGCTTGAATGTTTTCTGCTTGAATAAGCCACTGAAACCTGAGTGCTGCCTGATCATTCTTAATCTTTAACTGTTCACTATTCATTTGTGCTCTCTGAGGAGCAGTTAAAACATCCCACCTCTCCCATTAAACAAAGATAAAATCAAATCCTTTCATCTATTAAAAGAGACAAGTAGGAAAAGTAATAAAACTGTTTATTAAATAAAACCCCTGATTTTTAAAGAAACATCAATAATCTTAGTTTTCTGTTTGGAACAATTGAAATAGAAGATAGCACTAGTCCTGTAAGGAATCCCTTGCTCTCCATCCCTCTCTCCTGAGGAATCCCCTGTCTGAAGTGTGCCAGCTTTCCCTCACATTGTCCTGTGCTTGCTTAAAACCACCAGCTGCCATGGGGTCACCTGGAGGAGCTGCGCTCTTTGCTCACGCAGTCGTCCTGGGAAGTTGTGTCCCCGTTCCCCATCATTCCGCACGTCCTCCGCTTTTTCCTGCGGTGCATCATCCCCTCTGTCTCGGAGCCAGAGTCACACTGAAGGATGGAAAGACGAAACCACAATTCAGAGGAACCTCATGAACTGCCTGTGCTGTGCATTTCACCACAAGAGCTACTCAGCAACCCTGAGCTCAAAGAATGTGCTGTCTTAGGTTAGACACATCAAGGAAATTTTAAATTAAGCATTTAAAAATCAGGAACAGAAACGTTCTTAGATTTCATCACTGACTAAAGCTGACTTGGGGCAAGACAATGAATGTGTTCCTTTAGGCCCCTAGAAGGACCCCATCTCTCAGGAGAAGACTCTGGCTTCCGAAGGGTTTAGGTGTCAAGAAGAGTCCCATGTCATAATTGATCTGTTTTGGATTTTGTTCCCTCTTCCAATTTTTAGAACATTCATTTTGCAGCCATTTTCCACAAGCTAAATGAGTGACAGATTCATATACAATACAGACATGGATCAAACAGACTAAATCCATTTAGCAATGCAAAGCCAGGCTTCAGCAAACAGAACCTGCTAAGATCACAGGCTCCTCCACCATGTAGATTGGTTTAGCTGCTTTCCATTAATTTATTCCCTAAGGCATGAATATAAGGATGAAGGCACATAATCAGGTATGGAAAAATAACGTAATTGCAGAATATGGATCACCTATTGCAGTAAAAAGCATTACCTCTGAATCAGAGTCTGAGGAGCTGGAACTTGAGGAACTGGAAGAATCACTAGAACTGTCAGAAGCAATACCAGTAGATTCCTGCAGGTCAACTGAATCAGCCAAGGCTGCCAGGTCAGGATGTTCTTGTTTTAGGATCCTAAATACAGTTGAAATTTCAGGGTTAGCTTTTGAATTGTAACACTGCACGTTAATGAATATTTTTAGGTTTTGTTTTCAATGGAGAATATGCAAAGGAAGCTACTAAATCTCTTACCTGTACCATTTCCGTGACAGTTTGGGCCTCCCTCTTACTGTCTTGTGCCACACCACTGGGAAGTTGGTACAGCTGGCAAAGTTTTGTGTGATGGCAATAGTCGTGTCAAGGTTGAGGACTACGTGCCACCAACCACCTAAAACACAACACCAGTGACCATTGATGGCTGCATGGCAGAGAGCAAGCTCAACAACAGCCAAGAACACTTCTCCCATAGTGCAGGTGGAACTGGACATTATCTCCCAAACCCAGGTGAGTTTGCCAACACATCATCTTTCCCCAGTCTTATTTCAGCTTTCACCCCAGTGCCCGACAGGTTCTTGTTACACAAGGCTGCTCCACGCTCTGACCAAATCACCCAGCTCACACACAGGACTGAAGATGTGACTTGACAGCACCACGCTGGCTGCTGACGGTTTATTTACCAGCAACAGCCATTGTAACCCAGACTGCACACAGGACCCTTTCTGTTCAGCTGGAGAGCACTTTCCACGCTGATTTTGTAAGGTTCTTATGACTACAGACTAACCTTTCATTTAAAAATAGATGCAAAATTGTTTCTCCACACGGGATAAAAATAGTGGAGTTCTTACAACCCACTTATAGCCTCATAAAAGACTGAGGGAACAGTTTAATGGAACCCGACAGCTACAAACTCTTAACAGAAGGTACACTCAGGAGTCACTAATAAGTGCCAAGACAATCACAAGGCACCCCTCACACACCAAGTCAGCTGGATGTTAGAGACAAGCAATGTGGACAGAAACTATGGGCTGTGCTGCACATAAATGATGCAAGACTCAGAGGTTAGAATCTGGCACTGGACTCACCTCGTCCCCCACCTACAATGGGCACGCAGTGTGCAGCCACTCAGAGAGAAAGGCATCTTTACCAGAGCTTTATTTAGCTTTTGATTTCAAATGCAAGATGAAGCATAACCACAGAGAGGTGGGTGGAAGGTGTCAGTGCCTTTAAGTAGTTCATTTCCCACAGCTAAGAAAAATTCATATGCAAAATTCAGTCATGAATTTGCTCCAGTGTGCATAAACTCAAACATTTTTGTCTAAGAGTTACTGGGGCTCAAACACCTCTATTACTTTATGCCATTATTTTATACCCTGACAGCTTCCTATTACTGCAATTTAGTTCAGGATCACATTCCTGTGATGCTGTAACCCAAGTCCCACTTGTTCTGCCATCTGTATCACATACAATCCTACGCCACAGGCCATACACGTTTTGGGACATTCAGGAAGTAACTGAATAGTCTCAAAACAAGCTCAGGAGAGTTTGTTTTGTAAGAGATGGGCCATGTAAGAAAGCTGAAATATTCCCTTCATCTCTATTACAGAGGAGTATTACAAATATGCTTTTTCTCTCCCAGATTTCCTTCCTGGAGAGATTTGCACATACCTGGCACAAAGACTGTCTCTCCTGGCTTCTGTAAGACTTCCAGGGGTTTGAACTCGGGGGGCCAGGTGGGAAGCTGTGTCCGAGGATAGATGACATTGAACCAGGTGATGGCCTCGTCCTGCTGGTTCCCTCCCTCCTCCCGTGTCACTTTGATCAGCTCTCTGGGAGTGCTGGTTGGGAACAGGCACCAACGCTTATGTCCCTGGACTAAGGCATTCCACGCACTAGTTCCCAAGGGATCGATGTGAATTCCTGTTCCAGAACGAGGTGGGCCCATCACAAACCATCTGCAGCGGGGGGGAAGAAAAGTGCTTTAGTCATAGAGCAGGCAGGTAGCTCCCTTTCTTCATGTTAGACAGACAATTACAGCTGTTCATTGCGCTTTCAGTTAGAAATTAAAGTAATTACAGTTTCCTTCATTTACATTCTTGATTTTGTTAAGTTCACACTGCAGCAAAAAGGTGCAACAGGAGTTTAACCTAAAAACCAATATTAATTGGGACAGGAATGACTGTGGAACAAGCAAGCGAAGATGACTTTTTAAATGTCATAGCTGTATTTTGTTTTAAACAGTTCTTCAATAAAATAGTGATTGCAAAGTTTATGAGTGTGGTTAAGTCCCAACAGCCTGTGTTGGGAGTCTTCCTAGGCAGGGGGACTCTCCTATGGTTTTCTAAAATTTCCTGCTCAAACAGATCCAGAACTGCAGAACAATGAGGAACAAAAGGCAACACAAGGAACAGAGCAAGTTACGCAACCCTGGCCTCTCTCTGCGCCTTCTGTTCATTCATGAGAGGCTTTTCATTCCAACACTTAACTACATGGAGCTTATTCTCCAGTGACCATTCAGGATTTGAGGTTTATATTCCCACTGCCCATTTGCAAGGTTTATTTCTCCCAGTGGAGAACTTTATCTACTGTATGTGTTTAACTGCAGCAGCACCTTCAGCTGCTCATTTCCCCTGAAAGGGAGCAGTAGGACCAACCACACCAGAAAAAGCAGTGTGAGGTGACTTCATACCAGGCATCAAGAGGAAAAAACTACAATAATTGTTTAATTGGCAGCAGAGAGTACAGAAACTAAAGCACCATCATGATCCCTCCATGGCGTAGTGTCAGGCAGGTGATGCCCAGCAAGAGGAATGCAAAGGTTCAGAAAATACAGCAAGTTCTGTATCTCCCCTTTCCAGTGCAGGTGTAAATCAAGCTGGTTTTGAAGGATCATTTGCCAGCATCAATTGTAGCACAGTAAGTTTGATTATCAAGCTGCTTTCTTCCTGCTTGACAAAGGAGCTGTAAATAAGCAGGTGTTTGTCATTTCTATTGCCAATTCACTCTTTAGATTTATATTAGCCTTAGAAAGCTGATTAAACTACAAATAGAACAGTCAAGGCTTTCATTAAGAAATCAGAAGAAATTAAACACGTGAAGGTCTGTCTAGCACAGACAGATGTACTGTTCAATACCATTTTTCTGACAATAACTTGAATCTACACACACACACAGAAGGTTTAAAAACCCTTATTTAGCAACACTGCCATTTACCAGCACCTTCCTCCAAATATTTAACTTACAGTGAACAAAACACAGTTTGCCCCAACACATCAAATTTACCATAACCCCAGCCCCTTCCCCAAATTAAAACAGCTGCTTCAGTAAAGGGCTTCCAAAAATTACTGACTTTATTTTAAAGAGGAACAATGCCAATAAAAATGTCCTAAACAGCACCAATTCTTCTTTTAAGCTCTACACACTATCACACACCTCTCAATCCAGAGATCAACCTATACAGGTCATACCTTCCTCATATAATTAGCACCACTTCCTTGTCAGATTTTCAATTATGCTCTGAAAGTACTGCACACTCATTTCTGTACCTAGATGAACCCTCCAATTCCAGAAGGCATTACTGTGCTCCCGTGCATCACTCAGCTCTCAAAAAACCTCAACAGCCTGAAAAAACCCCACATTTTCCAGGACAAAATACAAGAAGTTGGATACCAAGATCACGAGCAAAGAGCTCAGCATGTGCCTGTAGGTGGGATGGGTGTGGAGGACACAGGAAAATAAATGAGTCACAACCAGATTCTCTCATTTACCTCTGACTTGGGTAAATGATCTCTAGTTCATTGAGTGTATTCAGTTTCTAGTAGAGACTACACCTGGTATGGTTTTGTGTTTGATCACAGCATTGTATGTTCTTAGAAGAGAATTACAAAAGCACTGTAAAAACACCTCCTTCGGTGACCTCAAATGGAATTGCTTCACTCCTGCAAAAGCACAACTTGATACAGACACATGAGAGAGTGCAGAGGAAAGTGTCATTACTCATTACTTGCTCAATTTTATTTAAATAAACCACATCACAGCCTCATGCCACTCAAAGGCATTGTCTGACAATTATAATGTCACTGTAAAGACTTTAATTACTTGGGAGGGTTCAGCTCATGCTCATACTGCTATAAAGTGTCACAGTAACATAGATAAAAATGCCTTTTGTATCTAGAAGCCCAAATACAAGGTTGCTGCATTTGAATTTATGAATGAAATGTTATTTCACCATTTTCCAACCTGAAGTAAAAATAAGGAAAGATTTGACTACGTAGATGTAAAATATTGCTCTCTCTCAAAACCATCTGAAGGGGAGCTATGAACTAGTGCTTAGATCCTAATCTAGCTTAAGATCTTTACCTTAAAAGGACTGACTCACAATTAAACAAAATTCCACACTGTACATAAGCCACTGGTGCAAAACCCAGGAGCTGTTCCTGAGGTATTTAAAATTTGAACACCAGAAGGCATACACAGCAAGAAATTGATCTTTATAACTCTCAGTAACTATGTAATTTTTCAAAAATCTAAGAAGTGATGTAAACTGACTTAACAGAATGCAAAAAAAACAACAAACCCACACCATAAACTTGTAGCAATACTGGTGGCAGAAGGAGAAATTGTGATACACGAATCTGCCCTTCTCTCCTGCAGGATTATAGATGTATACTCATTTTAGAGATGATGTAAAAATATCCCTTTTTTATGTGAGATAATCCCAGGTATTTAGGAACAACCAATGAGCTGGAAAATACCCAATTTTGTCTTGCCGTCACTCTACCTGTAGGGCGGCCGTCGTTTCTCCCCTGCATACTGAAAGAGATCATCAGTGAAGAATTTGGGGACTTTGTAGTCCTCCAGGAGTTTCCTTCGCTTGGGATGCTCTCCATAGCTGCTGTCAAAGATGTAGAGGGGGCTGTCATCACGTGTGGTTTCCATGTACTCTATGTAATATTTCATCTTCATCTTCACAGAGTAACCATCATTGTCCTCCCCACATTTGAACTTCTGGTTCCTGTACTTGCGTTTCAGCCGCTCCAGCGTCCACTTCTCCTGGGCAGACCAGCCCACCTGAGCATTCAGCAACACCACGGGCTTGTAAGGCTTTTCATAACGCTCGACAAACTCCTCCACTGTTAACTGGAGTGCATCTGCTCTCTCCACATTATCCTGTGAAACCAATGGAGGAAAGCAGGACAGGTATTAGGACAGACTGACGTCCTAGGACTGAGCCTGCCTGTGGGGGAGCTTCACACATATCCTTTGCTCCACACACCACGAGGGTATGGAGCTGCCTCTGTGTTATTTTAAGCTCCTCGAGGCTGCAGCCCCATTTCTCCTGGCCCGCTCCCCGCACACATCAGTGACACCAGCAGCCTGAAGCCTTTGGCACTGCTCCCCACAGAGGCAGCTCCCCAGGCGGAGAGGCCACCCTGCCCTTTCGGCTGACACATCCCCTGCTGCATTTCACCCCCTCGGGACACGGGGAAGCGCTCCCGGGAATTATGCGGGTGCCCGTCCCATCCCGGCAGGCCCTGACCTTCCCACACCCCTGGCCACGTGGAGAGAAGAAAATCATCTTCCTCAAACCTCTCGCTCCCGCCAGCTCTGAGGCAACCACAGTCTCAGGAACGGGCCCCTTCCCGCTTCCCATTAGACGTCCCGCAGTTCCCCCCTCACCTCAGGCATTCCCAATCCCCTCAGCCGCCCCCTCCATCCCTGTTCCCTCAGGGCTCCCCAACCCTCCAGCCGTGTCCCCACCCCAGTTCCC